>OX596252.1:6378900-6920631 GCA_951394255.1 Polyploca ridens | reverse complement strand
CAGCTATAAACACACGAGGACCAATCATAACTCAGATAGTACAATGTTGTCAGCATACAAAAAAAAATGTTCCGTTTCTACACTTTTATGCCAAGCGTACGGTCGATACGATTTGGCACCTGATATTTTGGTCCGATCGGTTGGGCCGATCTCTTTTGTCATACAAACTATGCGTCAAGTTGTCTACTGACATGCCTGCCCTACAAATTGGGTGCCAAAGCGTATCGTCTGTAGACGCTTTTACCTCCGTCGTCGTTGAGCCCATGATTCAAGAAAACTTTGAGTGAGCTGAATGAAATATGAAGCGTACTTTTTATCTAATGGCAACACCAGTTTGTACTTTTTTTTGTGACTGGTGATGTGACTGATGTGTGGCCTGAGTACGGACGAAATAATTTTTCGTATTTCCATTGAAACGCGATAATTTAAGGTTTTTTTATAAGACAATACATGCATTATGATTACTTTATTGCCCTGACCTCGAGCGTTGTTAAAATATCATATACTTTGTGAGTTATTTTGGTAATCGGTGACATTTCAGTGAAGTGCCTAATTTGATCATGGAGGCTATAGCAAAACACGATTTTACTGCATCTGCTGCTGATGAGCTCAGTTTTAAGAAGAATCAAGTCCTGAAGGTGAGATTTCGTTACGTCGCATGATTTTTCAAAAGATTATGTACTGTAGGATGTCAGATTATTTCTAGAAATTTTGATATTTCAGATACTAAACATGGAGGACGATATGAATTGGTACAGAGCTGAATTAGACGGCAAAGAAGGACTTATACCTAGTAACTATATTCAAATGAAAAGTCACAGGTAAGCTCTTGCATCCCTTTGCCTTTCTCTGTCCCATAAGTATTTAATATACATAATTATATAGTTTGAGAGAGTAATGTGGAGTATGTAAAAACTATGTTTAGAACTAGAAGAACCAGTTGCATACAACATAAATCTAAATGTTTAAATTCTGTGGCATGGCCTAAATTTATTTTACTGTATTCCCTCATGCTGTAATTGAGATTGTATTGGAATTCCATGAATTATAAGTAGTGATAGTTGATGTTTAATTTATGCATTGTTTATAACAAGCAAATGGTGCTATTACAGTACCATATGACATTATAGAAATATAGTTGAGTTTGATGTAAGCATAGAATTAAAATGTACTAGAGTGGCAGTAACCAAGTGAGAACAGTAGACATGGGTTTGAACAAGGCAACGATCCCACCGCAAGCGCTAGTAGTCGTTGTCGAGTACTAGCTGTGCGCGTCAGGTGCGAATTGCTCGGATGTTTTTTTTTGTTTTTACCGATAAAAATGGTTAAATGTGCAGTTCGATTGTGCAGTAATGATAGTAGGACACACTCAAAGTATAAATCTAATGTCACTTTTCATCGGTAAGTCGAAATATTAATGCATTTCCAACAATTAAATTACACGTCTCGGGGGTGAAATAGACGCGAGGGGCGGGCACGATTTGGCCTCCCGCGCTGCCCCGCACTGCCACGCCGCGACTAGTGATGTAGCGCGACGGATACTGCAGTCGATAAATATTCTAATAGTTCATAAACAAGTTGTAGGCCTTTTGAGAACTAAATGTTTTATTTTTATAATGGAATGTTAATAGTATACCTAAATATTAAAGTAATTATTCGGTTTTAATAATTAATTGAATTGTTCAGTCGGAATTTGTGTTTTACGACTTTTTTGAGACTGAACAAAAAATTCCAATGGCAAAATTAACATTACTTTCTCGGTAATATTATACTGAAGTGTCAGTTGTTTAACAAGCTTTTATTAGCTTCACGTGTAGGTAACTAAGTATGTAAACACATCTATGATGTCGATTTTATTTAACCTACTTCTAGTCACCATATCGTACGACAAAATTATGTTGGTAAAACTGTGACAAAATGGTGTGGGGCGCTTTTTAACACGCTTTTATAAGCTTCACCTGTATGTATATATGTACGTATATATGTATGCATATAATGTAATCTTCAAACGTAATTTTCATCGACTTCTAAACGTCAGATTAAACTGAAATTTTGCACGCTTATCAAGTACTGATGACAATACATTAATTTGGGACCATTGAGCTGATCTGATGATGGATCCGGAAAGTAGGCACTGGTAATCCGTAACGGAATAACGTATGTTAGCCGTGTTTGGACTTGTTGGAATCGTCTTCAGATGTATTTTGACCAGATATGGTTCTATTTCATTTTTCTATCTACATTCAGTAATTTACGAGATTAGAGGCCTATCAATTAGCATATCTAGAACTTATGTGCCAGAAATATCATCCATCATCTCATCATCATCATCATCTGTCAGTTTAGTTCTGAAAAGCTAACATGCGAGCCGTGAGATAATTTTGTCATCGAATCATCTCGTGTACCTATAGTATAAATCACATGAATAAATGCCGCGCTTTTTCAAACTGAACTTCACCGCGCACGACATAATATGGTAAGAAAATTATCTCAAGGCGCGCATCATGCGCATGTAACCCTGCTGGATACGTTATCAGGAAGCAGTGAAACTGGTACTAAGTTACCTCAAAATTAGCAAAAATTCGTATTTTTATGTTTGCATCCAGGGTCATTCGAAATGCGTAGGCACCTAATAAATTTACCAATTGTATATTTTACGTTATAATTTTAATATTAATTGTATGCTTACATGCGGTTGGTATATTTGCCAGAACTTACTAAATAGGTAAGCAACATACATACCTATACATACTACAATGAATTATGCCGCTATCGATAATTCAGAGCACAGCGCAGTTACGTCCCTATTGTCACATATTCATCAATATAAATATATATAGCTCATCTGCCTACGCTGGTACTGGGTGAAACTGTGCGATACTCGCGTTCTATACTTAGTTATTTTATTTCTATGGATGTAAGTAATTGTAAGTTGTGTAAACGTTTTATTGTATCACCAGTTATTATCATGAGTTGCCTCAGTCTTTATAGGCTAATCAAAATAATAATGTAGTACATCAAATACCTAAAAATAAGTAAAAATTTTTGTAAGATATAATGATTTTGCATTGTATTTAAGTTTAAAATCTATCACCAAGCATGTACTGTTTTTTTTTTTATATTACTGAGTTATTATAAACATAACAAGCATACAGTCTATGCCATGGTTAGTGGTGAGCCTAACAGTTGCACTTGACAGGCAGGGTATTATGGGTTATTCAGGGGGTAACAAATAGCCATATTTCGGGATTCATCACCCCCTGAACATGCGTCCTGGCTTCAGCCCAGTTGACAGCCTTCTAGGTTTTGTAAAGGTCAGCAACACATTGACAATCCCCCTGTTATTGTCAATGTTGGTAGCCACTTAGCATCAAGTTGGCCACCAGTCTGCTTGCCATTATACCTTGAGCTTGTGGCAGATTAGCATATATTTTTAATTACTGAAAACTGGCTTGACATCTTTCAGTAGACCTAATAAATTAATGAACACTGATAAAAATCTTGAATGTTATTGTTGAAATAACTAATAATAACAATAATATTCTAATTGGAACTCTATTTCCATACTAATATAAAGTGAAGTTTGTAAGTTGGAGGTTGGAGATAATCTTTGAAACTACTGACCAATACTGGAAAGATCAGTACTAATACATTATCCCTAAGTATTGTACCTGGGCTACTTTTTACTCCAGGAACAATGTTGAAATCATGAGACAGCTAGACATGTAATTGGTAAATATGATTTAATTTATAGCTGTCAATAAATGCCTAAAGAGAAATTTATATTACAGTATGCATTTAGGGCTCATGTAATTCATGAGCCCTAAAGGCAATAGTTAATTTAAAAAAACTTAATGAAGGAAAACAGTATTACAAGAATGGATTTTTATATAATGATGGCTTGCTTTGGAGTTTCTTTTAGCTTTTATCTTAAACTTAAAATATCTTTAGTCCATTTTATTTAAGCCTTTGGGTACAATATCTGTACTATAAAATAGGTGGCATTCCAAATATTTATCTCAAAAAGATAAAACAAATGCAGAAGTTCATTTGTCTTGAAAGATAGCAGTGTGCTTGACCAAATCCCATAATCATGTGTAGATTGCAAAATTATGACATTGTTAGCAACTATTTATTTGTATGCAACTGTTTATCTTTATCTATGCAACAATTTATATACAAGATAATTTCAAACAAACACAGTAACAAATTATATGAAAAAAAAAAATTATAAAGTAACTAATATTGACAGTCTTTATATGGAAATTGGACTAACTGCTGCCCAGAATGAACACATAGTGCATCATGTACTTTAGGCTATCACTATTTTGTAAACGAAAGTGCTTTAAAATCTATCCCAGCAGTGATGACAAAAATGGCTTTTTGTACAAATATTTTTTTTGTCGAGAAATGAACTAAATAATAAATGATAGTATGTAATTATTTTAATCATTGATGGATAATGGTATCAAATCCCTACAGTAAAATGATATGTTTCCAGTTGGTATTATGGAAGGATCACGAGAGCAGATGCAGAGAAACTACTAGCAAATAAGCCAGAAGGTGGCTTCCTGATTAGAATCAGTGAATCAAGCCCTGGTGACTTCTCTTTATCAGTAAGGTGAGTGACATATTCCCCTAAGTGTTTTTTTGCTCTAGGAATTGTATTATCTTTTACTGATAGTATTGAACTGACAGTATTTAGTATGAAATTGTATGAATCATATGAATATATTGGTTTAATGGGTTTTGTTGTTCATATCTGTATATTTTATATACTATTTATGTATCTTGTTGAAAACAATTGCTGTAGAAAGTGTCCATAAGGTAGTATTCAGTTACAAGCTTTATTTTGTATGACCCACCATGGGTTAGTTTAAGGTTTTAGTTTGGCCATGAAACCTTGTTGGTGACTGTTAAAAATAAACCTATCCTAGGGATAGCCATATCCATATAGGTGTACAGCAATCTATAAGGCATTGTCCATCTCACGGTAGATATCCAAAAATTATCAAATTTTGTAATTTAGTACATAATAAAGAAACTAGCTTCTGTCCCGCGGTCCCACCCGCGTTACCGAGTGATATATAGGTCGTTGTTTTGGTCAGCGACGAGCGACTCAGGGTCGATAATACAAATGATACTGGTGCTAAAAAAATATAAAAAAAATACTTTATTTTTTTTAATAATAAAAATAAAAAAATTAAACTTTTGAAAATCATGTAAAAAGCTAAAGTATAGACATAATACTCAACGGGAGTACGAGGGAGTTAAGGGGTGGGGCGATGGCGGCTTGTGCCTAGCTCTAGTCTGTGCACGTGCCTATAGTAACCATACTTTGCAGTAATTTTATTTCATATTGAATAAGGTATTTCTCATCATATTTACAGTATTTCATGGAATTAAGTCCATTTTTGGGGAATATATATTTTGTACTACCGCTCCTGGGTCGCTTGTCGCCGACCAAAACAACACCCTGTATTGTTTTCCCGGGATAAAAACCATCCTATGTGTTATCCATAACATATTCTATCTGTGTGGCAAATTTCATAAAAATCATTCAGTAGTTTTTGCGTGAAAGAGTAACAAGCATCTTCACAAATCACATCTATACAAATATTCACATTTATAATATTAAAATGGGATGTATGATAATCCTATCAGACGCATAGAATATTCTAATCATCCCTCAAAATAATGACAGGACAGTTTTGTTGTTATCAACAATTTTGAGTTGAAATAATGCAGTAAGAAGCGATCAGAGTTATCTTGAGTTATAAATAAAGTACAATCTACTTATCACTATGGAATGTTTATTATATTCTTTATTATTATAGTTGATGATAATTTTCGTTCAATGTCGAAACCTTTGTATACAATTAATACATTGACTTTCACCAAGTGTTGATAAATTAACGAAGCTATTAGGGGCCGAGCTAGTTACTTAATTGGTATCACAAAAGTTGACGCAGTTGGGTATCTCCCTCTAGGATATTAATTAGTTTACCCTCACCCTATAAAGTGGATAGTATTAAAAACTAATGAAATAGTAGCATAATTAGGGATGGGCAGGGAAAGAAAAAAATATGGGAAGAAAAGAAAAATACGGGAAAGAATGGAAAAATACGGGTAAATTCCCGGGTTTTTTCCCACCAAATTGGAAATTTACTCGAAGTTGGGTTTATTCCCGGGAACAAACCCAACCGTAAGCATAATGGTGCCGATTCTGTTGTAAATCGCACTAAACTAATTTTAGTCACATCTCATCTCTTTCTTATGAACATGATTGAAAAAGGATAGAACATATTTTAAGTTGTCAAATTAATCTTTGCCGTCTTATTTTACGTGTATTTAGGTGTAACCGCGATAGATGGCGACTAAAATTATATTGAAAACAAGCATTGGACTAATTTGACAGGACTAAATTTCTTACATCCTTTTCTTATCTTCTTTGTTAGAAAGAGAAATAGTGACATTAAAATTAGTTTAGTTGTGAACAACAGAATCAGGCCCATTAGCTGTTTGACCAAAAAAAGTGTTTACCAATGTTTTTTTGTTTGTTTTTTATTTTTTCTCTCAATATGCATAATAGCTCTCTCTTGCCGCTAATTTTGTAAGTGATATTAATTAATAAGTGCTGAAATGCCCAATTTTGATGCAGTTTTTCAATGGATAAATAAAACATTCCTGTGGACTTTTACTTGCCATAGGGCTTAATGTAATAGGTATTGTTAGTTTCTTATATTACAATTTATATGTTAATTATCTATCATGTTGCTAAATTAAATATAGACTATGAAACATAAAAACTATTGCCGTCACACTTAGGCGCCCGCGCTCCCCTCGCGACTGTTTGAGATAGCAACAATAATAAATAAATAAAAAACGCGTACGAACGGCCCGGCGGGAATGTCCTTATAACAGTTAAATCAATCAGACAAAGGACATAGTGAACCCCAATTTGAGCTTTGGGTTCTAACGTGATTGAAGTGTTTAAAAAAATCTAAGCAGTTTGAAAGACAATTGTTTTAATTGAAATAATGTGATAATTGGTCTTATAATTAATTATAATACGCTCCACACTTAACACCAGTATATTAATGTTGTGCGTAGCGTAGATGGTGAGCAATAGTCCGCGAGATTTATCCATAAAGGCCACTTCCCTCAGCAATGAGGCATACGGTGCAAGGAGGAGGATTATAACTAATAATAATTGTACCATTTATCTGATTGGACTTGTTATTGACCAAAATTTTTATTTCTTGAGGAAAACAAAAGTACAATATCCACGAAAATATGCTACTTAATAACGGCACTACATTTTTAAAACTAATTGATAAGCAAGTACGACGCGTACCTACTTAAAGTCAAACAAGCCAAAAAAACTTTATAGTTAAAATTTATTTTACATCTGTCTGTGATGTAAAATGTAAAATAAATTTAGACTAGCACGATGAATAACACATAAATGAGGAACACGAAAATTAAAAGAATTGATTATATTCAAAATTGCGTTAACATATCAGCGAGCCTCTCACAGACTCTTTTTTAAATTGTGAATGTGATAATATAATTAAATCAATATTTGTGAAATAAATAAGTCATCTCATCCCAAACTAAGTAGAGCTTGTGCTATGGAAAGCAGATAAATATATGTCAATATTCGGTATATGAATGCATTATTTACGAAGAGGTGCACGCTCACCTGCTATGGTACGACAATGTTTGGGAGCAAACAAACACTGCGGATGTGTTTCACGTATGCTATGAACGGCTGGGAGTTACAATCAAACACAATATGACATAATATGTATAATAATATGATCTAAAAACAATCATCAACAAACTTCTCACAATCTCACCTTAAATGATGATATGGCCGAAGGTGGTGTACGCACAAAAAAATAACAATTGATTTATTACTTTCTTATTTGTAATTTGTAACACAGCTTGTACTTGGGCTTACCATATATATTACCGCAGTCTGTTTATATTTTAATATATCAAAAACATTCCATTGCTTACCACATGACAAATATTTATACATTATATTTATTTGATTCAGAACATTGTTACTGGGTAACTTAAAATTCACTTATCCCATTATACATTGCAATTTCAATAGCTGCAATTGTGAAGTTACAGAATTTCAAATGACTTGGATGCACTATTGTATTGGAACCGCTCCTAATAAAAACGCATTACCTTTGTTTGTACAGTAAACAGGAAACATATTGAATTATATTAGTACATACATCGCTGGTTCCAGTTTTTAAAACATACGTTTTCTAGGTAACAACATTTACTTGAATAATGTAATGTACTAATTTAGACCTGCAGGGCTATTATCTTATATTAAGGAGGGGCCGAGAAATAGCTCGGACACTTCGACACATTGGGATCTATTGTCCCCTAGATACCTTACTCCTCCCCAGTCTCGTTGAAAACTCTTTTCATGAGTTTTACAACGAGGCTAGGAGATATGAGCCTATAGTCTTCTGGTTTTGGATATCCGATCCCTAGGAGACTCATTCGCTTACCAGCCAGTGAATCGCATGTGCACAGAAGGTGCTCCATGCGTTCCGTATATTCCCCACCTGCACATGGGTGTCGCGGTTAGACCCATCTTCATGAGCATGTCGTTGGTTCCAAAGTGCCCAGTAAAGGCCCCAAGCAGTTAGCGGATTTGCCCCCTGCTCATATTCCAAATGCATTCCCGGGCTTTGAAATTAGAGCCTAGGAATTTCTTGGAGTGTTGTAGACCGGTTTTAGACAGCCAATATGTTCGTTGTCTTTGATCTGCAAACTCCCTAAATGTGGCTTTTACGAGACACGTCGATATGCCTACACATGGTTCTGGACCCACAAAGTCATTTGCTGAGCCCTCTCTTGCCAGTTCATCTGCCACTTCGTTACCATGGATTCCTTTGTGCAGGGCTATTAGAGTAATACATTTTTTTTTATTCATTGACGGCTCTACTACTGCTCTCTTTCTGGGCGCGAGTTGGGAAAAGAGATAACAATCACCGAACTAATGAAAAATTTTCTCCAACTTGGACACTCCGACACAAAATAATGACTCCGAAACATCGAACAATTAAAGGGATTGTTCCTCGATGCCCCGAAAGCATTACTCAATCGTCCTCCTGTATTGGATTCTGCTTTTCCCTATATGACCGCGATGTGATACAGTAAATTCATTCACATATTATTAACTTCGCAGACAGTTGGGTTATTTTATGTATCTACTTGCTACTGGTATTGATGTTACGTAAATAAAAACGTACTAAAAGGATAACCAATGTGTATATCCTAAAATACTCATCTATTTGTTATAATTGTATAGAACACGTACACACGGCTACAGATCAAGCTATACATTTCCAATATAAGCTGACCTCTCATTGTACGGAAATCCTATACAATGCGAGATCAGCTTATACTGGAAATGTATAGCTTGATGTGTTGCCGTGTGTACGTATGACCGGCTCAAACTAGCCCGCCACTAGCACTGGCCCCCGACTAGCACTAATCCCTCGACTTATGCCTTTTTATCCTGGGTTGTATCATTTCATAGACTGAGATAGTTGCACCTTTGTTATTATAAAATGATAGACATCTTAACAGCCTTTGATAAAGCATTGTTACAATCAATTAAAACTTACAATCACCATATAAATCAAACTTGTAAGCAATTGTTACAATAATCGCTAAGATTAAATTTTAGATACCTACCACAATTTATCATGATTTGAATGTAAAGCAATTCAGACCTTTATTCAAGCATATCCAGACAAACTATATAAATAACAAGTCAAATACCTAATATTCTAAACAAATAAACGAGTCATACTAATAATAATAAGCACAAACATTACTAAACAGTCCTCGACGGATGGATAACTCGTAAACGATCATGATGACAGACATTTGATATGGACCATGCTAAGTAGGTACTCGTACATTATGGTGGCTTCTCACGGCGCGTGGTAGGCCGAGCCGCGCCGCGCCGCGCCGATTTCTACGAGCAAGCACGCGCCACGCGCGAGCCCGAGTCACCCCTTCACACGGGCGCGGCGCGGCGCGGCGCTCGTTTGATTGGAATTTGCCGCATATCGAGACACGCAACGCACAATTTCGCACGTCCAGCCATGGAGAAATTTAAAACGACAATTAAGAGCAGTCAATCCGCCCATACTTTTCATACAAAAGCTTTGTACAGATGATGGCGTTGTTAAACATTTTTCGTTGGATGTTTTAAACAAATTGGTATCTTGTGCACTATATCTAGCCGTGTATCTAGGCAAAAATAAGTGTGAAATAAATTCAGTAAAAGCCTCCGAAAAACAGCGTTTTTGCACAATTTTTACCTGAACTTTGGCCATATCTAATGTACCTATAAATTGAAAAAGGAACGAAATAATTAGATACCAGGCTTGCAAATATATTGGAGATTCTAAATAACTAACTTTTTTTCACAAACTTGTAAGATTGTTTCACAAGAAGTATACTCCTGGGACAAATTTTATGATATGCGAAATCATGAATGACGACCTAGCGAAGCGGCCGCGAGTGATAAGCGGAATTTACCGACTGATAACCGACGGCTCTGATGCTGTCTCTCTTTTTTCGCAGTCAAACATTATGTTGGATGAAAGTACAAGCTTTTAGGCTATGCTTGCGTTGAAGTTGCGTTGGCCCCCTTAAATGACAATTTCTATTTTTACCCGACTGAACCGGGAGGAGGTTTATGTTTTTCGAGTGTATGTATGTCTTTCTTTGGCACGCTCTGCAGCCTAAACGGCTTGATGGAGTTAAACATGAGGGGTCGTTAGATTGGTCTTAACTATGGGAGTAACATAGGTTATATTATTTTTATATGGCGTCTTCGAATAAAAACAGAGGAGGGGAATTAAAACAAAAATATCGTTATTACAAAAATATGGGTATCAAATGAAAGCTTGTAAACAGCCCATTCCATACATATACAGGTCGTTGTTTTGGTCAGCGACGAGCGACTCAGGGTCGATAATACAAATACAGATACTGGTGCTAAAAAAATATTTAAAAAATAGTTTATTTTTTTGAATAATAAAAATAAAAACATAAAAAAATTTGAAAATCATGTAATAAGCTAAAGTACTCATAATACTCAACGGGAGTACGAGGGAGTAAAAGGGGGGGGGGCGATGGCGGCTTGCGCCTAGCTCTAGTCTGTGCACGTGCCTAGTAACCATACTTTGCGGTAATTTTATTTAATTTAATGGAATTAAGTCCATTTTTGGGGAATATATATTTTGTACTACCGCTCCTGGGTCGCTTGTCGCCGACCAAAACAACACCCTGTATACTATATTTTCAAAATTGCTGTTACTATAATTAATTACTTTAATAAAATACTATATTTTCAAATTGCAAGCTGTTATACTCTATTCAGTTATTTTTTGTTTTACGCAGTCGGGTTTTTTTTGGTCCTTAACTAAACTATTCTGATCCAGGCATCGCACAAAAATAAGAATGACCAGCATCATTCTTATTTTTGTGCTCCGCATTTTTCGAGTTCCACAAAGATGGTTCGTTCTCGTAATAATGTAAAAATTCGGCAATCGTGTCATTCGACCACTCCATATTTAAGCTCGCAGAGTACCTCACGTTCGAACGCTTCGAGATGAAATGAACGTGTTCAAACGCACACACAACTCCGCACAAAACCGAGCCACCCACGCGCGCGCCCTCGCCCAGGGCTGCATTCAGACCCTCAAAATATTATTGTACTTATATGGAAAATAAAATTATACTAGGTACTTGTCGAAAATAATAATGCATTTTGCTTATCGTCCATTTTGTTATTTAACTGAAATAAAAATGTATTTGTAAGGACATTTTAGTTTTATTGTTATTGTAGGTACAAATTGACCAAATTTAGGCAAGTAGATGTTTATCTCAGCTAATCCGTCAATCGAAACTTCGTCTTTGGCATTGACACGACATAGCATATCGTCAGATGGAATACATTCAATACAAATTACATTTACTTTCTTTCACAGCATCGCATGTAAGAATCAGGAGTAAATAGGCCGATTTACTACAACTAAAACAACTATTACAACTTTATTTCATAATTAAAGTAATATTTTTAATTTATTTCAACAAATAACAGAATTAATCGACCTGAAGGTAAAATTATGGTATTTTCTCGTAGTTAGTAAGTATCCTGGCATTACGATACTACATAAGTACTATATTTATATTTATTATACTACGAAATCCAACCCTGCCCGCGCCGCGCCTTTGAAGTTACCGACATTTAGCGGATCGGACGCGCCAGCCCAAGTCGCGCCGAGCATGGCCTTCACACGGCGCGAGGCGCGGCGCGGCGCGGCTCGTCCCACCACGCGCCGTGTGAAGCGACCAAATTGGACGCGCCAGGCCGAGTCGCGCCGAGCATTGGACGCGCATGCCCGAGTCGCGCCGAGCCGTTGCCTTCACACGGCGCGGGGCGCGGGGCGCGGCGCGGCGCGGCTCGGGCTACAACGCGCCGTGAGAAGGCACCATTATAGTCCCATGAATTGGAGGGTGAGCTTTTCAGACAGTAACTTACTGTCTGTGGTAACTCTACAATCTGTGATTTTTCGGAGGATATAAGTTCGCAATTTATGTTTAGAAGTTACTAAGACCGACATTTCCAAGTCGTTTTGCCTAGGTTTCTTCATGTCACTGACCTCTCATTCATTGACATTAAATCATTACATTGTAGGGTGTTTAATTGCTTTACCACTCACGACTAGTTAGTGATTCCTAATCCCACCCATGCTTAGAATAATCCATACCAAAATCCAAATATGTTAATAGATTAATCGAAGTGCTGAGACGTATTCTCTAAAGATCCCACTACCTTTTGTATGACTAACAGAAAGCTCAGATATTAAGGTACATGAATATTCAATTTAATCATTTCCTTATAAGTGCCTTGTCAAAAAGCTAATAAGTTAATAGTAAAATAGCCTGTAGTAGCAATCGTACGGCAAACAATTCCATTAGTGTTTAAATTGGATGTTAATAAAAAAAATGAGATTCGCGCCTTGAGAGCGCGCTGTGACTCACGCAATGTCGAGTCTGTATCGTTTTATTTTGTCATGAATCTGTCTTGGTGTGTTGTGTTAGTCATATTTCATTGATCTAAAGCTAATCTAAAGATAATGTAATCACTTATTATGAATAAAACCTAACTCTGTCTTTATCATGAGCGACATTCCCCGTAACTTCGTATTGTTTAAGCAAATCGAAAATTAAGCATTATAAGTTCCTTATTATTCTTTAGCCGTAGCGTAGTGTAGCAAATCGAATAGAATATTTTGCCTATGCGCTCAAGTTTTCTTTTTTTATTGAATTTCTTTGCCAAGTATAAACTTGTTCGTGGTAAAAACGTATGAATCAGCAGTGCGTCGATTGCGTTTGGACTTGGAACCAGTTTTGAACTATCGCTATATATTTTGTACGGGGCCTCAAATGGTTGAATCATATCATGAGATTTTTTATTAATTACACTGGACTATGTTGTTCAGACAGACTGAAACTTCCTGATCCAAAAAAATGCAATGAGTCTTCAACCACTCATAGAAGACACAAACATAAACCGAAATAAATTAAACAAACTAAATGATGCTATAATTATTATTTTTATGTACCATATCATAAAACGATAAATAATTGTGACACATTTATATATATTTCCTGAGAACTCAACAACATAAGTCACGTGATTTTTAGGATATTGCTTATTTAAGAAGTTACTGCATAAGTGCATACCTAGTATGTTGACTTTTTTCCATAGAATCTTGGTTAGTCTGACCTACAACTTGTAGGCTACAAGCCACGAATCCCTTTGGATGCGTGCGTGCATCACCTACCTACCATCAAGTTCAGTATAATTGTATACAATTTCGTATACGTCCTCAATGATTAGAGTTATTAAATAACGTGAAATTGCACGATCAAAAATCAAAGTAGGTATACGACCAACCCTTCTGTTTTATATAAATTTTTCTTTGTTTTGGCCCTTTATTAATTACTCAAAGTCTTACATTGTTTGATACTCCTTGTTTTGTCTTTTACACGAACTTTCAAACTGCCCTGCCAAAATATGTCCGGGTGTTAAAAACAGTTCTATAACTTCACGAGTAAATTCCCGAGTCACAGTCACAATCGAGAGTTCCCTTATCATTGCTATAGTTTATTAGAAATGTTTTGTAAATAAGTGTGTGACAACTATTTGATAAAAGCGTCTATTATAATTTTCCCCGAAGTATTTGATCGGTGATTTTAAAACCTTGTGTCATCCTCTTGAATCATACTTTTTTGAATATCCATCCATAGGTCCAAATAATTTATTTTCCTTGTAATTTCTTATTATTCTAAATTTCTGATATACTAGAGAAATACTGATCATCAAAATTGCTCTTATAAATGAGTACCATAAAAATACCCAACTCGCTCCAAACATAACATACATAATCAATCATACGTAATATAGTAAAGTTGTGTATTGCACCTTATAGGCCTAAACTCTCACGTAGTGAGGCCCTATGTCCCAATGGGAATGTGAAAGGCTAAAATGTTGACAATACTTGAGTCACTATCACACAACACTATTTACTATTACGTAGTTTCTATTAATGAATTCATCGATCTAAAATAGGTGACGGGATATATCTAGCGAAAGGGAACGCTACATCTGACCTACATAAAAAAAATGGATTCGGTGTTTGTTGCGTGTCGAAGAACTGGGAAATTGACAATAATTTTCTCTGAATACGTCATCATCACGTCACACGCTCTTTATAACTCCATAGTTCCATACCAATATCTATAAAACATCCTTACTGTGTTTGTTACGGTTATCCCGTTGAAAATACTGAGTGACCAAAGTTTGATGAAAATGGGCAGTGGAGACGCCTGTGTTTTGGAGATGGACGTCCTGGAGATGCAGGCATAACAAAACTAGTGTTATCATTTGTTAAATACATTCCCCACCGACTCAAAAGAAAATGAAAATATGCACATACCATGTCGCTAGCTACATTATGGAATTCAATTCTCAGCTTCGCCTTCTGGTTTATTCCCTCAACATAAATATTTGTGTGCGTGAACATTGAAATGTTTATTTTTCTCGAGTCTGGGCATGCATAACTACATATCTATGTGCAAGCTTTATTGGGTAGATTTAGTACAAGCAGTTTGGAATCCGAATCGTTTCACGATGGTTTTACGTAATGCGCCGCGCAGTTATTAATTTATTATATCTAACTGGTTCAATCCATTTACTGGGAACTGTTATCGTATAGTAGTATAGTACAGCTATTGCGCAATTATCGAATAGTTAACGGGAAGTCGATGTTTACTATCATTGCCTGATGTGATCATATATTTTTACGCATAATTAAGGTGTTTAAGTACCTATCTCCCATTAATTTAATGAAAAAATGCAATTATCATTGCATTTGCGTGACGACCTTATGGGTTTTATCCGCTCGGACATCGTAGAGTCTTTTGTCACGCCTAGTATTCTCGCGTCTCAGGAGCACATTATTTAATAACCTCAGACTAATTTATCTGATTATCATTTCCAAGCAATCACAACGATATATCGCGATATTGCTATGAATTTCTTCATTTATTAAGGAGCTAACTTAGTGTCTGATTTAATCCACAGATGTCCGGACGGCGTTCAACATTTCAAGGTTCTGCGGGATGCGTCAAGCAAATTCTTCTTGTGGGTGGTGAAATTCAATTCTCTCAATGAACTGGTGGATTACCACCGCACCGCGTCAGTTAGCCGCCTGCAGGACGTCAAACTGAGGGATGTTGTGCCAGAAGAAGTAAGTTACAATTTTATAGTTTAGCAGAGTAATGTTTAGGTTCTTTTTAATTTAGCAAAAAGTGTGTCTGAAAGATTGAGAGCTTTAGTACTACATTTTTATAGTATAACTACCAGGATTATGCAACTGTACCTACGTCAATGCCTATTATTTATTATATGAAATAGGTAAACGCCAAATGAAAACGTCATTTAAAAAGTTGAATCACCTTTACTCGGGCAGGATCTAGTATGTTCCGCGTAATTTTATATATTTTAAGTTATAAAACACGTTGATGAACAATTAACAACATTCCCAAAAACTAGTTTTGCAATAAAAAAAAATATATTTTAATATCTGTCGAAAGTCGCTATTTAATCATAAACGAACGGTCCAAATAAATTGATCACAGTTAAAAAAAATATCAAATCAGTAATCAACTTTACAAATCAATTTTGGTTCTGTTGTTCCTTCATGTTACTGGTATCGAAATAATATGTTTACAGTGAATTTTGAATTAAGTTGGTGTACCAGGGCAGGTCACTAGTTTATTATGAAGTAGAGATGTGCCGAGTACAAGTTTTACCGAGTACCGAGTATTGGTCGGTATTTTGTTTACCGAACCGAATACTCTGCCGAATAACTCAGTTTAGTTGACACTAGTTATGGGTGGGCGCGTCATAACGTGTGGCCGGTTAGCCACACTTGCGAGCGGTACTTCGCCCCTCGCATGCCGCGGTCCCCGCATCACACTTGCCATTTGTTTATGTAATATCGCATGCACGCAGTTAGTTACGTTGTTACAAAATTTATTTTTCGGTAAAATTAAAAAAAGTACTATCTATTGTGAGTTTATTTGTAACTATTTGAGAGTCGAATGGGTGCAAAAATCATTGATTTGGATTATCAGTTCTTTCCGAGTACCTTGGCTGTTATTCGGCCGATAACGAGTACTAAAAAAATAGCCGAGTATGCCGAGTACCGAGTAATAAACGAGTACTCGGCGCATCTCTATTATGAAGTAAACAAGTTATATTGTTATTGGTTTAATAGACAAATTGCTAAACCACGTTGTATATTTCGTCGTCGTATCATGAGTTCAAGCATTACAATCATGTACAAATTAACCCTCCCTATACGAGGTGAGAATCTCGCATGCCATACAAGGTGAGGTTTGGTATGTAGTTACTACTCGTTAAGAGCACTCATTTTCCAAAACCGTAGCGCGCACTACTCACACTTGTCGCATTTTTTTTTATTATTACCTATGATAGATATGATAATTTGCTTATTGTCATGAAATTACTATATTTTTTATTTTAAAATCTATACATTAATAAATATGTAATTTTTTTCAAACTTTCTTATTTTTTTTCTCGACGGTTTTGGCAAATGACACAGACTACGGATGACATATTCTCGCTAACAAAAAACTGTGTCTATGGAGTCGGCCACCTCTCACGCACACCTTAGTTGGCTATTCCGTGGGAAACTAGACTCTGTCGCCGTTTACACAGAGTCGATTACTCGCGCTCAACTAATGTGTGCGTGCCGGCTTGTACGTACAGCGTGGTGGCCGACTTGAGTCACACAGTTTTTTGTTAGCGAGAATATATCCGACTTTTTTTAACATCCTTGGCAAATGAGTACTCTTAACGATGACTAACGCACTAAACCTCACTTTGATTTAAATACCCCATACCCTTGTCGTTTCCTTGTTAGTATGAAACCATAAAAATGTCTGGTTTCATGTCTACTGTGTCACCTACAACGGATAGTTAACTATTGCATCCAAGAGGATTTATAATTTCATCATCATCATCTGCCTGCCCTGTTCCCAATCATTTGGGGTCGGCACAATATGTATGCTTCTTCCATTCGTCTCTTCTATCCGTCATACTAGCATCCACTCCTTTCTTACCCATGTCAACTTTCACACAATCCATCCATCTCTTTTTTATTATGTATATCCATTTAATTTATTAGCATTAAATGGATAGATCTAATTGTAATCGACTGTACCTACTTATTACAGTACATAATAAAAATAAAACGTAGAGTGTCTCTGTTCAACGGAACACACACAATGTTGCAAATAAAAATAAAAAAATTCGCCATTTGTCAGAAAATCGTTAACACTAAAAGGAAATCTCAGTCACGTCTCGTTTTCATTCAAACAAATCATAATGTCCAATACATTATAATATGCATGGTAACCGCGAGGCATCGTGTGTAAATAGTGCGGCCGCTGTGACCCTGATAAAGTAACAAAAATAACCCGGTCAGTGTTGTTCCTATAATCTCTAGTTACAAAGCAAATAGTGCCTTCCAGAGAGAACAGTTTATTGTCACAGTATTTCATATTTGTATCGATAATGTGGTATCTTCGAAGAATCAATTAGTTTGATTATTTAGGGGGTGGGAATTCTCTTGTATCCGATTCATTATGTGTTTGCACATTTTTTTTTCAAACAAAATTGCTTCAGTATTTTAATAGTAACATACTATTCTTCATTCTGTGGTATTTGTAAAAGTAACTTAATGGTGTACAATATTCATGAATTACTTAATGACTTAATACAAATCGTAGGCAATGAGTAGCCTTATATCTGAATTCTATATATGACACATGTGGGAATTTGAATATTCACCCTTAACGTGTGACGTAATTCTCACAATATTCGGGGCGTTGATGTTCATTATGACGTCAGTATGCCTGTTTCCTTAATACACTTCAGAAGTATTAGTAAACACAATCGAAGGTGCGGCTGACGCATGGCTTTAACTAAAATATGATAGAACAAGTTTCAATCATATATTATGTGGTGCTGACTAATCGAGTCTTCTACTCAAGATACAGGTTAGAAACTTTCACCATGCACTATTTGCGAATATGATTTGACGTCATCCCTCGTGTGTGTTAATTCAGTAAAGGCATTTTATAACATAGATTGCATTACTTTAATGTGGTGTTGTGTGCGTAAGGGAAGGTTGCCAGAGCTCCCATAAGAAGACGCTCTGCTGACAGTGTACGGGGATCAGCTGTATTGCCGTCCCGACACCCGTCCGCTGTCTGCACAGTCCCTCCTCTCAATCCCTATTGATTGAACACCCCTGCAGGGTGTGAAGAAATGTTGGTTTGTAGGCAGCGCGCAAGTGTTACGCGGTGTTGCAAGCGTGTATAGGCTATGGTAACAGCTTACCGTATCAGGCGGACTTTATGCTTGGTACCTTAGTAGTATTCAAAAAAAATTACAAGATAAAATGTACTGAAACAATTATTATTATTTCAGATGCTGGTACAAGCTCTATATGATTTCACACCGCAAGAGGCCGGTGAGTTGGAGTTCAGACGCGGCGACGTCATCACCGTCACTGACCGCACCGATCAGCATTGGTGGCAGGTACGAAATATTCTTTACAAAAGCTATAATACTTGTCAATCGCTCTCTGCTCTGACGCACAAGATAACAATCAACCATCAATCTTCGAATTGGAAAAATATAGCTTCGTCTTGGTTATCGTCTAGAATCCCTTAATAACTAGGATTCCTCAATTCTAATTGTTAATTATTTATATAGGGGGACTATGAATTTTTCTTCTGGACGTATAAATGCCCTCCGTCGGAAAAAAATTGGTAAATTGTCACATAATTGAATTTATTACGTTGGTGCATTAGTATGAATAATTATATACATATACCGATACCTATACGAATCATTAAAATAAAGCTTGATTCCAAACTGGACACCTTGTTAATTTATCCAACGATGGTCCTGATCCAGCTTTCAGTGACTATCTACCATTATCACTTACTTGGTAGCTAGTGCTTATTTTAACATTTACATACACCTGCAGGGCTATTTTAAAACGTCGGATTCGACATCGGAAACGGATTCAAATATTTCCGAGGCGAATTTCAGCAATAGGGATGTTGCCTGGGTAAAAATAAAATAATTCTAATTAGTCCGTCAGTTAGATTATCAAAAAATATTGGACACGTATTTTTTGCTTTACCAAATCATTAACAATTGACGAAGATAAAGCGTGACTAAGTTCGGGAGTGGGGGCTCGTGACGTCACTTGTTACTAAAAAGTGTACCACACCGTGACGTCACGCGGAACTTCAACACACGATATCTTCGTATTTTTTTGTTTAATTGACAAAAGAAAAAATACGTGTCTAATATTTTTTGATAATGTAAATGACGGATTTTTTTCAGGATTTAAAATTTAATTAATTTGAATATTTTTGATGTTTCTTTATGGAAATATCAATTCAATTCATCGAAAAGAAACATCAAAAATATTCAAATTCGGAAATTAAAAAAGCAATTGCGGAATATCGCCTCGGTAGTTTTTGAATCCGTTTCCGATATCGAATCCGAGCGTTTTAAAATAGCCCTGCAGAAAGGATCCGTGCCATTAGTCGGTGTGTGTACATTATATGCTGATTTCGTAGTTTAGAAACGAATGTAAAACAATACATTTTTCTGCACTATTGTCACATATTTTTTTTTATTCCCCTAATTTGGATGTTCAAGGACGTGTTCTGGAATTGTGGAGCCTTTGCAAATGGGGTGTTCTTAGCGGTGAATGCGCAGGCTCGAGCCTTAGTGGGGTTGAAATGGACTAGGTTTAGCCGACCCCAATTGGAAACACTAGTTAGTGTACTCTCGATTCCAGACACTAGCCGTTCGCGGCTTTCCTCCACCACAGCAAGAGGGATATTTGCACGGCCCGTGTAATGAGCATCCCCTGTACTGTCGTCCGCATAGCAATGAATGCCGTCAATAGACAGCATATCATTGATATGCAGATGAGAGGAACAGAGTTGGGGACAGCACAGAGCCTTGCGGGACGCCGGCATTTATGTCCATGCTATCGGAGCAGCTACCGTTAATGACGGCTCTAATGTATTAATTATTATAATTCTATAATCCATTTGCATAGTCCCTCGGGAAGCCTGTATGCTGGTAACTTCGATAGAAGACCCCGGTGCCAGACCCGATCGAACGCCTTCGCCACATCTAGGCTCACTGCCAATGCCTCGCCTTGACTCTCGATGGTATGTGACCAACGGTTTGTGAGATACACTAGGTCACCAGCCGAGCGACTGGCGAAAGCCGTATTGTCGGTCGCTCAACAAGTCGTGATTCTCCAGGTATCTCAAAAGTTGCGTGTTGATCATTCGCTCCATGACTTTGGAGAGAAGGGAATTGATGGCGATAGGCCTGTAATTCGTCGGGTCTGATCTGTCGACCTTTTTGGGCACTAGGTGCACGTGGGCAGTCTTCCAAGAAGACGGTACATCCATAAGAATAATACAGTTCGGCAGAGACTGTTTTTTTTTTTAGCTCATCCTTACTTTATGTACTTATGAATCTGTTTCATACATTTGACGGCTTAATTATCGGATGCATTTCGAATTTAACAGAAGAGTTAATTACACAAGGGAACAAGGGTTTGACAACCAGAACAGTAATCATATATTTTTGTTGCACTACCCTCACCTTTCACACATCAAATCGTCAAAGTGTTGTGACAGGTCTAATTCCAGTTTTATTTAAAGTTTTATAATTTCGCTAGAACTAGCCTACTGTACACAAGTCCTCACTATAGATTATTCAAATATTAGGAATCAATAAGTTTTTTTGTGTTATTATATCTAGTTAAGGTATATAGACGTTTTATGCATAAAAATATGGCTAGTGATCAAAGAAGATGTTGTAAAAATCCACCAAATAAATTTTGTTACGTATGCGGATGTTATGTAGTCACAAATCTAAAAAAAATTACGGAAGAGATAAAATCAGCTTACTGCTCTTATTTTGGATTTAGGATTGGAGATCTTGAAAAGTCGTGGACACCTCAAATGTGTTGTATTTCGTGTTACATGGGACTTTCAAAGTGGATGAAAGGTAAACAAAAGAAAATGCCTTTTGCAGTCCCTATGTTGTGGCGAGAGCCTTCCAATCATGTAAATGATTGTTATTTTTGCATGATAAGTGTCTCCGGATACTCGAAGAAGAATAAACATAAAATAAAATATCCAAATTTGCCATCAGCATCGCGACCTATCCCCCACGGAGAAAACTATCCTGTGCCAAGTGCACCATCCACTTCATCATCTTCAATTCTTAACACAGAAGAAACTTATACGCCTACTTCAGAGAACCTTGAAGATTCATCATTTGAACTTTCACTAACACCACATCTCATAAACCAGTGCGAACTGAATGATTTAGCTAAAGATTTAGGTTTATCAAAAGAAAAGGCTGAGTTATTGGGGTCTAGGCTTCAGGAATGGAATCTTTTAGCGCAAGGTGTGACAGTGTCTTCATTTAGAAAGCGTAACGAGCCTTTTAAAGCATATTTTAAAATGGACGGATCTTTATGTGTATGCCACGATGTTGAGGGTCTCATGAACGAGCTTGATATACGCCACGATCCATCTGAATGGCGCCTTTTTATTGACTCGTCAAAATACAGTTTAAAAGCAGTCCTTTTGCATAACGGTAACAAAAAGCCCTCTATTCCAATAGCTCATTCTGTGGTTCTGAAAGAAACATATGATACGATGGACATGATTTTGAAGTTAATTAATTACAAAAAATACAATTGGGCAATTTGTGGAGACCTCAAAATCATTGCTATCCTCCTTGGATTGCAGGGTGGCTTCACAAAATATTGTTGTTTTTTGTGCTTGTGGGACAGTCGAGCTACGAAAGATCATTATATTAAGAAGGATTGGCCAGCAAGAGTTACGTATCAACCAGGAAGCAATAATGTCAAGTATCCACCTTTAGTTGATCCCCAAAAAGTTATCTTACCTCCCTTACATATTAAATTGGGATTAATAAAAAACTTTGTTAAAGCAATGGACAAAGAAAGCGAAGGATTCAAGTATTTAAAAACAGTTTTCCCTCAACTTAGTGATGCTAAGCTGAAAGAAGGATTTTTTATAGGCCCGCAAATAAGAAAATTGGTTAAGGATGAATTGTTTACCCAAAAATTAAATCAAAAAGGACTGCAAGCATGGAAATGTTTTGTTGCAGTCATCAAAGGCTTTTTAGGCAATAAAAAATCAGAAAACTATCAACTTTTAGTAAATGAACTGCTTCAATCGTACCAAAACTTTGGATGTAGAATGTCGCTCAAAATCCATTTTCTACACTCTCATTTAGACTTTTTTCCTGATAATCTTGGCGCGGTGAGTGATGAACAAGGAGAGAGGTTCCATCAAGATGTGCGAACAATAGAAATAAGATACCAAGGACGGTGGGATCCAGCCATGATGGCAGATTTTTGTTGGTTCCTCAAAAAAGAAGATTCAACGTCGCACAAAAGGCAAAAGAAAAGTCACTAACTAAATTAGATTTGTTTTTTTTAGCTCAAAAAACTCTATAATAGTTGCCAATTTAAAATTATTGCCATTATGTTAAAATTTGTTTTGATTTTAATTTATATAAATTCTTTAAACGAATTCTTTTGTTATTTTTTCATTTTTTTCTAGGATCGCCGTATCTGTTAATTTAGACCTGTTACAGTAAATTCACTTTCAGTTTCTAGTTATGTTAGGCAATTGTAATCCGAAACAAGTAACATTTTGTGAGTTGTATAAAAAAGTTTAAAATTTGTTCCCTTGTGTTATTTGAAGATAGAGTCAAGTTAAAAATGGTTATATAATGCTTATTTTTGTGTATATTTCAGGGTGAGATAGCGCACCGCCGCGGCCTGTTCCCCGCTTCGTACGTGACGGCGTACCACTCATAGTGTCTGCCGCCACACGCCCTTGCCTCTCTATCGCCGCTGAATTGTGTTGTGTGCCGCCACCTTTATGTTCCACTAAGGACCCCGGGATAAACTCTGGTATACACTTTCACTTTACACATCATTACATCGAAAAATTATTAGAAACGTTCGGGAAAACGTTATAGTTTTCTAGTTACGTCACTTGCGACATTTTGATTATGAACCCCATGTTGATTGACCGTCTCGTGTTGGTGAAGTGTGAACAGAGTCTCGCCCGGGATGCGTTTCATTTGTAATGTAATGTTTTGACGAGTATATGGTGCTTCGTGTCCTACAGCCGTTTGATTACGAAATTATCATTTTAAGGAATAATGGTCGTAATCGCTATGTCTGTCCATATTTACTCGTGTGACGAAATCTGCCTTGATTTTTGCAATACTGTAAGGAGATGTTTGGTAGTACAAAAAGAAAATATTTTTTCGTGCCGTGTTCAGTTTTTCATGTTCTGTGACGAATTTATAGTCTTCTCATTTTTATCGTGACAATTTTCAGGATGAGATAATGATTTTATCCTCGATAATGTGCCAGAATGTTATTTGTAGTTTTTTTGAAATATATGTTTTTTTAGTAATTATAAAGGTAAACGGGATCAACTCAGTTTTTGCTGATATTCCCCAACAAGTATATAGATTTCTTTTATCAATGTGATTTTTAAAGTATGACCATTATTTATCCTTTTAGTCTTTAATGCTCATTTTAAAATATTTACCATTTACATGTTAGTTAAGTGTAGTTTTAAGTTCGTTTTACATATTTCGATCTTATTTTTTTATCATCGGTATACAATAATATATAATCTGGTACCATAGTCACGTAGGATATAAAATTGTAGCGTCCTCCAAAAGCTTAGCTCTCCTTAGATTATAGGCTCAGGTCGATAGAGTTTGGGTTACGCACAATTTGTAATGCCCCCCCCATACATATTTTATATTATTCAAAAATTATTTTAAATACTGACGATGTTTTTTTAAGAACGGAATGTACAGCGAGACATGTTCATCAATAATATATGTTGTAACATTATGCTTTTAATCGCTTTCGATGTGTTTTAATTTGATGCGGATTCGTTACCCGTTTTAGTGTTTTACCAATCGTAATGAATAAACGAAAATTGTCTAAAATGTTTAACTTAAAAGTAATTCAATATTTGTAGTAAGGTGTCGAGACGAGGTGACGCAGGTACAGTACAGTAGTGGGTACCTTCCTAGTTAGCGCCAGTTCCGAGACGCGATGTTCCGTCGTGTCATTGTACTTAGTTAGCGGTTAACATTTAGTCAAGACTCGAAATTAAACAATCTTTGAGTGCTCGTTGATCCAATGTGTAGATATTTATTTTTGTTATTGTATTGTACCCAAAATTACTATATTTATGGAAACATACTTGATAGAATTTTAATCGTTATTGACGAGTTCGCGTAATATCTTTAAACCGATCATTAGACTTAAGGTTGATGAGGAATGTAATGAATTTATTTTAATCCCTGCATGTTTTACTGTAACGTCTTAAGGTTCCCCATTCAGCAAAGCATTTAAACTGTGTGTAATATATAATAAGTATGATACAACCGGTGTATAACGCGCGCGTCGCGTTGTGACGATCAACCTGTGAGGAGTATTGTCGTATGATATACAAATAAACATGAGAATTATGTCCAAATATTGTGCTTCTCGCTGTAGTGACAAGTAAGTGCATGAAGGCAAGTTTTCAGAAATCGGAAGTGCTATAATCTATAATAATCAAATATTTAAATAATTTAAGTTATGATTCTCCAATATTGTGGAAGATGTATAATATTTTTTACTAATAAATTTAATATTGTAACTTTTGTGTTTTCTTTTAAAACATCCCTGGTTATTGCATAATTTGTGACTTTGTTGTTTTTGGGACAACTCAATCTTTTGCAAATGTCTGAAAGTAATAAAACAAAATGGTTTCAACAATTCAAATAATTTATTAAATATATTTTAATATATAACATCACATTTCTTAACAATTATCAATCAATTACTTCATTTTATTATAATTAAGTCAATTCATCATCAATAAAAAAAGTGTTATAACAGAATGAGAACGCTCGAAACAAAAATCAATTCATCACAGAATGTATCAAGTCTGTAGCCTATCAAATGAGGTTTTATGTTTAAATATTGTATGTTGCCACAATCGTGGTTATTTACAAATCAATAAGATTTTATACTTTGTAATAGTGGCTTAGGGACAATTACTGAAACGCGAATTAAAATTTAAAAGTTTCATATCCCAAACAATCGCATTGTCAAATGTGAGTAGCGTTTCAGTATTTGATGATCAGTCTATTAAAGCAATTGTTTAACTATTTATTGAATTTAAATCTCTAATACATGGCTCTAAAACAGCATTTCTATAATATGAAATAGCACCTCTCAGCGAAATATGTGTACTACATGTAATATTAATGGACTTTGTAACTACATTAATTGCATAAGACGACGCAATTCTCGAATTTTCTATACGACTATAATATATGGCTATGACATGGCCGATAGTCAACTCAATGCCGAAATGAATTGTGTCAACTAGTCCCAAGTCTATTATCAACTGGTATATTGGTGTCACTGGAATTAAGCTGACGGCAAACCATTTGACTCAGTTGATACGGTGTTATTGAGTTAGGTTGAATTTAGAGCCCTTTTTAACCCAGAGAACTACTGTCTTTCTTCAAAATATGTTTAAAACAGGCCCTTTCTTGTTATGGCGTTAGATTTTTTTTTTATATACAACTAAGTCGGTAAACAAGCATACGGCCCGCCTGATGGTAAGCGGTTACCGTAGCCATATGGACGCTTGCAACACACGAAGCATCGCTCACGCGTTACCTTTCCCCCCTCCCCTATGAGCCCTGGCGACCTTACTCACGAATACTTTACTCAGACTAGACCTTTACTCAGAATGTGACCGATACATTTAAAACCTAGGTTTTATTAGACTTCCTTTAAAAACACTTTTGTATTAAGGTACTAGGGTCTAGTAGAATCACTACTATGAAAATGAGTTATCTTTACTGATATCTCATAAATGTCTAATGTGCCATCGATTTAGAAAACTCGTGATTTGGGGTCCTTAGTCAACCGAGCCCCCGTGAGATAAGGATAGTTCATGATGGCCAATTACGCTATTAGCTGCATGATAATACGAATGTTTGACTAAAACTTACTATAGGTATTTATTACCTCTACAACTAAGTAACAAGCTGCAATAGATTTTGGTTCCTAGATAATAATAAAAATAATAAACCTCGGGTACACTGGTGCGTATATAAATAGCCGATTATTCCAACAATCCAATTCTCTATCACAAAGTTTATGTGTATTGTCTTTTTGCACTTGATTTGCTTACTCTTATTATCATAAACTACTGAAAAATTAACTATTCCGATCAAAGAGTAGTTTAAAGTTCAGAAATAATTCAACATGATTTTGATTATAGAAAATAATGAGAATACAAAATCGTCCTGTAATATGATAAATAAAAACTGAGCGCAGTAAGTACCAATGGTTACTTAATTTATAAGTAAATATACTTGCAAGTTTAAAGAAATATTAGAACGTATGGCCTCCAATTGCCAACATGATGTTTTCAAACGCTATCCAATTGATAAGCGCCCAGGGTCCAAGGCGCATCCATAAAGGTAAGAAACCTTTGTAAAGTGACAACACTCCTTCGTTCTTCACTGATTGCTGAAGACAGTCGATCATGCCGCGATATATCTTGCCTCTGTAAGGAAATGAGAAGACAACTATCAATAATGTCTTAATTGCCAAATAACTCGATTGTTACCAGCTTGATTTTGCAATTGTGGATAGATTGACCGCGTATCTAACATTTCGCGTAAGTGCGATTTTGATCTAGAACGCTGTATCGGTTAAAACGGTTCTGGATCAAAATCGCACTTACGCGAAATGTTATATACGCGGTATGGGACTATCAACGACGATTACTCATAATTAGTGTCAAATATCAACCCAATGAATGTTGAAATTGGGCGTAAGCTTCAGCACTGATCGCCTGGACAGGGACATAGTCTAATTTGGGGGACAGTTTAATATTATAAATGGATGGTGAGAGATAAGTCATCGAACAATTATACCAAAGAAGCGCAATAACGTTCATTTTCCGCTAATTCCACACCACCGACAATGCGCTCTGATTGGCTAAGTCAAGGACACATGCGCTCTGATTAGCTAAGTCAAGGACACACTAAACATTTGGATGCAGAGATTGGTCCTTACTGTTCAATTAAATTGCTCGTCGGTATTACTACTCCAAAGAGATTATTCGCCGATGAGATAAGTATATCTAATCCTAGTAATATAAATGCCAAAGTTTGTGCGGATATTCGTTACTCAGTCACAACGTAATGGCTGAACGGATTTCAATTAAACATGGCGCATAGGGATCATAACATGAAGTAAATCAGAATTTGAATTTTATCCCGAGAAAACATTGGAGTGGGTATAGGCATAGCGCAGAACTGAGTAGGTTCCTGCGGTAGTGGAGCGGTGCGGGAGGGTGTTTTCATTACGTCAAATGACAAAAGAACTAAAATTAACTTAATTGTTTAGCGACAGTTCTGACACGTCACATATCACTCCCTCCCGCACCGCTCCACTACCGCAGGAACCTACTCAGTTATGCGCTATGCCTGTAATTTCACGTTTCGAACTTCCCTGGATTCTAATTTTAAAATCAATTATGTAAGTTACAAGTTAAAATCTCTTTATAACCCAATATGCATGTCTCTCTCAGTTGAAATGCGTTAGAACGAGATGAACAATTGCCATGTGGGAGTTTGTTATCATGAGTGGCAGGAATCCTGCGCGCGGCGAGTTCTGACTTTGACCCCGTTCCTTTGACCTCGACCGCATCGACAATACCTTGTAGCGTACGTATGTACAGGTAATATAAATAACGAACCAAAACATCGCAGTCATGCGTTTTAAGGTAATTTTGCACTATACCTTTTGATCGCCAATTCACTGCTGTTGGCGTTGGAATATTCAAATTGTGTCGTGTGGAATAGTTAACGCAAACATTTGCTTCCATTCAATTAGATCTTATGCATTGTCAGATTAGATAAAAGCTTTTTCAATATTGAGCTATTATTATTATAGTACCTACGTAGTAATAATAGCTCAATATTTTTCAATCAATTTCTTTTGTGTTTTTTCCAAACATGCAAGCAAATCACATATTGTTGTTATAAATCGTATTTTGCAATAAAACCTTTTATCGGTAATTGGGGTTCGCTCGCTTGTTGAACTGACAAAAAGAAAAAATAATGATCACACACACATATTAAAGGTATCAAAGGGTGTTAACGACATCGCGTCGTCCGAAGCGACGTCTTGTTCACCCTTAAGCCATGGATATTTAAAGCTGTTTTTTTGGCTACTACTACTTACTAAACGACAACTAATCTCTCTAGAATTTTATACTAATTAATTTTTAAATAGATACAATGGCTTGGCAATTATAATATAACGCTTTTGACAATATGGCTGCGACATCTGCGCCTTACATTAAATTAATCATTTTAGTAATACTTTTGAAGCCATACGCTAAAATAGCGCTACAAATTCCGCCACTGAACTGCCACTACATAGGAATGAATGAAACCTCTTGACTGCACGTGTTACGCTCCAATTAATTAAATGTAATTTGACTCCGGATTCCATTGACTATTTTTATTGATGAACGACGATGTAAAATATTAGTTTGACATACTTAGATAAAATTTCATATTTAGTGACTCTATTATAAGCTCTCTGCATTGAAAATAAAAAAACGTCTCTCACCCTTCCTATATAGAGACTCCTTGCTCAACAGATTTCATACTATCCAAGCGTGTCAGGGGGCGGCACCGTTTTACTAACATCTACATTTAGTACTGTTGACACATAGAGCTGTGGTATAGAGTCCATATTAGACTGACGGCGCTCATACTCGATTATGCGATTTACGAAATGACGGGGAAGGAGTAATATCATTGTTTTCGTTTCTATATAGGCGCATGGGGCTCCTTGCTCTGTGGTGACAAATAAGCGACATAGCTACTCAGAATTCGCATCCATGATGCGATGTGGTTGATGATGATGAGGATGTTGGTGGCTGTGTAAGGAAGTGCCACACCTACCAATCTGGGGCGTAATATTGTAAAGACCTTTCCTAAGACATATGTAGGTTTAGAGTGAGTGGTGCTACTAAGGATGAGACTTGACTCACCAAGTAGTTGACGTCTGATGTCGTTGATGATGACTTTTCTTTAGCGGTATGAGGTCTGAGGCGGGAAGGGACCGGGCGTAATTATAGTAAAATAGATACCGCTAAAGAGGTATCAACGACGTCAGGCGACAAACACGTGGTGAGTCAAGTCTCACGTATTGTAGGTACCTTCCATCGGGCCCCACAGGCTGGTTCATAAGCCTCGTCTTGAGCACATCGGCGGGAGTACCCAGCACGGCGGCGACGAAGCCCGCAGTGAAGGCGGCCAGGGCGTGGACCAGTGCGTTGTCCGCCATGCCGAACTCGCGGATCAAGAAGTGTTTAGTGTAGTCGTATGCTGCCAGGTCACCCATATTGACTAGAGCTGCGCGTTGCACGTTTGGTACCGCTCCTGGATGGGATCAATATTGTTTCTGATGTAGTTTATCTCTGTAAACGGCTTGGTTTCCGTTTTTTTTTACTGTGTATAGGTTTGTGTTTGACCACAATCTCACCATGGTAAGTGATGATGTGGCCGAAGTTGGTAAACACACACAGCCTGTAAGGAACTGGCTCTCAAGTGCAGTCGGAACACACCGATAGGTGCTTTGCGACTTATTTTCAAGGTGGTAGCCGGCCAGATGGGTACTACAAAGTACCCTACCACCGTTCTATGGTTTCCTCATGATGTTTTCCTTTACCGAAAGTTCAAGCTTATTGTAGTATTCAAACTCGGGACCTTCGTCTTGATATCCGACGTCACTACCATTGAGGTAACATCGCCTCCAATTATAAGGTTTGATGACAATCTTTATGTCCCAATCCCAATCTCTACAAATAAAATAAAGATTTTTGGAAATACCACCTTTTTGGAATATTTATTATAGCTTCGTTTATTTATTCACCAAGAACAGATCCAAGCCTTCCACCCGTTGGACCGGTTCCAATATTACACACATTATTATTATTATCTAAATGTAGTACGGTTTTTCATAGGGCAGATCTGAATATATCGGTATCTGGCTGTTTTGTAAAAAGACTTATCAAAGGAAAAGCATATCCGAGATTTCTCCCGATTGAAGAAACGGGCCTAAAATACAAGAAAATCACTGTATATGTATATAGCACAGTAAACAAGCATACGGCCCGCCTGATGGTAGCGTTTACCGAACCCATATGGACGCATGCAACACACGGGGCGGGGCATCACTCACGCGTTATCGACCCTTCCCTCCTCCCCTGGTGACCCGCAGGACCACAACATAAAGTTTTTTGGCTGCTGTATTCTGTAAGGTAGAGGTTCTCCCGCAGTCGAGCTGCTCTTTGAGCGAAATAACGCTATACTTAAACGTAAAGAACTTACCTCTCCAAAAGCCCATAATCCCACTTTCAGCGTACAGCATGGCGTACGCTTGCCTGCAGTTAGTGAACCGTGGCGGTTTGCCCTGCAGCAGGCGGCGGCCCTCGGACTGCATCTGCACCTTCACCAGGTCCGTGGGTGACGCGATTAACTGTGCCAGCGAGCCCGCCGCCAGACCGCCTGTTACACAACGAGATTGCTGTGGGTTACGTTGCTCATTTGTTATCCCCACTCACTTATTTTTAAGGTTCCGAACCAAAAAGGTAAAGGAAACCGAATCTTATTGCAAAAGAAGAATAAAAAAAACAGGTTCTTTGCAATAGGGGTCGAAATGGGGGGTTTTAATTTTCTTTTATGTTGCGTTGTATGTAAAATTAAAAAGCACCACTCCCCACCTCCCCTTATATCTCCGAAGTTCGCAATGCCAAAAATCTGAAATAATTACAGTAGATTGACATTCATATAAATATTACAGGAAAAATAGTACGTTTCTACATACGACAGCAATTTCGAAATCATTAAAATTCCTTCACGAATAGATTTAGTAAGTAATGCGGTACGGTTTTTTTCTACAGATGGCCCAAACCAAGAAATTATACCTGTACAAAGGTAACGGTATAATTTCGGAACCCTCGGTACGTGAGTCAGACTCAGACTCTTAGGCCGGTTTTTTTTATCGATACTTTTACAGAGAACAACTCATATTGACAGTTTTTCCCAGGCGAATTATTCATGTTTCTGGCTTAGCAGTTTATGCTTTACGGTAGAAAGTAGAAATTGGGTTGTTCTTAAAATTGTGCATTAGCTTTTGCCACTATTTTAATCATATTGACTATATCATGAAGTTAACGCTATGTCGTACGTTAAAAAATATAGCTTTAAAAAAGAGTTGCTTAATAAATTAAACAGTTCCCTTACCTATTGAAGCAGCTCCCAGAGACACCTGTCCTTTATCATCCTTGAGTAAATCCCGGAACTCTTCATAGAATATAAGTCGGCAGCCGGAATATATGGCGTGCCTTTGAAACATAGGCATTAGGCCGGTCCATAACTTTAACACACCTTCTTGCTTCGCGATGCCAACTGCCGTTTTTATCATGCCAAGGTTTTCCAACTGGGGAAAAGATATTTTTACAATTTTGTGTTAATAGATAGCATACATAATACTTATTTAGGGATTGAAAAAATGCTAGCGCCCATTAATAAATCAAAAAGTTTGGTTCTATTTGATCATAGTTACGCCAAAGGCGTACGAACATTTTTGTATGGGAGCTGGCATAGCCACCCGCCGCCATTTTGATTTGTTTTCAATGTCGCGGCGCACGGTGTAAGTGGTATATTTGGGTAGAGGACACTTATACAAACAAAAAATGTTAAGCAATATGGTGACCTAAAGTGTCACGTTTCCGAGATATTTGGAGGTAAAGATCGCCATATGAAAATTACGACAATCATTAAAAATGAACTTATTACGTGTTTATATGCATTAGATTGTATTCAAATAATAGGTCCCAGGTTGATTTAACTTTTTATTAGAATATAGCAAAACAAAGAGCACGAAAAAAACAATATTAGTATTAGTTTATTTAATATATATTGTATTACTTGTAGGTAGATGCTCAACCTGCCACCTTTTGAAGCTTCTCCTGTACCCAAAGGTTGCCTGGAAGAGATCGCTTAAGCGATAAGGCCGCCTATATTGTATTACTTCCTTAATTTGTGTTTTTACTAATGTTTGTTCTATGTTAGTTTATACAATAAAGAATATTTCATTCATTCATTCATTCATTCATTCATTCATATTCATTAATTGGTTAACTACTAAACCGCATCGCAATATTCGCAATGAAACAGAATGTTGTCAAGTAGCTCGGATCGTAGTGGTTAACTTGGTTTCCATGTCGCCGTTATTAACCAAAAATGACAATACTTGTCTTAAAATATCATGTTACCGAGATATTGGAATATCGATGTATATATGAGACGAATGACAATAGTTTAAAGTTGATTAAGTACAATTTATGTTCTTGTTTTTAAGCAATAGTGGTCAAATAATATTGCATCACGGTTTTAAAAATATATTTAAACACATAATAAAAACAAGCCGTGACCTTGAACCTTTAAATAAAAGGTTTTTTTTAAACTACATAGGTAGCAAACAAACATACGGCCGGCCTGATTGTAAGCGAAGAAAGCTCCTTTGAGACCGCATAGTTTGAAACTATTTTGGTTCCAATGTGTGAGGATGGACTCCCCGTCAATGGCAAGACTTGCGATGGTAGAAGGTAGCCATGGGCATCAGGTTAAACAATTCTACAGAACACTGTCCATTGTACAAGCGGTAGAACACACATAAGGAGGCAAAGTCTCTCCTCAGATTGTGAGCTCGGGATCGTGGACAATTCTAATGGCACGTCGCTGAACCGAGTCTAAAGGCCCAAACTGGTATCCAGGTAAGAGCAGTACTCCATATAAGGCCGGACTTGCGACTTGTAAAGTTGCAGCCTTTGCCCCGATGTGAAATACTGCTTCGCTCTGTTGAGCACTTCGAGTTTTTTGGATGCTAGATTAACCTTGTCTTCTAGACGGCCTATTGACATCGTTAGAAATGTCGATGCCGAGGATCCCGATGCTTTCACTGATGTTCGTGTTCTGGAATTGTGAAGCCACAGCAAATGGGGTTTTCTTAGCGGTGAACGCGCAGACTTGGGGTTGAAATGGACTAGGTTTAGTCGACCGTAATCGGAGACACTAGCTAGTGTGCTCTCGATTTCAGACACAAGCCGTTCGCGGCTTTCCTCCACCACGAAACGAGGAATATTTGCAATGAGCGTCCTCTGTACAATGAATGCCGTCAATATACAGCATTTCATTGATATGCAGCAGGAACAGTGTTGGGGACAGTACAGACCCTTGCGGGACGCCAGCATTTATATCTCTCAGCACTTATGCATCTGCTGGACAGAAAATTGGCGACCCATTTGCATAGTCCCTCGGGAAGCCTCGGGAACTTTGTTAGAAGACACCGGTGCCATTGTGTACACGTGAGCAGTCTTCCACGAAGACGGGACTTTCATTTAGGTGGACGTTTTATTAGGTTGGGCTGGCCGCGGGACCGGGTTTTTTTTATTTATTTACGTCGCTATTGCAATTTTGGCGCCCAGGGAACATTACTTAGCGATCTTTAGTTCCAATTAACTTGGTAACATAGATTTTAGGACAAGTATTGTCATTTTTGTTTGTATAATAATGACAAGATGGAAAACAAGTCACGATCCGAGCTACTTTGACAACATTGTGGTTCATAGCGAATATTACGATGCTGTTTAGTAGGTAAGTAATTAAAAATATTGTTTTTCGTGCTCCTAGTAACTCTATTCTAAAAAATTGATAAATCAACCTGGGAACTATTATTTGAATACAATCGAATGCATATAAACCCGTAATAAGTTCATTTTTAATGATTGTCATAATTCTCATATGGTGATCTTTACCTCCAAATATCTCGGAAACGTGACACTTTAGGCCACCATATTGATTAAAATTTTTTGTTTGTATAAGTGTCCTCTACCCATATATACCAATTACATCGTGCGCCGCGACATTGAAAAAAAACTAAAATGGCGGCGGCTAGCTATGCCACAAAGGTTCTATCCCCTTAAGGAGCTAATATAAAATTATCAATTTATAGTTCTACATCGATTGTTCTAAAGTGCATTATTGTCTGGCAATTTCTTTACAGTAACTTACCTTGTATCCATGTTTAGCAGCGGCTACTTCGGATTGAATTTGTAGCCTTGTCTTTGTCAAGTCGAACGGGTAAGTGGCTGTCAAAAATAAAATATTTCTTAAGTCCTTGTATTTAAAGTTTATATTTTCCTTTTATAGAAAATATAAAGCATTGCTAATAACTAGTTAAATCGACTCCACAACTATAATATATATAAAAGTTTAATCGAACACTAGCCAAAAAAAACCAAGCCCGTAATCATACTATAAATGTTCTACATTGCAACACAATTTATCGCGTAACATGTCAAATGAGTGTTTATGCCCTAATTGAACATCGAACATGACCCACATTTTTATAACATGCCTATATTCCATTTACCGCAACCGTTTGGTAAAATTCCAATGAGAGTAAATAGGGAACGTTGCTGAGTTTCTAACGCGGTTCTTCTCAGTTGAAGGCCGACTGCTGAACCTGTAGTAGCTTTGACCTCCATAAGTGCTCTCGTAGTGCCTATCAGCTGTGAATTTAGCAGAACAGGTTTTTCTTGCGTAGGGTACAAAATTAATTAAATTGAACACATCTACGGGTTCTTACGTTTCGATTTGCGCCGAATCTTTATGGATATTAATCAACCTATAATACTTTTTCTGTCGACCCTTCGTTTTTAATCAAAAAAACCCCTATCGAAGCAATTCCCAAGACTTTTGTTCTATTAATCTTTTAACTTATGTAAATAAGTAAACGCAATTACCAGTCTCGGCCGCCCACGCGCCAAGTACAGCGACACCGTACCGAGCGACGATGGAGTCGGTCGCTTTCGACGCGGGGTGGTCAGCGTTGCGTAGAACCGGCATTCTGTAGTCACCTCAGTGGGTTGTCTTTTGAGCCCATAATACCTGCGGAACGAATACGTTTTACTGACATACTCTGAACTTTATTCTCCATTTAATTTATTCTATTGATTTTTTATTACGGTAAGGCCCAATTTTTCAATCCTCAAAGTCAAATTCTATTTATTCAATTTAGGCCCCAGAAGGGCACTTATGAAAGTCACATTTACTGAACAGCCAGATGCCACTATTTGGCTCTTACATGCTTTTACCTCTGTAACTCTTTATCGTACACCAGAAAGAAAATAAAAACTACAGAAACAAGAATTACCTACTGCACAATGGGCAGTCTTATCGCTAAAAAGCGATAACCATTAGTGAAATTTAGATTTCTTTTTTTTTAATCTGAAACGTTAATTACCGTTCGTGCTAGTATTTTTCATAGAGGTATCAACTTACAGTATCGAAATAAAAAGAATCCCCGGCACTCACCGCACCATCGGGTATCCTATAACAATGGAGTATAGTTTCAAAGATACTCTACGCTGGGGAGTGGCGGTCAAGGACCCTTCATCCCTTCATTGTCAGAAGCATGTCCATGACTCCAAAAATAGCAACTCTAAGCTTATAGTTATTTTAGGGGACGAAATTTTCATTATTTCAACGAGATTTCCCAATAAATTTTATAGGTAAGTAACAGTTGGTAGTTTTTCTTTGACCCACATTAATAACTTGTGTTATGGGCAACATAAGCCTCACATCGATGTTCATATCGTTCATACATATTTCTTGTAGTTACATTATGTTAATATTTCACGTATGATGTCGATATGTAGATATGCAATAGTCGATAAAGTAAATTTATCGATGAGCCGTGTACAGTTTGTATGACATTAAATGAACTTTAATCATGCAATAGGCATACGAAGCGGTTATCGATTTCATAACACGCATGATTTTACCGAGGAATACATAATGCGTCGCTGCGTGATAGGTAGGTAGGTAAATATATTATTTTGTCTTTTATTGTATAAAAAAATAGAACGCATTCTGTCTTATGACATACTTAAGGTGGTTTAAGCCAAGTCTATTATAACTCAGGTTTTAAGATAGTCCCGGCCATTGAATTATTACCAGAGGTCCAGGCTCTTTTTGTTATTATGAAGTTAGAAAGTGACGGATGTATTTAAAACCTGGGTTTTGCTAGACTTGCTTTAAACCATTCTCTCGTAATAAGGGGGATAATGTTTTAACAAGATATTTTCATTACAATTCTAAAATGTTCCCGGGATCGTCAAAGGTGACTTATTTAACTTACACCACAGAATACTAAGTAAAATACATATGGTTACACTGTGAAATTTATCTAGATACTCGTATGTCCTAATGTATTTAGGAAATTAACCCGTTTGTTCTCGCGAGGGACGCGCGTCCTATTATAACAAACGATGACATTGTTATATTTTTAACCGCGAGCCATGTGATCAATAGGTACCTAAGTTATTTTTTTAAAACCTAAAGGCTATATGGTAAAAAAGCACGATTCCTGGGTAGAAAAGAATGTAATTGGTCGTGACTTTAGAGTAAAAAGTGTACTCAAACGTGACGTCACGCGGATCTTCAACACACCATAATATCTTCGTATATTTTTTATTTAATTGACAAAAGATTAATACGTGTCTAATATTTTTTGATAATGTAAAAGACGGACATTTTTTTTTAGTCATCTATCTCTTTTAAGCATTATGATAATTGCAACACCAGAGGTATCTATCACTCGGGCATTGCTGACCCTGCAAAAATCTCTACACACCTAGAAATGTTATAATATTATCCAAATATAATTATTTCGACCTCGGTGGCTAAGCTAAGCTAAGCTTCATGATATTTGTTATCTAAAATTGCTATTTGTATAAGAGAGTACGTAGGCGAGCAGAATACATTGCGTTGGACTTGGTATTGACCGATATCAAGGTGAGTGAAGGATTATGCTCCGCGATCGGTAAGGACAACGTTCCGTCAACTGAGGTCATTAGTCATTATACACTCGTTATTTTTGATACTAAGCCGAGCCCTGTATTATAAAGAGAAAATATGTAATTGTATGTGGGCCTTACTTAGGTTTACGTAGAGATGGTACTCTAAAATCTGGCAACCAGGACAAGAAGTGTGTTTTTTCAAGTTACATAGTAAATGGTTGTGACTGCCCGTATTACAAATGAAACCCAGCCCGGACGCCCTAAACTAGGAAAAATCCAGGGAAACCCGAACGGATAGCAAGTGGCAACCCTAGGTTTAGTTGACTGAATTTTATTTAAATTGATGGACCATTTCAGTGGTACCGACGTGCGTCGAACGCCACGCCGCGCGGCGGAGGTCGTAGGTTCGAATCCTGTATTGAGCTTGAGGTTTGGGTGCAGGAATACATCGTGAGGATACCATAGCATGGTAGTAGGTAGTTTGTAATCCTCGTCTGCATTCTTAGCGTTTATAAGTAGTACCTAAGCTTTGGTAGATAGATACATTAATAAAGGTCTGCCAAAAAAATATAGAACTAGCTTCCGTCTCGCGGTTTCACCCGCGTTCCCGAGGGATACATTGTTTTCTCGAAATAAAAAGTAGCCTATAGCTACTATACTAGGAATATGCTAGCTTCGTATTAGTGGAAGAATTTTCAGAAGCGGATCAGTAGATCCGGAGATTACCCTCCGCATATAAATCAACATACAAAATTCGTTCGCTCTCTTTATAATATTAGCATAGATTTCTTAGATATTTGCCTTATATTTCGGCAATTGCCAAATGGGAAATTGATTTTTTCTTCGCGCCTTCGCGAGAGTCGAGATTGTTACGACTCTATCTAAATAACTACTGAGTTCCTATGAACACGTATAGATGAAAGGGAAGTTAATACTCGAGAAAATATTGGGTTTGTCGAAAATAAACAATATGTACATAACTCGAGGAATCAAATTATATTGTTTCAATATCGACTCTATCTTAGCGATGATTCTAGTTCTGTGCGTGGTAGAGTTGAACCATTTTATTACCTAAATACTTATACTCACCACATCAATTTCTCGTTTAATTTATAACCTTATAACCTTGTGAGGGACAAAGTGGCGACCGAAGTGTCTTGGCAACACTGATGGTGCATTATGAATCGTTATCGATTTCTTCAAGGTCGTTCTATGCTTTCCTATGTTGGATTATCATGTTAGGATGAGATGGATTTTAGGTAGGACCTACCTACGTTTATTTACTGAGTTAATGTTCAGTCTTATTACATGAGATGGTTTAAGCCAAGTCTAGTAAAACTCAGGTTTTAAGATAGCCCCTGCTCTTTTTGTTTTCGGTATTATGTCGTTAGAAAGTATATATATTTTTAAAACCTGCGTTTTGCTAGACTTGCATTAGCCATCTCACGTAATAGATAAGGTTTATAGGTTCTACATCTTTAAAATTCTATTCTATTCTTTGCTGAATGTTGTGCGCAGGCCGGGAAGATTCTAACTTCTAACAAAGAAAAAAAATAGGTATGCAAATATTATTGAGTATACCTAATGAACCGTTTATAATTTATTGACCAATCGCACATGAATTCATCGCATGCAGCATAATATTGCCTTGAACTTATTATCTTTTATTGCAATGCATAATCTGTAGTTACAAAATTCAACGAAATTATTTAATAAGCCCAGTTTACATGATGTTTTTCGCTTTTTACTTGTTCAATAATAAGATAAGAGTTTCGAATTAGCTACTGACTCGGCGGTAGGTATAATTAATGAACTTATTTTTTACTTTTAACGTCATGAAAATAATTTTAATGCAATGGAATAAAGTTTCATTGTATCATCATACAATGAACCATTCTTCTTCTTTATTCTTCTTTTCTTTGGCAAATGAAATTCTTATAATGGGCAAAGAGAACGAAGAAAAACTTATGGCAGACAACCTCAAATATACAACCTAGTTGAGCTTTGATATTTATTGGTCGGCTTTTAACCGTAATATAGGTACAACATTATTTTATAGTATACCAGAGAACCAGTAGTCCCCAACAAGATTTTATGGTGTTAAAGCTTACGAAATACGTTGTTATAAAATTATTATTTTTGTTTATAAAAAAACACATGCAATTTTTATTTTGGATCAGTTTTGTCACAACGGATCGATTCTTCTGGCAATACTGAGCGAACTTATTACTGGAATATTGTATACACTAGCTGTCCCCTGTGGTTTCACCCGCGTTCCTGGGATAAAAAACCTATAACACTCGGGGATAATGTAGCTACCTAAGTGAAAGATTTTTTTGAATCCGACTGGTAGTTCCAGATATTAAACAAACAAAAAAAACATATAAAATGGTATACATTAGCAAACTAACCCATAAAACGCGTTCTAACTAATATACATATATACTGTACCCCGAGTGTAAAGAATTAACGTTAATAAACGCATACGCATCGCGTTGGAGTTGGGTATGGGAGAAATGAACGTCTAAATATCAAGCTATACCGTTCCAGTATATGCTGACCTCTACGGAAATCCTTTACAATGCGAGATCGACTTATACTGGGAATTAATAGCTTGATGTGTAGCCGTGTGTACCATGATTATATTTCGACAGAGGCGCAGTGCCAATTCCTATAGAGAAATGTCGTAAACGCAAACGCGTTAGTAAGCGTTTACTTACGACATTTGGGGTATCTTTACACTTGGGGTACTGATTAATGGTCTCGTGATTAACGTGGCATTATTTGACAATGATAGCAATTGACGTTATTTACGTGACCATTTAATCAGTTTATTAGCATTTTATGAATATGGCCCTTATGTTTATGCAAATAAAATAAACATATAAATTAAATGTTCCGTGACATCATGGCACCGACTCAACATGACCTTAATTCCTGATTTTCAGTCGGAACCCACAGTCAGCCAGCACAATTGAAAGAATTCTTTCTTATTATGACTTCACTAGTGCATTTTACTACCATAATACCATTGTATTATACCGTTGTTATTTGATAATGTCTACGAAAAACAATTGAATTGCATAAACAATTAATTTCAACATGTAACTAATATCGTGAGAAGTTCTCTTTTGAAAACGGTCTATAGAAGAACCAGAAACAATTAATTGCAACTCTCCGCGTCAGTTCCATCGTCAATTCCTGCAAAAGTCAGCATTTCTCCTCACCTTACTTACAGAGGAAGATCATTAAAATGTAGGTTATGCGCATACAAAATCACGAACAATGTCTACAAACATACATGGAAATAACATTCTATAATTTATCTGTCAAGATTACAGCTCCCTGCTTATTACAGAGATACCATGGCTTCTCCGACATATTTTGGAAGACCGCCAGCTAGTTTGCCAATGTCATTGTACCTACTATGAGTGGGTATGCCAAATTTTCCATCTCATCCCTAAAATTCTGATATATTCATGAGTATACATTTTGAGCTAAATATGAAGTTTATGCTATTTATTCGAACATAGTTGCCGAATGGAAATTCGAATTTAGGACCCATTCGAGTTCTATAACATTTAGACTTAGAGTAAACATAATTTAGAGCTCAAGCGGGTCACCAGACGAGTCAATGGATGTCTTTCTTAACTCGTTTCATATTCACGTGTTCCATAAAGAACTATGGCGAGCTCCATACATTGATTTGTACAAAAAAAAACATTTTAGAGAGTTTTTAATCACTTCCAATGTTGAGATTACATTACCAGCAAAATGTTAATATACATGAAATATTTTATAAACCCCGCAAAACATAACAACAACATAACGGTTTTGGTCGCGAACAATCGCGATTCGCCGGCATGCCATAGAAATTCGCATTATTATCCCGGGGTTCTAAAAATATTTTAAATGGCTCAAGTTGTTCCTTAGGCACCAAGGATCAATTATAACATAATTCCAGCGTCTCGCCCAACAAATCTCGCCATGATCCTTTAATAGAATTGTAGAAAAAGGAAGACCATTTCAATGAAGTTCATACCATTGAATCACGCGGTAACCAAAGCTCCGAATAATCGAAAACGACAAATCACTACGAATCTATATAGAAACAATAGAAGCAAAAGCACGTTACAAAATAATAGAATATTAATTCCATCAAAAACAAGAAAAAATTATGTCATTTTGTAAGGCGATTAGATTCTGTCTGGTTATTTCTTTCAGAAGTATATAGCCCCACGAAGCGGTGATAATTCAAGTTATATTCGTACTCATTTTAAGAGGAAAATTCCAATAATTTTGTAATCGGAAAAATAACATCATAGAACTTGACGGAAGTAATGTGACCCCAAACTGCCCTGAAGGATTTGGGCAACCGGAATATTGATAAGATATTCAATAATGAACCATATTGTTTGGTATAGCTATTAGATTGTTATTTATAGCAGTGATAGGTAGTAAATGACTGATTATGTTGATAAGTGATTGCAGAGGTAAAGTTCAAGCCAATGCATTATTATGCCGATGAGATACGGCAAGGGACTTTACCCATAATGGTAGGTAGGATTAAACTAAAATAAATTAACATAGACTTTTTATCGATAAAAAACTTATAATCGACTGATAAAAAGACAAATATATACGGTATTGTATTTAAAAAAATTACAATTAAAATAAATTTGAATGAAGGAGATAACTCAAAGGAAGCCCCGTCTGAAAGTACAGAATAATTAGCACTAATTGAATTATCAACGGAAACAATTAATTGCAACTTGAAAAATATTTATAGGTAACACTTTTCGAATTTCAAATACTTCATTCTAATTTCAAAACGTAAATATTTTTTTTTTTAAATACATCCGATGCAGGTGGTGTTAAGTATTACCTACTGATAATACGATTTCAACCTTATGTCGCTGGTGTAAGGTGTAATACTAATACAATCGTGTCATAGTTACTATATAGGGTTAAATCATGTTTTACCATTTTAGACTCTATTCTAATTATATAAAGTACACGTACTGTTTGTGGTAAGATATTTTGTTGTGTTGTTGTATACAATTGTTGTACATTGGACTCTCTATTTAAACATTAATCATGTGTCACAGTTTTCAATTGAACTTCCCTGTTTATTAAGGTCTATATATACACATTAAACAAGTATTAAAATAGCTCGATAATTAATTAAGTAAAGAATAATATGATTTTATGAATCTCTGAAATAATCATAAATACATATATAATAAAATTAAAAAGTAATAGACACTTTATTCTTCATAATAATAAATAATAATATTATGTAAAATATCTGAATATGATTAAAGTCGTTTGTTTTGGTTCGAATGCCTTTAATAAGTAGGTAAAGTAATTTATCACCAGATTATCCCAAATTATTTTAGTGCGCTAAATTACCGAAATTAATACATTTATGATTTATTAAAATCTTCAGTAAAACACACGTATTAAAGGTACTTACAAGAAATATTTTGAGTCGATCCTCACTATAAATAAATTGCCACAGTATTCATGAAAATCGATTATACAACAAGCTGAGGTGATTTTACGAGCACGTCTGAAACTGAAATGACTAGCGCACTTCGTTCAGTTCAAATTAACGCAAATTGTCCATATACTAGCCGAAGGTCCATATTTTCAAACAAAGCAATTTTATAGCTGTCAGTTCAGTTAACACATCACGCATCTATTGAAATAAAAAACTAAATGCAAGGTAACGTGGCTTATCAGTTGCTTTTTGATAGCCTATACGCGTGAGTGAGTAATCTTGAGTAGGCATTGTGATTTTATCTGTAATGTTATTGTTAATGAATTTAATCACACATACTCCTTAGATATATTCAAAGTTACTTATTAGTTATATAGGGTGGACATTTTAGACGGGTCACTTAGGGTTGAAGCCGCGCGAATATGGTCTTAGGAAACTATCCCTTAATTTTGAGTTATTGCTATATGAATTTTTAAAATACAGTTAGCGAGAAAACGGCGATTATCAAAAAATATTTTTTATTATCTTAACCGATTCTGTGTCAGACAAGGATCAAAGATTATGGGGCCAAGTTAGGTTAGAGTACTAGATATATCAGAAATCGAAAAAACATTTTCAATACATTTCGTTAGGAAATGAAAACAGGATTTATTATATTTTTCGAAATTAGCCGTTTTATCGAAGACTGTATTTTTTTTCCTAAAATCTGTAAATGCCGATAGCAATAAACTCAAAATTTAAGCGATAGTCTCTTATGACCATATTCGCGTATCTTCAACGCATAAGGTAGCTGCCATTACTGACCCGTCTAAAACATCCTGTATATTAGTTATTTACCTATATGGAAATCCAATCCCCCACTGTGCAGATCACAAATATCTAAATAATAATAATTGTATTTTAGTTTTTAAATTTTTATTTTAGAGTAAGGAGTTTTTGTGTACAACTTTTAGAAAATAAATTTCATTTCATTTCAAATAGAGCTCTGTGGTGTATATCATACAGACATGTATTATTTGAACTAGAATTTACTCCTATAGAGATGTAGTGTGCATGTTCAAGTACCTTTATATCAAATGCTTAATATCCCTCATTTACAAGAAAGTAGTGATCTATTGATAGCGTTGTTCGTATGAGACTCAAAAATCGCCTCACTTTTGGGTTGTAAGATTTTTTATGTTATTCCTCTATATCTTCTCGTATCAATTCTTGACATAAATAAAATAAAACATTAATATTGTATCAAATCATGCAATCATTATATAACTTGGTCACATTTGCACTCCACAAGCTGATAACAGATTAAATAAAAAACATTAACGATGTTTAAATTCAAGTTAATCTTCATCGGCTCGTTAGCTCAGCGGTTAGAGCGCTCGTCTGATTTATGTCCATAGTAGTGGTCGGAGGTTCAAATCCTTCACGAGTCAAACGCATATTTTTGTCAATCCTTGCATGACACTTGTGATTATAACAATTACCTAGATCGATATACCCTGTATATTATCATAATAAATTATAAAAACCTAGCGGTATGGTCCTGTTTCAAGTAAATAATAATGACATAAATTATGATTATTTTCAACGAGCATGTAGAAAAATAGACGTGCCTATATTTTCTCATCATACATTCTCTAAGCTAAGAAACAAATTCAATACATCCAAGGTTAATTGTCTCATTACTCTGTTTCTACATAGTTAAATATTGTCGGCACGACTATACCTACACTCAAAGATAATCAGAAGTCACAATATGTTACCGGAAAATGAATATTGAATATTGACAAGAAGTTTTCCGTCGATTGTTAGATTCGTTTGTCAATTATGCTAGCGGAAGTTAAAGAATCATGAAGTTTGGTTTGGTTTTAGTGGTATACCACAGTTACCTGCACTGTTCTAAGAGGTGGAAGAACTCCTCAGTATGAACTACTTTTATTATGGGACTAACTTTGATATAGCAAAAACAAAAAAAGATACATTTATGATCACGCAAGGTTAATCGTTTGTATGGAATATATGTTTTTTTTTTATATTGAGTACTTCCACCCCTTAAAGCAGTGCTACTAAATTATAAGTAAGCCTGTATAGAATCACGGAATTAGCTTTTTAAACAAGAATTCTGCAGAATCTTTATAAGCAACCATAAACTGTCGCTGGAAGCTCTGAAAATCCTGCTCAATGACCTCAACAGAGTTTCTCAACTGGTAGGCCTCAAGATGAATATGGACAAGGCAAAAATTATGTCTAATGTTCATATTCCGCCAATACCGGTGACTGCTAGAAACATCACTGTTCTCGAAGCTGTACACAGTGTGTTTACCTAGGACAAATTGTCCAACTTCGACAAAGAGGTTAATCGAAGAATCCAACTCGGCTGGGCAGCGTTCGGGAATTTATGGCATATCTTCACGTCCAGAATACCTCAGAGTCTGAAGACAAAGGTCTTCAATCAGTGAGGAAAGCTGGGCATATTGGACATCTCAAAGATTTGTTACAAAATTGAACAGTATGGCGTCTCATTTCAAATTACACGTCCCGACGTCTGTCCTATAGACTTGCTTGGAATTTCTACGATGAAAAATTGTAATACTGGGACTGTGTGTAAGAAATTCGCTGCAAAGGGTTTTTCATATCTACGAGTTGGGATATTGTTAGTTTAGGCTGATTTTCGCTAGATAAACATCGGATAATCTATTCCTCTGATAAGTATATAATGACACTGTTTTAATTTCATATTAACGGCTAGATACAATTTCTTAGCCTTTGAAAAATCCACCCTGTCTACTGTACTTAGTTAAAGTAGTTTAAATACCACAGCAGGAAATCTAATTCTTACACGAGGCTATTCATCAATTCTGACTGGATTAATCTGATTGCTTCTAGTTACTACTGGGAGCATATCTACTGAAAGCAAAAATAGTTAACCCGCTGGTTCTCGTGAGAGACGCACGTCCTAATAACAATTGATGTCATTATTTATTTTTTAACCACGATCCAAAACGGTGTGAATAATTCAATTCTTGCTGTTCCAATGTCAAATGAAGGAAAACCGTCGTGGAATGTTTAATTTTAAAATCATGTTTGTTGAAATAAATTAATAGTCTGTGAAAAGTCATAGAATGTGGTAAATGTGAGAAAATGAATATCAATTCATGCGTCACTTTTAGGTTCAAGTTCAAATTGGATTGGCACTAAAAATAAATCAGTCGACTTCTGTTGTGGTAACATGACTAAATAATCGATATAAGTTCGTTCAACATACGTTTTCCAATTTAAGGAAAGTGTCTTACTTAATAGTCTAATCGATTGGTAAACTGCCGTATCGATTAGGTATTTTATAGTGTAGCAAATGCATGCATCTTAATATAGGAAGATTTCTGACCTAGGACAATGGTTCAAAGGGAAATTGGCCACCGCACCGGTTTATTTAAATTCTTAAGAATAACATTTATCGCGAATCTTAAAAGATTCAAGAAGCTGGAACGAATGTATAATAAACATGAAATAAATTGGGTGTTTTGTCATCAGAAATGTAAGCAACCATACAATTTATACGCACTGCAATTACGTAGGCGGGCATTATCTTAACGGTGATTTAGGTACGTGATAATTTTAGAGATGATGTTTAACTTTGGTGTCGACTAAACTAAAATCTAATGAAATTCTTTTGGACAAATGTTAATTACTATATTCCACCCACCTAAACCGTGGAGAGAGGTAACAGCAACGGAGATACGGTCTTATCAGCACCACATCCAATTCGTTCTCATTCATCGCCTGATATCAGCCACAATGTAAACATCCAAGTTATTACATAAATTACTGTATAATACCGCAAGTTGAGAGAGAAAATAAAAGACAGAGACGGTGTTATGCGTTGTTCGCGAGTTGGTAAGGGATGGAGATATTTTGTGCTTGGCCCAAATACGCGGTGTGGCAATCAAACCGCAGCGCGAAGGAGCGCGAGGCGACTGGCAAACGAGGGCGTAGCGTCCGACTCACATCGCTACCGAGTTGTGACTATGTACTCTTGCCTAGTCTATTCAACCAGTGCTCGTTTAAGGGCCATTCTCAGGGGCGGATAAGATAATTGGCGACAATTTTACCACAGTATTGTAATAAGAAAACGTTAGGAAATCTCATAGCGAACGTGTTCTGTACCTACACGTTGTAGTTTAAAGGAGCTTTCTAAGTCCCAGTTACGATGATTAACCTAACTTGACCTAGTTTCTGCGGGATGTTTGAAGATTTCGGAACAAGGCCTCTGAATATTTTTCTTTAGGTGTTAAGTGGAATTGGGTTCCTAATAGCCAAGGATTTCTTCCTTATCTTGCATCACTGTCTTTTGGTGTTCGACGCCAATATCGCGATAAAATTTGCAACCATAAGCAATATCGCAAATAAAATAAAATTTCGCGTGTCGTAATTGAATAGACCTGCAGAACATCTGACGCAAAAGAAAGAACCAAATTATATACATACCTATCTATAACATTACCCACAGCTGGTCTCTTATACGTACTACGCAGCTACGTAGTGAGTGACGTCATTTCATTCAAGAATTTGTTTCGCGAAATCTTCAATGAATACAGTTCCACGTTATTTAATTGACGGCAGTTGCCAGTCGACTGCAATCAGAAATATTTTTTATCTTTTGTTTACACCATGGAGTATAAACACGCTTGTTTACCTGTATATGTCTGTATGATGTTTTCAGTTGAGACTTTAATCTCTTAACAACAGAATTCGATGAGTTTTGTATCGTGCATCCCATCGTCCCCATTTTGAATGTTTAACGGATCTTGTGCACTTTAATTTTATACGTCAATTTCAAGTGCCTATCGGACGTAATTACGGGACGGAAACGCTCGTGGTGTAACATGATTAGCAAGATCGGCAAAGTTAAGCTACCTCCGGTGAGGCCGATACCTGAATGGGTGACCGGCTAGTGGTATTTCAACTCGAGAGATAGTCGTTAAGCTAGTTGGAGGCCTCCTAGGCGGCTTGAACACTCCAACAGTAGGTTGACAACTATTTACCTCCACCAATCCACAGTGGGCATGCGTGGTGGAGTATCTACCCATTCCCTTTCAGCCTTATTTGTGAAAGGAGGCCTGTGCTCAACAGATATAAAGGACATTAAAGGCTGATGATGATGATGATGGGACGTAATTATATGATCCGCGCATATTTCTTATCAGTAAAAGGACATTTGTAATTATGGACTAATGTAAGTATTAGTGTAGTTCTGTAAGTATCTATTGCCATACGCACGCGCAAATCACAAAATTACTACTCAAAAACGCATGAAATTGACCTCAAAAAATACTCTTTAAAAATCCAGCCACCTACATTTTATCACGGATAGAACACTTTTCAGTTTTGGCAAGCGCTTCAGACATTTTTATTACTGAAGCTATTACTGACTTTAGCCAGATTTTAGCTAGATTTTTGTGACATAAACCTACAAAATGTGATATTTATATTTGTAGTATTGCATCAATCAAGCAATACTGCAATAAATGCATATATTGCAGTATTGCTTGATTGATGCAATACTACATCTCCCCTTAAAAGATTAATCTATTGAGTGGCGTTTCGTTTATCAAAATCTCCTTATGCCCATTAAAGCAGTTTATAATTGACAATGCCTATGGTAGCAAAAGGAATTCAGCTAGCGGGACAAGAGGGAAATTATAATTTTCAGTATATTCGGACCATCCGGATGTGGAATGACCTCCCCATTACGGTATTCCCTCAGCACTTCAATATTGGGCTCTTCAAAAGAGGCGTAAAAAGAGCTCTTCCAGGTAGGAAACACATTGCTAATCCCCCTTGTTTACAAATTTCGAAAGGTGGTGGAGATCACTTACTATGAGGTAGACCATCTGCCTGCTTGTAAAACTGTAACTTAAAAAAACCTCATTAACAAACGAAACCCCTAAAGGATCCTTTCAAAACATCTAGTAGCTTGGAGTTCTTCAATTACCATAGAGTTCAGCCTTATCAGAAATATATGGAACAAGGTGACGTCAGAGACCCTGACCTAAATAAAATTATACAGAAGATCCAAACTTCCAGTATCGGAACAAGCTTTCAATGCCATGACACAGTTATAATGCCCTTATTCGTAATAGGTAACTGTGTTGTGACTTGAGACACGATTTCATTGCAACGTGTGACGTGTAAACGTGGACTTTCACTCGTTAGTTTTAAGGTCAATATTCAGCAATACAAATAGTTACATTAAAGATAAAGCAATGATATACAATAGGTATTGAAGTAGCAATTAAATAAAAGCACATTGTTACCTGCATAAGTTTATATTTTAGGCGAGCAAAAAGTAACCGGTTCGTAAACTTGTTTGTGTGTGCAAAATAAGTTTCAGCCTATTATGTTCTCAAACTGAGACAAATTGAATAAATATTTTAATGATTTAACCTTCTTCAATTGCATTTGACTATCGAGCACGTGGAATATCTAAGCATTCATTTGAGGTAACTTCATCCGTATCGAACCATGACATGTCGAAAAAAACCTTATTATTTGCAGTAGGCGATAAAAATAAAATAACATTTTTTTTTTCATAGTAATAATAATTAGGTAACTTTATTTTAAAATGTTTAATTTGTGCAATAAATACTGCAATTTTGGAGAGATGCGTTTTCAGAATTTGGCCTTCAAGCGTTAGTACTATCCCACCAAAAACACTTTTATGTAAAATGTAGCCAAGACATATGGCTCGCACTGTCAAAAAGTTATCAGATCTCATGTAGAGCCAAGCTTATAACTCTACATGCCCTTACTCTACAAGCCCTAACTTCACAAACTCTACACACCGTAGTCAAAATATGTGGCTTGGCCGTTTCGCTAACGTCACGTGGGAGTAAAGTGAAAAATGTATTCACTGTTCATTACTCTTTTGTTATACAATAGTTCTTGTAGTAATGAAACGGCAAAGCCACATATTTTGACTACGGTGTGTAGAGTTTGTGAAGTTAGGGCATACAGATTCCTTACTCGTGCCTCTATGTAGTTTGGGTCGAAAAATCCATTTTAACATTGGAAACGAACGGCACATACACTACGGGGTAGTTTTTCAAGCTTAATTTGAAACCCTCATAAACGGGCTATAAAAATTGCATTTAGCTGAAAATTTACTCGAGATACTCTTGCTGCAAATAATTGTCGAATTATTTCAGAAAGTTAAGTTTTTCGAGTATGGTTTGATACAACAGGCAAAAACCTGATATTGATATGCAAAGTTTTTATAAAATCTTATAATTATATCATCATCGTCCCTCGTAGAAGACAGGAAATCAGATTTTTTAGTCTACCAGTTGTTCTTTTATTTTACTCCTTTTATCTGACTCTTGTAAATTGGTACGTATCTTCCTCTTTCTCGTTCTGCCTGCAGTAAGAGCTCTAGATGTTTGCGCCACTTTTTCTTCTTGTGGTCTCTGAGTTTGCGCTTGACCTAGGTCATCAGCATCAATTTTAACAACAGATATTGTATTTGTGTAAGAAAACTCAGTTTGTGTTAATACTTCGCAAGCATGTGGATCATTTTCAATTTCATAATTACATGGCTTTGGTTGGATATCAATAGGGAGATATTTAGATGGTTCTGCATTAGGTGACAATTTTCTTATGACCACTTCTGTCATAACCGATTCCTCAAAATGGCGAGAGCACACTTGATAACTTTTACTTTTTACTTTATCTGCTTTTTCAGTAAATCAGTTCTACCAATTAATTTTAGCCATTTATTTCGCCTGAAATATAAAAAAAAATATATCAATAAGTTGTTTCCTTCAAAATATAAATATCGCAGCAAAGCGATATCTTGTCGTGTATATTTAATAGTTTTATTAATTTGCCTTTATTATTTTAATATATCTTAGAAATACCAATCTTTATAGATATAACTGCTTATAGGTGCGGGGTAAAATTAAATAGTAACTATGTTTTTTTAATTAACATTATTACTCACCTTTCACAATCATTTGGTAACGCAAAAAAGGATAATTTTGTGTTCTTTTTGGTATTCAGACACCCATACACACTGCAATTACCCCGGCTTGTCATTGTAAGGAACAAAACGAATTGAAAGTATTTAGTTCAGATAAGCACGGAAACCCAAACCACTAGTTACTAAGTACTCAATAAAACTTTCAAAATGATTAATTCCCAAGAGCGCGGTGCGGCCCGAACGATTTGGCACCGCCACGGTGGTGGTGGCCGGCCACGGTGCACAAGGCGGTCGCTGTTCATTCGGCAAGTACCCCGAATCACTTGCTATTCCCATCCTTATCTTTTAATATCGAAGAGCAAAGGATAGCATTTAGCTTCGGGCTGTCTCGGCTAGTGTGTAGGTACAGTACACGATATAACATTGCATACATACAGAGTCGGTGGATGCCCGTTCTACACAGGAGGAAATAGGTACCAGAAATATCTAGATATCTAGTCTATTTTTAGGGATCCTAAGTGAAACAAGGGATCCCTTTAGTTTCGTCATGTCCCGTTCGTCTTCATGTCACATTCACATCATATCTTAAAATGGCTCATTTTAGGCCTAATCGTTAACTATTGGGGTCTGTCGCCCAAAATTGTATGCCGTATTGTATATTGTATGTAAACGCAGCATAGTAATATAGGTACTCTCAAAGGTTTGCCACAAGAGGCTCGTTACTTAGACTAATAGTTTAATCTCATGAAATCATTTGAGTTGTTTTATTTTTATCATTTTTAGTGCATTTTTCTTTTAGACTGTTAAAATAAACAAATAGATATTAATAATAATAGACTCAATATAATAACCAAATTAAGTGATAACACTACAACTAATTAACGATCCCGAAATTACACGCGGTTAGAACCTCTTGAAGAGACTTGCTCACTTTGGTTTTTCTACCGCCTATATAATGGAGACTTCTTCAAAGAAGTTTTTGACATTCCATTGTCACCTATCTTCACAGCACCGCTCGCCGACGATGCAGAGCTCATCCTCATATCCATGGACTATTTCGCCCACGCAACGATTCAGTCGGAAGTTCCTATTGCCACCATGGACCATTAGGATTTTAAAAGGAATGCCCATTTTGGCTGCGATATTCTTCAAAAAGGGGTGTAAAAAGATCTCTTCAAGGTCGGCAACACATCGGCAATTCACATGGTACATTGCAAATGTTGGCGGTGACCATTTATTGCCTCTATGACAACCTATTGATATTAAAAATGAAAATCAACACAAGTTGTTAATGATTTGCCCATTATACCTAAGTCGGGGGTAGAGGGGAGACACAATAAATGTCTTTCATCGTGATCCGTTGAAGGCTTCCTTTCATTAGTCCTTTCCTTACTATAAATAATTTTCAAGTAATATTATTGAAGCCAAAATGAGAGTGTCTGTTAGATGCGTACTAAGCAACCTAGGACATAATGAAAACTGGTAGAGGGGAAGTTTAGAAACCCGAGATGAATGATTTCGAATCCTACCATGAGTTTGAGTTCTCGGTGAAGGAAAACATCGTGAGGAAACCATAGCAAAGTGGTAGAGTACTTTGTAGTACCCGCCAAAGTGGTTAGTTTAAACTCTGTCGCCAATCACCATGTTCCGTCAGCTGCACTTGAGAGCGAGTTCCCTTGAAATAGCTTGCAGTCAAACATAGGCCTCTTTAAAGTAGAAAAAGAGCCGCAGCCAAACCCTCTCGGAGAGAGTGCCGGCTCTGGCAGTGCCGCACACTAGGTATGCGCGTGCGCTCACGACCGCACATCAACGGATATTGAATGTTGATCTACGCGCGCGATTTCCCCGCATCAATAGTCAATTCACATTCACTTTTATGACCGTTTGATAAAATGTGCAAACAAGTGTTTCCCGTTACATTTTTTGGGTCTTGATAGTACGAGATCCGGCTGCAATAATAACTGCGTTCATGAAATTTTGATCGGGATATTTTTTTTTATTAATTGTGCCATTCACAATTTGATGGCGGCCCCATTTGTATAGGCAACCCGGCAAAAATACATTCTCCCATTCACAATTGTATGTAAAAAAAATATCCTGATCAAAAACTCGATGAACGAATGTTAGGCTATGATAATTTAGGAATATCTATTCTTTACACTTTAATAGTTTTCGCACGCTTCACACTTCTTAGTAGGTAGAGGCTTTTGCAATAAATGATTAAAGTGCTTCAATTTATTGCCCAAAAATAAAATGTCGTTACGTACATTATTTTGCATTGCGTGCGCATTATCATGATTGATTTGATCTGTTATTCAGTAGTCGGCATCGGAGTGGGTCTTCCCCGCTGCAATAAACGGTAGACGTTCACTTTTATGAACCAACAACAATGTGTCATCATCATCAATCATTACCAAAATTATAAAGCAGAACGTGACTTAACGCGACCTAGGACAACATCACACTTGCTCATAATTTGAGCATTGGCGTATATAGGGGGGGAGGAGTTCGGGTGGGCCGTGCAGGCCGTGCCCACCACTGAATGTTGGATTACTAACCCAAAATTCTACATTCAAAAAACGATGGCCGGAATATGGCATAATAATTTCGGTGATAAAAATCAAATTGTATAAGAAAAAATACTGCCTGAAAAAATAAGGTGTCGAAAATGTAGCAAGCAAATATTGAACTGCATACTTATTTAGTATACGCCTTATCGACGTTCATATCACAGATTTATTGTTCGGTTGAGTTTTGATAAGATACTGTATTCCTACTACTACGAACAACTCACATTATTTTGTACAGCTGAAATTATTTCTAAATTAAAGAATGCAAATAACAATTCAATACATTAAACCGTTATATAAATTGATTTATTATATGTATTTTATTAGGTTTAAATACATCCAAGAGAATACCATACGTTTTTTAAACAATAAAACCTTTCTTGATTTTAATGTTAGTTTTAGGTTAAAATAACAGATGGCGTTACTAGTGAGGAAAGGGCAATGTAGCTTGTAGCACACTGTGGGTGTAAAAATATCTGTATTCTCGGTATCGCTGCTGGCGACCGCGAGCCGAGAGCACGTTGTGATTATCACAAGTCAGAACTCACTGACCTTGGGGCAAAAAGGAGAAACAATTTTAATTCCAACTGCGGTGTTCTTACTACAGAATACTAATAAGGCCAGAATCGTTCTTAGAACCTATGCATAGAAGTTCGGTAGGCTATTATGTCGGGAACTTTATTATGCATTGTTTTATGTTATCAACCGCAAATAAAATAAATTACGCTTTAGAACGTCAGCGTCAGTTCTGCGAGCGGTATAATACGTTTATGGTTTATTTAACGCGTCACGCAGAACATTAATGAAAATTAATGAGTCTGTTAAAATCGTTAGGCCTACGATATAATCTTTTATTCTTATTATAATAGCATTCGCATTGAATTCTAATAACAAGAAGTTTCTATGTCGACTTACAATCTAACAATGTTAAATTATTGAAAATAATTTATATTTTACAACTTAGGACATATAGATTAAGGCATAAATTAATAATCGTGTTCGTGCTGGCTCGCTCGAAGACCTTTTTGACTACATATTATTATCGTTTGAATGGATCGCGCTACTTGGAGCCTTCCACGCCCCTTCTGCCAGTCTATCTGCTGTCGCAAGAGCCAGGTAGGCAAGAATGAATTTACGCCTACTTGATGCAATCCTGTATCTGTTACCATTCTTAGGGTTCCGTCACCAACAGGGAACCCTAGATTCGTTATGTCCGTCCGTCTGTTTGTCCGCGGCTTAGCTCAGAGACTCTATTAGTAGCAGAAAGCTGTTTTTCAGCATTAATCATGCCGACACCTTGGTAAAATCAAATATTGAAAAAAATAATGCGTATACATGTACGCACGGCTACAGATCAAGCTATACATTTCCAATATAAGCTGACCCCTCATTGTACGGAAATCCTACATATTGCGAGATCAGCTTATACTGGATATTTATAGCTTGAAGTGTAGCCATATGTACGTACCTCTGCTCCACGTAAAGTGTGGATGATGTTTTTTTTTTTCTCGCCTATCCCATGGTGTGGCATGTCGCTGGATATCGCATTTTGCGGGTGTGCGTAAACACGGCGTACCTAAACCATTTTTCGATTCAGGGATCTGTTTGAGAAATATTAAGCTTTAAAGAGCTAATATTTATTAAAGTCAAGTGCCCTGCCAGTTATCAGTTGTTTTTGAATATGTGAAAATATACACGGCAGTTTTTTGTGCCTATATCCAAAATAAAAAAAAAAACTATCGCAGCTAAGTAGTCTTTACACGTTAACGAGTAATAGTCGACTAACTTATATAAAATGTAGATATGTATATACTTTGAGAAGAAATAATTTTAAAAATGTATATAAAAAAAAGCTTTTTAGGGTTTTGTACCCAAAGCTAATAAACCGTAATAGGTAGACAGTTTCACAGAATTTGTAGGTATTTCTGTTGCCGCAAAAATAACAAATAACAAAAATTAAATAAAATTCAAAATTAAAGGGGGCCCCCCTAGAAACGCCTTCACGGAATCCTTCGCATGCGAGTCCGACTCGCACTTGGCAGGTTTTTTTACTGTGTGGCCTATACCTGTCTTTGACTGCAATCTCAACATGGCAGTGATGATGACGCCGAAGGTAGTAAGCACACAACGCCTAGAAGGAACTGGCTCTCAAGTGCAGCTGTCGGAACACACCGATAGGTGATCGGCGACAGATTTTCAACATAAGGATGGTAGAATATTTTAATTATCTGTACTTATACAGATGCGATGAGATGATGAAAGACTTCATTATGTTCACGACTGCACTTCTGAATACGCCGAGTCATAGCTACTCGAGCACGAGCACGCTTTCCGCGAACTTACAGCACCTGCGATGACGCATTCACTCACAATTCTACTCAACTACAAAACGCGACGTGAAGTAATGGCCTCTTCGCAGTCTAATCATTTTATAGTCGTTTATAAAACCCATCTAGAGATTAAATATAAATTTAAAAAAACCTACACCTAAAAATATGACCCGATTATTTTTCTCTGTAAGCAATCGATGACAAATAAATATTGGTCAATTAATTTGGATGTAATAAAGAGCGGACTTTAGCGGATGGAGTCGGCGACATTAGCGATGATAGCTCATTCATGATTAATTCGTGGGCTTACCACGTGGCGCGGGCCGTAATTATGGCTTACTGACGAACCGTGTTTTGTACAACCCAGCTGATAAGTTATATATAATTCTTATTTAACCCCGTAAATAATATCTCAAAACCCGAGTAGTGAGTTCGGTTATTTAAATATAAATCTCTTTTTCATTCCAATATCCTTCATAAATAAGCTACTGATCAGATTTCAATCGCAAAATAGGTCTGCGGGAAAAAAAATACGCCCCTCCGAAGAACGGAAACATCCAATCCGATCTGCGAACGAGTTGGGAAATTAAATCAACTTTACTGGTAAACACGTTTTTAAATACTGATTGAATATTCATACTAATCTTAAATTGTTGTCAATTTTATATTCTGTTGGCGCAAAATAGGAATATAAGTTTACCAGGGAATAAAGCAATATTTTTTTTAATCTAATGCGACCGTCTGGCGTCGTCGTTTCACATTGAATTTTTGTCCTACGCGCAACTCCCAGCAGGCAGCCTGTCCGTTTATCGGATACATGACGGGTATCCAGCACAGACATAAAAAATTAAACCATTGCCGAACCCTCGACGCTTCGTTCGGTCGTCCCTTCGTACTTTTTGTAAGCCCGCACCGTCCGTACCGTACCCTCCGTTTGCTTCTTTTAGGGCCCTGCATTCAACCGAACACCCTATTGAAGCCGTAATAATTTTGTTCGAAATATTCCATCGTAAAGGGCGACCATCGGCTGATACAAATGTTATCGTTTCGGTTAGCTCTTGGAATAATAAAACGTTGCCGCGCTGTTTGTATCGTTATCTATGAATTTGAATGTGGAACAAAATGCTTTAGCTTGTGAATCGTTTTTTTTGTTCAGTGGCTTTTTTATAGATAGAATAACCAACCATTTAATTATTTATAGGCATAGAGAATAGAGAATTTGCTATTTTTAAAGCTAAATAAAATAGTTGGCCTGTTTTATCTATCATAAATAAATTAACTTGATGAAGAGTAAAGATGCAATACATTAAAACATTGTTCATTAATCCTTTAAATATGCACTTTGGAACCCTTTCAATCAAGTTATAAGCTTAGTGCAACGAGGTTCGAATTTGTTATCTCGTTTTTCAATGTCCCCCTTGTCTCGTCACAGCGATTAGCGGATACATCGCTACATTCATGTCGTATCCACAAGTTTGTGGCTCACATGTAGTTAAGTTCTACTAGTTTAAGACTATCATGTCCTACTAATATAATTAATGCCAAAGTAAGTTTTTCTATTTGTACCTCTTGACCCCTCAACGGCTCAAATTATCTGGAAAAACAAATAGGATACTTTTTATTCTGAGAAAATGTTTGATCCCTCGGAAACACGGGTAAAACTGCAGAGCGAAATTTACATTTCAAATATTAATTGGACTAACGATATTTTGTTTACAAATGAATGTATAATAATGTCCTTAATATTTAAAATAAGGCGACTGATAAGAAACCTGTGTGCAAAATTACAAGATTCTCGACCTGCGGTTTGATCTTAACGTGCATCTGTTAATCAGTCAGTTTTCCCTTTTTAGGGTTCCGTACTCAAAGGGTGCCAAACGGGACCCTATTCATAAGACTCCGCTGTCGGTCCGTCCGTCTGTCTGTCAGTGGGCTGTACTGTATCTCATAAACCGTAATAGGTAGACACTTGAAATTTTCACAGAATATACATTTCTATTGTCGCTATAACAACAAATAATAAAAATGAAATAATATTGAAACTTGACTGAAGGGGGACCCCATACAAGAAACGTCTTCTTTTGGTGATTTTTTTTGTTGCGCCTACTAATCATTCCATAGTCAATTTCAGTTAGTTAATATTATTATTATTGTACGGAACCCTCCGTGTACGAGTCCGACTCGCATTTGGCCGGTTTTAAATAATAAGTACATCTGTCCCCTGCGGTTTCACCCGCGTTCACGGGATATAAAGTAGCCTATATCACTTGAGGATAATGTAGTTTCCCATTAGTGAAAGAGTTTTCAGAATCGGATCAAGTAGTTCCCGAGATTACCTCCTATACCCAAACTTATTAATATATTATACTAAGTCTTTACTATTCCGAGTTCTTTACGCTTCCACTCAAGTTGATACTTGATATTTGAAGGCGATGGTATCAGAGAAAGCTTGCACAATTTAATTAAGTCGATTAACATTATATTTTGGTTTGGTTAATTGGCAGTTCTGATATCTTTACGCCAATAAATATTTATGGTGTCATTCATGTGTAAGTGCAGTAGGATGTGGAAAAGTTAACTGTAACTTATGACGTCATTCAGTTCCCGGAACTAAAGAACTGATTTCGAAAATTCTTTCACTTTTTGTGTTTCCAGTACTTTGGTTCAACTTTTACTTCGAACGGTATGTAAGTATATTATTTTCCCCCTAGTATAATAATCATTGGTATAATATAAATAATAAACTTTTGACTAACAAGATATATTGTGGGATATAACATCCAAGGCAGCAAACAAGTCCAAAAAAATCGCGGAATTCATATTTTTGCGCAAGGAATCTTTTTACATGCCGAGAATTTAAAAAAAAACCGGGATTTTACTTACGATTACGAGCAACTGATATGATGGTCATCATTATTTGATAGAATTCAACTAGAACTGGATTTGCGGCAGGCTAACCTTGGGAATAAAGACATGACATGTGGCTTTCATCAATATCCGACTGCAGAGCGTGGTTATAATAGTCATCTCTACTACATAGGCAATTTCTTTAGAAATGTAAAGTGGGTTAGTTAGGTACCTACGTTCTGGAATGAAGGCTTAAATCTGGGTGCAATCATATTTAACGCTTTAAGCGCTTATAGAAGACGACAGCCCAAAATAGAACTGAATTCAGAAAAAAAAATAGACCATTAGGTCTTATAAAATTGCAGGATTGATATTTACATAGAGATATAGAAAATTTGGAATACAGAAAACCCAAAATGACTAGTAATAATAGCTCGATGATACTGACCGATATTCAAATAATCCCAGTTAACAACCCCTAATTAAATTATAAAATGAGCATCAAAGTAGGACAAAAGGAAAGGTAGGAAAAAATCAATATTATCCTAAATGTAGTTTGATTACAAACAAAAAGCTTATCTACGAAAACAATAAGAAAGCGGCAATGCCAATATCTATTCAGTAAACAATAATACACGTAAATTAAAAGAGGGATCAGGCCACATGGCGATCTATCTATCAAAACAACAAAGCCGATTGGTGTGACGTTCCACCCCGGTGATATGTACGTCCTACTACCTAAATGCCTTATGTACACCGCTAGTTACTACTTCATGACTACTCCGAGCTCAGTGTGTACTGCAATGCAACGGAAAATATGCGTGTTTACCAAAGTCGTTTCGGTAGAACGGTGTCGTGTGTTGCGTCACGTTTAAGGAAATTGATAGTGCGCCGAGGTCGACGTGACTAACATTATCGTGTATTGTGTTCAGTTTGTACCCAATATTTCATTTCTCCAATTAATACTTCGGTGGATTGCAGTGATTTGATATCAAAATGGAATTTATTTTTTCTCATCCCGTTTCTCCCTGTGGGTGGAGGCCAGACAAATGTCCGACATTCGCCTCGCCCAGCAACCGACATAACCTTGCCATGTCGAGTGAGTATATTTTTTCATTTAAATATGCTTTGTAGTTGTAAAATACCATAAGAATTCGACTAAAACGAAAAATACTATCGATTTATACACACATAATGCCTAATTTAGAGAAATGTGTGAAGAAATCAACAAGAAATATGCTATTTCGAATAATAATATTGAACGTCATTGCGAGGTTCACTCGACAAGATGGCGTCGAGTGGGGAGAGGGCGCCCAGTTTGCCAGGTGCTGCCGCCGCGTCGAGTTCGGCGCTATAGCTAAACTAAATACGCAGAGTGTTGTACATTTAGAACGTTCACAATGGCTACCGCGAAAGACACGTCTACTTTCTTTCTGGAGGCGAATGCAAAAGAATTTGACAGTGTTTTGAAGTTATATCCACAGGCGATTAAACTAAAAGCTGACCAGAAAACAAAGAAACCTGAGGAGCTCATAAAATTGGAGAATTGGTAAGTGCGAACGCCTTCGAAAGGAGAAAATGCGGCCGTGGCGTGTCAATGAACTTGTATTGTGTGTGTATCCGTGCAAACTGATTTGATAGCTACCTCCCTCGCGGACTGCATCTCTAGTCCGCGGACGGCTCATTAAAATCACTGCGTCACGTGGGATCGATGTCAAATTGACACGATCGTTTTTCCTGAAGCCAGTGTGGGGGAAAATATCGCCGCGCTTAGGCGTTATAAAATGGTGGCTGTCCTTTACGTATCATGACTCGTTTTAATGCATTTACGTTTATGTTTAGAGCCATTCGCTCGCTAATTCCGTAGATTCCCTGACTAAACAACATTCTACATAATGTCAGTAACATATTGTTATATTTTATACTACTAAAGTACTTAATAAAATGCTTTGTTGAGTACGAACTCACATCCGTTCAAAATGGTGACTTGCCTTTTAAGTTCGGTTTTATTATTCTTGTTTCATCTGTTTTAGTAAATTTATTTGATTGTCTCATTGCACGTGTCTATATATTTATGTTAAATTCATAGATTTATTACTATCCAATTTACAAAATATCATTTAAAATCAGCCGAATGAGTCATCATCACATATTTGTAGCTTTTACTACAAGAAATCGTGAAGAGCTTCTTTACATATTTATGTTTAAACTTTTGTTTTTGTTTAGTTTAAAATTATTTTAATTTTTTTCAAAAACTATAAAATATTTAAAAAAATAGGTTATAAATGCGTTATTTAATTAATTTAGTCACATTGTTACAATATCTTTGTAAAATGTTTTTTGTTACATACTTTTCACAATTGTACTAAATAATAAAAAGGTTTTTTTTAGTATTATTATTTTCAGTACGTAGTTCTTTTTCATGTTTTTCTACTTTGTATTAATACCAACATAAAAATAAATTAATAAAATTAATAAACCTACTGTTAAATTTTTAATAAATTATTATTCATGATTTTTATAATTAAATATAAGAATGCACGCCTTACGTAATTTAATTATGTTACGAGCTATGCAAAGCATTTTATTTTCTCTATCTCATAATTATAATTCACAAAATAAATATCCCAAACATAAAAAACCTCAAATATAGTTGCCGGCACGTAACTTGGCCGTTATCGTTAGATTATATTTATTTTTTCTTCAGTTCTTAAACAGACGGGTTTAAAAAGAAATTATTTTAACAAACATAGAATAATGACAAGTAATTAGAGTGAACCTAACAACTGAAAGCCAAAACGTGGCCAATTTACGTGCTGAAGGGTATAAACTACTTACTAAAATTAAAAAAAATAGTTTATATTAAAATATGGCACATTGATACAATAATTAAACAACTAAGCACTGCAATTTCCGTTAAAAAGTCAGTTTCTTCGGTCAAAGTTTATGCAAATAAAAGAAACCTAAAAATAAAATCAGTTTAAATTTTACCCTCGTAAAATCTCTGCTTTCGAGGTCCTTAGCAGTTTGAATCACCTTTACAAACTCAACATTATTTTAGAATAGATACACGAGTTAGTATTTAGTAAATACCCCAAAAAGCCGTGATAAATAACACTTCCCATAAAATCGCAGTATAATTACGAAAACAGTTCGTATATGCCCATTAAAATATAACTGCTAGTACAAATTGAGTACCTAGTTTCATAACACGCATACCATGCAGATGTTTAATTTCGAGCACATGTGTTAAGTATACACTTATTCATATGATCATTTACTGATCATAATGATATTAAAACTATAGAACTATCTTGTTTTCCGGTCCGCGGAATCACCCGTGATCGCCTATTTACACCTTAGGGGTTAACTATTGGGAAATCGCTTCTTAGGTGGGAACTGATCGCTCACACCAAGAGGCGACGCGGCGCGCACTTTTTAAGATATCGATATAATATAAAACATTATTTACTAAACAAAAAGATACAAATTTCAGTGAGAAAACTCATGACAAGTGACTCGTGATGCCGAGGCTTATTCAAATATTTTATATTTCATACTGACCCTTACTTAGTGCTCACATACGTTATTTAGGAAATTTGTATGCAAAATTTAATGCTTCTTGAACCGCCGGTTAATGCTGTCTATCAATCAAAGGTAAATTTATTGATTTCGTCTTTACAGGTACCAGAATGAATTACCAAAGAAGATCAAATCCAGGGGAAAGGACGCGCATATGATACATGAAGAGTTGGTGCAACTGATGAAATGGAAACAAGCGGTCAGTACAGTACGTCTTAATGTTTCATATTGCCCGAGCAGCTGTCGTACAAAAACAACGACTGCCAAAAGAAGCTTTTAATTTAAACTGCAATCACATTGGGCGACCCGGGACGGGTGTATTATTGAATTGAATTTACTATGTATCCATAGAAATATTAATGACATAGCTGTCACCTGCGGATCACTAAGAATTGAATGGTTTCCTATCTTTGTTGTCCAAGCTACGCCTCAACCAATTTTAAATTCTATTTGGTTGTTTACACGTGAAAACTAAACAAACAGCTCACATTTGATTTATAATGATTAGTTAACGTTAGAAAGATTATATATATCCTTTTGGCATACATTGGTTGATTAGGTACTTCTCTTCTCGTCCTTCAGCATAAAACAATATACCTAGCTGTTTACAAATCTCCTTATGAAAAACTTTCAAGTAGTTTTTTCATTAAACCTAGCCGCTTTACGCGTATCGTAAACCAGATTTTGACATAAGTATACCTACATACTGTAAAGTTAATGTAATTATATTTTTTTCTGACGAAAATTCAAATTTCCCAAACATAAAACCAATCAAGCGTGTAAGGATAATTGTCGGCTACTTCTAAACACAATGTTATATGACAGAAATATGCCAGACATAACATACATAAAGGATTAATAACAGATGACCCTGTTTAAGATTAATAAAACAACTTCCATTCAATCTCATAAATAATTACTCTATTCTAACAGAGTTTATAAACTTTAATATCTCTTTACAGAGAGGAAGATTTTATCCACAACTATCGTACCTCATAAAAGTGAATACGCCGCGAGCGGTCATGGCAGAAACGAAGAAGGCTTTTCGAAAATTGCCCAATATCGAATCTGCAATGACGGCATTAAGTAACCTGAAGGGTGTGGGGACAGCAACGGCATCAGCACTCCTCGCGGCGGCAAGCCCAGAGATCGCACCATTCATGGCCGACGAATGCGTGCAAGCCATTCCAGAAATGGAAGGAAGCGACTTCACTGCCAAGGAATACCTCAATTTTGTAAACCATATTAAGAGCGTCTGTGATAGGTTAAATAAGGTTAGTAGTTGCAACGGATTTATTTTATAAATTTTTGATATGATTTATAACACATTATGAAGTTTAACTCTAAACATCACTTGTACCATTTGCATCTTATCTCATTATATTGAAGTTTTGTCAAATAAGCTATCTTATGATACGAAATAATCTTGTAGCAGTAAAGAACTTTAAGACTAACACCAACCGCAATTGGCTTATTGGTTTCGTACATTTCATTATAATTATACCATGACTTCAACAATTCTGATCCAATTCAAAACGTATCTTTAAAAAAAAAACTCTTTATGAATAAAATTTACTTCTCGATGAGCATTTAACATTTGTTTCTTCAGAATTATTTGAAAATTCATCTGACATTGTATAAAATTTACCTTAAATTCTGCATTGCAGGATCAAAACGGCAAGAAGTTCTCACCGCACATGGTGGAGTTGGCGATATGGACACACAACATACTTTCAGACCTGCAGCCAGAAGTACTTGGCAAGGAGCCGAGGACCAGTGCACCCACAAACGGAGGATCACCGTTACCACCCAGTGATGAAAGCAATCTTGAACCACCCTCTACAAACGGTAATGGTAAGTAGAACTGTATTTTTTTTTATTAAATTGCTCTTTTTACGTTATTTAGAATGTTGTATTGACATACTTTATTTAGATGTTTTGAAGCGCACGTGGTGTGGCATGATTAGCCGGTGACCGCCAAGTGGTGTTTCACATCGAAAGTTTCCGTGCGTCGGAAGGCACGTAAAGCCGTTGGTCCCGGTTATCACTTAATTGTGATAGTCGTTAAGCTAGTTGGAGGCTTCTTAGGCGGCTCCAACAGTAGGTTGACAATTATAGCCTACCTCCGCCGATCCGCAGTGGGCACGCGTGGTGGAGTATCTGCCAATTCCCTTTCACCCGAATTTGTTAAAGGAGGCCTGTGCTCAGCAGTGGGACATTATAGGCTGATTATGATAATAATGATGATGATTTAGATGTTATCTGTGTTAAAATATAATGTGGTGGCATTATAAAAATATCTGAAATTTTGAAATGAAAATCCGGACATGTAAGAATTAACTATATGAAGTATAATTAAATATAATTAAAGACGAGAATTAACTATATGAAGTATATTCAAATTCAATTCAAATTCAAATTCAAAAAGCATTTATTCAATTTAGGCCCTGATAAGGCACTTATGAACGTTAACAAATGGCTCTACACACTATAATTAAATATATCTATAATTAAATCAAGCCAAACTTTTCGACATCATTAATTTGAAATTCCCAACAACTATTTGACTAAATTGATAAAATGTACTTTATACATATTTCAATTGCAAAATCTTTTGCTCCATACAGAGTTCATCCTGACATCCTGAGTTGGCAATTAATTTTAATTGAAAGTGTTCGAACAATGTTACCTTTTGATCTCCTTATTTTAGCATTTTTAATCATAAATTTCACGCGATAAAATAGAATTAACGTTTCTCTAACAGACGATGTGCAAATAAACTAATTGGGCTGTATTTTACTAGTATGACATTTTGCCTCATTTTCCTCATGTTCACACAAAACACTTACCTCCCTCTGAAATGAAATACATACATAGTATTTTATTCAAATACATAGTTCAGATTATTTCCTTATTAAGATGAATAATTATGTTATACTATAGTTACAAAGTAGTTATGTTCCATTAACTCCGAATTAAACAATATCGCACGTTTACTTTTGCTAAGGAAAATATTAAACAAATTATTATAGAGCAGAATTTCTAACAACACTTGCTCGTAAAGTGACTTTTATTGCACCGATTTTAGTTTCACATTGCATATTATTACGCACTAGTGCTTTTTACTTAACATTACAGCACAGTTTTATGATAGGTATAATCCCACGCGTGTGCATTGATCATTACACTCTCGGCTCCCTTAATACCGCCTTGTAACGCCTAGTTTGCACACATGTAGCATAATGTACTGCCTGTGGAGGTACCTATTATGTTTATCAGGAGCTCATAGATGTTATACTCATGTCATATACACAAATCATAGAAGACCAATTCAGAATCAAATGCGAACTTTACTACACTGAGCGTAAACCGACACGCACTTGACCAGTTTTAGTGATCACCGTATTTACTCGGCGACTACCAGTGATATCAATCTGAAATTTTGTTGAAGACGCATACAATGTAACAAATTAAATTATAGTTTTTTACGGTACTAGAAAAAAACGATAAATAGAAATCACGTATGTTCCGACATTGTTTTTTTTTATAACGGTTATAGTCTGAATTTAACCATTCCCGTTTAATAGCTAGAATATTTTATTAAGTGGTATTTTACTAATGAGTACTCAAGACAACAGACATAATTGAATTGTTTTACAAAAAACTTAAACCGACTTCAAAGTACACTAAGAAGTGATCAAATCCTAATCTGATGACAATGGGACCAAACGGGAAGTGTAAACAAAACAACCCTTCCAAACAAAAAAAGAGTTTTCCAAATCGGTTCATAAATGACAGAGTTATGAGGTAACAAACACCGAATTAAGAACCTCCTTCTTTTTTTGAAGTCGGTTAAAATTTCGTACTCGTACTTATAATATTTATAGCTCGATCGAGTAGGTGACATAAGGATACAGGATCTATATCCATGATATTGATATAATTTGGCCGCCTAAAAATTGTCTATCTTCGATATATGTATTTCAAAATACTGTCCTGACTGATATATAAACGCACAGCCCAAACCGCTGGACTTAGCAATATGCAACTCTGCACACAGGTTCCTTTTAATACGGAAGGATCCACTACGAAAGATTTTTGGGAATTCCACCCCCAAGGTAGTAAGAACTGCGAGGCGGAAAGCTTCTAAATAAGAATTGGTAATTTCGGGTAACAGTATTTGTATTGTTTGTCTCAGGTAAATTAGGTGCAGATTCAGTGAACGAGGACACAACGACGTCATGCACGGAGGACTCAATGGACGCTAAAGCCGCGTCACCAGCCACCCCCGCCACCCCTGCCTCCCCCTCGGACAACTCGGACTCCGCCTTTAGCACGCCGCGCGCTAAACGGTACGTGCTTTGTCTTCTACTTATAGTTTGTTACTCTGCCTGCAGGTAGTTTGGATGGGTACAATATAGTCAAAGGTTTTTTCCTTTAAAGTGATCTATTGAAGGTGCAGGTAATTCCTTTTGTCTTGTTATTAGGGAGTACATGGATTTTATTGTTATTACAGACAAATAGAAGAGGCGAGTTCAGCGGAAGAGAACTCGCTGGGCGACTCATCGGACGTGCCCGTGCCACCTGTCGCAAAGAAACTTCGAGAAGCCACACACTGACACCTGCGCACTCCCACCAAGCAACCCTCGTGCGCCTATAAATAGCTTTCTAGACTAAAAATATTGTACCTAGGTAATTTATTTTCAATTCCGTTTAATTTTAACTTAGCATTAAGTTTAAGTACCGGTCGGTTTTGTAAGTTTTATAGGATATTAATTAATATTTTGGATGCGTTACGATGGACTCGTCGGGCGCTCTTCGAGAGTATGAGATTGTATAATAATTCGATGTGAGTGTATTTTCGGAGTGGCTCGCGATAGGCCCTAGCGTTAGGTTTTGTTTGTAATTTTTTTTTTTTAATGTTCGAAAGTTCGCATCCCGCGTGACATTCCAATAATTGTAAACATGTTCGATGGCGGCGAGGGGCCGCGGTGAGGATCCGGACCAGATGCCTTGACGAGGCCGCACAGGCCGTCACACTCACACCATTGCCTTATGACACAGTCTGCCCGCAGAGTTTATATGCAACAAGATAATACAAAGGTCGTGTTACCCGGGCACCGGGCACACGGGCCCACAATGTAGTTTTTATTGAACAAATATAAGATATTAATTTTATAATGTGGCATTTTCATTTCTACCAATAAATCGACCAAGTATTCATTTATATCGATGTTTCAAAATATTAAAATCAATAAACAAATTGCACATCTCGATATTTTGATCATCGAAATATCAAATCATCGAGGAAAAATTCCTTAAGAGAGTAATACCGGGCAATCCAATTCCGCAACTAGTTAGTGCTTATGCATTGATTTTGAACAGTAAGGACCAATCAGGGCATTTAAATGTTTAGTGTGTTCTTGGCTTATGCTCGGTTCCTATAAACAAAAACGAATCGTTTTACTTACCTTAATGGTACATTTTTATAGGCAAGCTGGGCATATAAAAACATCCGTAAGTTGATACCTTTGATAGCTACTTCCATATGGGTCTACTATGCAAAGCTATGAGGGGTTTCCTTCATTATAAAAGTAAAGTTCATGGTAAAGATACAAGACTCTTAATTTTAACCAAATAACAGTCCGTAAATTATAGGAATCGGCCGTTAGCCAATCAAAGCGCATTGTCAGTAGTGGGGTATCAGTAGCTTGAACGTCATTGCGCTTCTTTGGGTTAATTGTTCGATGCATCAAATAAACAAGTGAAAAGTAACTTATTGAAACATCCGATTTATTTCCATAAACTATACTTAATTAATATAAGCACACTCAATGTTGAGCTTCTACATCTTGTTGTAAATGAGTATACAACGTAGCTGGCCTGTTACCAGCAGCCATTCTACCAGCGAAGTCAGGCCTTCGGGCTGGTCTTGGCGCTCCGAGTAGGGCATCTAGAACATTCCTTGGGGCCCATACATCGCCGCTACTAGTGTTTGTACTACCACCGTTACCGGCGCCAGTTGGTGAGAGGGGAGAATCTGTGGTTGGCCGGATCACTGTTGCTCTGGACTCACCTAATAAGACAGTAATAAATTGGGTAGAAAACAAGTCTTTTCATGTCAGTAATTCTTTTTTTCTTTTTTGAATAATTTATAAATATATTTTGTTATAAACTAATAATATAATAATAATAATTCGGTATATTGTAGCAATTTATATTGCATTATGTAAAAGCGTAGGGATTTTAAGGTAGGGTAACTATTAATGCTACCTGCTATCTACGAAAAAACTACCTAAAAAACTACTATAAAGAAAATAAAAAAGTACTAGCCGCACCTGAAAAAGTTGTAATTTTCGTTGCATACATTTCAAAAGCCGTATACATAAAGTATATTTACAATTAAGATTACTATTTCATGTAAGGTTAATTCACGTGAATACAAAGAACAATGGCTCGAACATTTCTGGATGCAAATAAGTCCGTAATTATTACATTTTAAATAAGAATTTGAAGTACGTACAAAGTCACTTTACTTGCGCACATGTAAATACTTTGACGTTAGAGCTACGTGGAAACAATCGATTCATAGGAAATTATCAGCAAGAAAAAATCAAAGTGTGCATCGATAAAAGTCGCTTTAATTTCCACACGGCATGGCTTGGCACGGCACGATTTGAACGTGACGATAAAATAGAATTAAAATGTAAAAAATGACTTCTATGAAGCCTACATTTTAATGCGGTTTTCTTTTTAATTAACAAGAAAGACAAACCGGCGAGCAAGCTCTCAACCGGGGTTATGATTAGGTAACTACGCCTGAGAGTGCCCCAGTTGGGACCGAACCTCGGCTCAGGGCTGTTACCGGGGGGAATGTGGAAGTAGCTCTGTGTCTGTCTGTTCGTTACCTTTTCGCGATTAAACTTCTGAACTGATTAAATGGTCACGTAAATAACGTCACCTTACTGTCGTTGTCAAACAATGTGACATTATTTACGTGACCATATGCGCTACACTTCATTGTGTAACACACTAGGAAGTATTGTACATTTATCCTGGAGTGGAGCAAGATCGCTAGCTTGCATACATATTGGTCGCTTCGACACAGCTGCGAGTCGAAACGCATAATGATAATGAATAATTGAAAACTGTTATATAAAACCCTTAAACCGACTTCAAAGTACACTAAAAAGTAATCAAATCCTGACAATGGGACCTTCCAAACAAAAAAAGAATTTTCCAAATCGGTTAAAAAATTACGGAGTTCTAAGGTAACAAACATTTAAAAAAAACAACCGAATTAAGAACCTCCTCCTTTTTTGAAGTCGGTTAAACGAAAACATAGCTTGTTTTCGTTTTAATTCGGGTCGTATTTATTATTATAAAGCTCCCATAGAAAAAATATACAACGGAATTGAGAACCTCCTCCTTTTTTTGAAGTCGTTTAAAAAGGAGGACATACGTTTCCGAAAGACATAACTCATCTGAAACAGTGGTTGCTAGCGATTCGGAGGTATTTCTGCCATAATTTATCAGGAATCATGAATAATTAGTGAAAATTCGCGATGAAAAGCTCGCAAACAGTAAACGTTCAATACATTTGACATTCTAGAGACCTCACTTCTCGTGGCGAATTTAAGCGCATTCGCCCCCATTGTACCTAGCTAATAGTCACTTTAATTTGCATTCCATATAATAATAAATAATGAAGCCAATAAAACTAAAACCGACCAAGTGCGAGTTTGAGTTTCTAACTCGCACATCGAGGGTTCCGACCTTCCTTGGACGTATATTTCAAAATAATAATAATTTGAGTGGTAATCCCACTCAAATTATTATTATTTTAAAATTTTTCATCATATGACACCCCATTTAAACTTGTAGCACTATTTTGAAATTTATTTGTCTTGGTCAGCAATATTTAAAACTATTCCAAATTTTAAATCCATTTGTGGCTGAAATATACCGCTGTGACACGACGGACAGACCGAGCGGCACCATATGGGTTCCTTTTTTATCTTTTGGTTTAAAAACCCTAAAAACAAACATATAAGCGTGTTAAAAAACGATTAATCAAAATCCATTAGCTGATAAATCTGCTTCAAAAATATATTGTGTCTGAAAGCTGACAAGCATTTAGTCTGCAGTTTGTTTAAACCTGACACATTTCGAATTTTCGAGAATAATGATTATATTATTCATGACTTTTAGTACACTAAACCTTACTACGACGACGGCATTTTAATAATTAAAATGGGCTCAATATCTTTTAAGTATCCATCCTAAAATTAAACATACCAAGTCATAGCAAGTAAACTTACCATCGGTGCCATGGTTATTATGTGCGCGGCATTCTAGTAGAACTCTAAGCAACGCGCGATGAGCGGGAGACGCCGAGTGCGCTCTTACTAGAGCTTCTAGTTCCCCCCACACCTGACGCCATTGTTCCTCGCGACGACCACTTGATTTGCCCCTGTAATGTAAAATCTATGTGATTTCTTTTCAGTAATTGCGCTTTTTATAACCGTTCTAAATTGACTTTCCTAACTGCCAATTTCTGAAAGCCAAATCAAAGTTACATTGCCACAAGTTTATCTGGCCCGGTGAGTCGCTGTTATCGCATTTGGTGGAGAAAACAAACAAAGAACGTAATGTTTATATTCTCTTTGACTATGGCGATTGACATTTCGAAATGGCGTCGTTAGTTCCTCTTTTGACCTCAGGGTAAGATAAGTTTGTAGGACTATAATTTCCAGCTGAAAGTGATCTGTCATTGTCAATAACGTCTGAAATGTCAAAAACGCAATAGTTTTCAACATGGTATAATTATATCAGGTATTCCGAGACACGGGGAGCAACTTTCTACGTCATTTCCGCCGTCGACGGTTCTCAAACTTTAAAGTTTGGGGAAAGTCAATCTTGAAACTTGAAATCAATTTATGAAAATGATACATGACACTTTACTCTATGATGAGTCCTATGGATTTACCCAATGGTAAATATGACTTAACGCAAAGCGATTCAGATCCATGCATGTTTGTCAGTGATAATCGACGTTATTGTTACAATTTACGTTGATGACGGTCTAGTTAGAGATCAGACTAAAATTGAGCAATTTCTAAGGACACTAGAGTAAGACTTTCAAGTAAAAGATTATTGAAGTTGGATGCTATCTTGGCGTTCAAATTCATAAAGAAAAAGATGCAATTTTCATGTGTCAAGAAGCATTAAGAAAATTTCGAAAAAATTCGAAATGATGTGACGTGACAACAACAATCTGTATAAATATAATGTTCAATCTAAAATCAATTACTTTTTCAGTACCAGTATCATTTATATTATCGACCCTGAGTCGCTCGTCGCTGACCAAAACAACAACCTGTATAAATATAATGTTAAATCTAAAATCAATTATATACAGGGTGAATTTTTTTTCTAGCCAGTGAGGGCTACTTCTGAACTACGGGTCTTAGAGAAAAACGCTGAAGGGAACCCCGAGCTAAATTTTAAAGAAAATAAAAATGCCATAAAAAAAATGAAAAAAAAAATGTTTTTAATTTTTTTCAAAAATTTTTTTTTCTTTTTCTGCTTCTACTTCACAATACGAACAAAATTATGTATGACAATCTTGGTCTAAAGTTGCTGTATATCCTAAAAAAAAGGTGATCCTTCATCGACAGTACCTTATCATCATGCTAAATGCACAAGTTGTAACTATGTCACCCACTTTCACCCGCGCCTTTTCGACGAAACGAAGTTTGGTCACATTTTAAACAATGACTCAGTGGACAATTTTCGAGGATCCATACTCTTTTACACAACAAAAACTCTATACACTTTCAAAAACATTTAAGACACATATTTTACCATGCAAGACTAATAGTCTTATATTCATTGATATTGTGTGTGACGTTATTTAAGTGATCAATAATGCAGCATTTATTTCCAGCCTTGAAGATAATATTTCTTTCTTATTGCCACGTTAGTTATTATTATTTTCGCGGTCAAGAAAAGAATTTTTTGTTGGAAAATCCGCCGGAAAAGTCGAAAATTTCACCCAGGCGACGCCGGGTACGAACAGCTCATTAAATATACTTTGCGAAATAATATAAATTACCTCATATTCGAAGGCAGTTGTGACGTAGGAAACTCGTGCCTTGACTCCATACTCAATAGAGATAATAATACTCCTCGACAGGTGTCTACCTCTTCATCAGTCAATGATTCTTGGACTACCAGTCTTGTGAGTGGTTCCATTACCTAGGGAAGTGTATTGTGAGACATTAATATGTTATAGCCAAAGAAAGGAAGATAGAAAAAAATACATTTATACATAGAATAGGCGCGTAGTGGGGTGTTATTTGTAAGACACTGGTTACCCTTGTTCAACCTAATTCCACCATCCCCATTCTTAAACCTTACCACAAGATGCCGGGAAAAGTTTCATCCGTACGTTGTTGGTTGACATACCAAAAATACGGACACAACGTTTTGCATCCTCATTTATACTGCGGACAGCTAGGGAGTGGAACTTGCTTCCGGCGTCTGTTTCCTGACTCATACAATCTAGGGACTTTTAAGGCCAGAGTGAATAGGTTCCTTCTGGGTAAGCGTGTTCCATCTTAGGCTTCGTCTTCTGCTCTTATGGGCGGGTCAGCGGCCAAACGCAAGCCTTCAACTCCAACTTCCACCACCATTGTAATGTGTATAATTCGCTATCTTATAACGAGCAAGGAACAATCACACACCTTTCTTCAAAATCGTCACGCTACGAGACTTAGATTTGATTAAAACCATATTTGACAACATTTTTTTTTAAATATTATCGGCTGAATGATTGAAGTGAGTACTTACAGATCCCAAATTAAATATAAGTGTGGAAGATATAGTGAGTGGCCAGTATGTGGTATGCCTTTGTAGTTTAGCTCTCGAGCGCGCGTTGGAGCCTGCTCCGCGTAGTGGATGCAGTTTGTTCAGTTGCATTAGAGCGCCAAACTCTTTTATTCTGTTGAACAAAGCGTTATTGAATCTACTAATAATATAGTTTGTGTGTTTGTAACTCAATTGAGCCCGTGCCGAGTGACGTCGAATGCCGAGACGAAGGTCCCGGGTTCGAATCCTATAATGAGTTTGAGTTTTCAGTGAAGAAAAACATCGTGAGGAAACCATAGCACGGTAGTACTTTGTAGTAGGTACCCGCCTGGTTGGCTAGCATCCTCAAGTTGAAAATCTATCGCCAGCACCAATCGGTGTGTTCCAACAGCTGCACTTGAGAGCCAGTTCCTTCTAGACCATGGTGAGATTGTGGTCAAAGACAGGCCTATAGTATAGTACAAAGTAAAAAAATGGCGAAAAGATTAAACATACATTGGATTAAAAAACAATACGCCCTGCGCAACATTATGATAATCATTAATTAATTTTGAAATTCGGTTCATTAGTTCCAAAGATGATCGCCTATATACAATTAAATTTTCATCATCATCATCAGCCTATAATGTCCCACTGCTGAGCAAAGGCCTCCTTTCACAAATGAGGATGAAAGGGAATAGGCAGATACTCCACGCGTGCCCACTGCGGATCGGTGGAGTTAGGCTAGTGGTCAACCTACTGTTGGAGTTTTCAAGCCGCCTAGGAGGCCTCCAACTAGCTTAACGACTATCACAAGTAAGTGATAACCGCTATAAAATAAATTTTACTTATGTATAATATCAGTTTTGATGTAGATCAATCCCCATTGCAAGGTACTTTGAAATACTCGCTAGGCCAGTACTTCAAAGTACCTCCTCAAGTTGTCCATGTCAAAATCCACCACTGAACACTTAACCCTATATAAGACTATCCATATATTGAACCCCTCTTACGGAAACTTATGAAAGATGTAGAGCCTGCAGGAGCAAGGATAATAGAAAAAAATCGAAGGCACATACTTCCGCTGTGAAGTTGCCTTGTGTGCTATCCCATGTTTTGCCGAATTTCATACACCTTTTTTCCAAATATAAATAAAGAGGTCCCACCTGTCTTATATAACTCCCACACTGAAGTTTATAACTTTAAACAATTTCAAACTGTTTCGTATAAAAGTGTTACATAATGTGTTGTTGAAGAAAGTAAAATAGCATCCTATCATAACTAATATTATAAATGCGAAATAGAGTTTGTTTGTTTGTTACGCCTTCACCCCTCAACTACTCAACGGATCATTATGAAATATGGCATGCAGATAGCCTATGGTATGGAGAAGGACATAGGCTTAGTTTTGTCCCGGGTACACGGGAGATAACTAGTAAAATATAAAACGCACCTATAATCAGTGACCCTGCCCCCAGCTCCCTCGGACAAGGCGGGAGGGTCGTCATAGGGCGTGCGGCCCCCCAACGCTCCAATCCACAGTTCACCGCCCTGCGCCGCTAGCACATGAGACGCTGATCTGCCACCACCTTTCCTGAATATTACATTTATCAGAACATTACACATAGAAACCTATCCAATTCTCAATATGAAAGTTACAAAGAAGAGGAAGACCGAAAAAGATATGGATTATATGAGTAAGAAAGTGATGGATGATAACGCTAAAAGAACCGAATGGAAGAAGCGTACATATTGTGCCGGCCACAAATAATTGGAACCATTCAGTTATTATCTTTGATCAAACATCAACGCTTTATTCCCACGCAAACTGGATTGTGAGGAAAACTACTAAGATTGAATAATGATAAACGGACTTTAATCTTCTCAGTGGTTATCTATGTTACTTCGCTTGAAGAAATCCTTTGATGCTGATTTTCAAGCTTCTAGATTATATTGTGCATTCAGGTTATAATTTTATATTCTCCTCTAGGTATCGGGATCATGTCACATAGTTTCTCGGTAATGGGAAATATCCATTTCCATCCTCCACCTTATAGAATGCCGCAGCCAAATAACTTTATGTTGTGTAAAGTTGTGTTCCTGCGCGTGAGTAAGGTCGCCAGAGCTCATAGGGGAGGGGGGAAAGGTCGGTAACGCGTGAACGATGCTTCGTGTGTTGCAAGCGCCCATATGGCTGCGGTAACCGCATACCAGCAAGCGGACGGCCCGCCTGATGCTAATGCTTATTTACCTCTGATCCTGATCTACCACTTCAACACTAGGTGTTAGAAAATTACCTGCGGTACTTCAAGAGTGACAGATCGTCCGTTGACCAAGAAGTTGAAGAGACAGGCGGAGGGACGCGACGCTACATCCGCGGGAGTGACCCGCCACAGCGGCCTGCTGCATCCCCCCGTGCCACCTTCTGCTCCTCTGGAAGTCCACCAGCGTAGTACTACCTGTTCGAACATTACCTGGGTACTTCAAGAGTGACAGATCGTCCATTGAGCAAGAAGTTGACGAGACAGGCGGAGGGACGCGACGCCACATCCGCGGGAGTGACGCGCCACAGCGGCCCGCTGCATCCCCCCGCACCACCTTCAGCTCCTCTGGGAGTCCACCACCGTAGTACTACCTGATTGAGATTATTTTGTGTTTTGGCATTTATAATGAAGTAACATGTAATAATAATAATAATAATAATAAACACGATTCTGAAATTACTGGCGTGGCTAACGTGGCTCTGGAAACCCATTAAACATGGAGACTCGTTCTAAAAGAAAACGTATAGGACCGCTGCCCGGGGGCGATCGCCGGGGCACACCTGGAGCTGACGCTGGGTGTCTCAGCATGCGAACCGTCAGCGGTGAGGAGTTGACCAGGCGGGCTCCCACCGACAAAGATGTTACAGCCGAAATCCTTGACGATGGTGACAGACTGACAGACAGAACAAACACCCCTATAGAACCATATAGCCCAAGCACAATTTCATACACACCTTCAGGACCTTCAACACCACCATCGTCACCACATAGTAATGGTTTTAATACAGTTCCACCCTCTCCGACCTTGAATGTTGCGCGGGAGGTAAGTACCTTCTTACCCGCGTCCACCAAGGCTGGGAAAGCAAGAGTTCGCATGAAATGGAGCAAGGATGTAAACATTTTTATCATGCGGACCTACTTATACATCACTAAATTAGAGACTGACATGACCACTTACAGACAACAACTACATGAACGTTTCAAACAAAAATACCCAGAGGTTAATGTAACAGAACAAAGAATTTCAGATCAAAGGAGAACCATAGTAAGAAATAAATACTTGTCTCAAGATATAATAGATAAAGAAATAACAAGAATCTGGAGACAAGAAAAAGTTTATGTTATACCTATAGTACTCTCCACGACAGGCATAATCCCCAACCATCTCCTTCGTAGCCTAAAGTTAATAGACCTACCAGATTCTGTTTATATTAGCCTCCAGAAAGCTGCAATCCTTAACACATGCAGAATAGTCAGAAAGTTCATGCAGATAGAGGAGGAAAACACACTGTCATAAATATCCACCACACGCTACATTTACTTGGCTTCAGCCCGTAAATGTAGTTAGAAAACCAGCCAAAGAGCTGAGAAAAAAAAAAAGAAGAAAAAATAATAATAATAATTTATTTATTTCTTCAAATATGGTACACAAGATGTTATAGGTAATTGAGGTGTTCAGCATATTCTACCTGTTCTAGGTGTTGAAATATTAAACATGATATAAAATTATTATGATAAGATACAAATCACCAAATAATATTATAAACAAATCAATTAAGGAAGTACATAAAAATAAAAGTCTAATTGGTGAAAACTATATAAAAAATATTAATAATTAAAATCCCAAGGAATACCCAGTCAGCATTAAAAATAAACAAATATCAATAATCAAAAAATTATAAAAGGCACAAATTAAATAGTATAATCAAAAAATTCCTGCAATGAATAAAAACACATGTCAACCAGCCAATCGAAAAGTCTCGCTTTAAATTTTTGAAAAGGTAATGATCGCATGTCTTTTGATAATTTATTATAAATTCTTATTGCCATACAATGGACATTTTTACAGGATACATTTAATCTTTGGTTTGGCACATATATTTTATACAAGTCTCTGCTGTTTTTTTTATTCAAAACAACATCATGAAGTGGGAAAAGTGGGGAATTCTTTTTTACAAATAAGCATATGTCAAAAATATACAGACATGGGAGAGGTAAAATTTTTAACTCTTTAAATATTGGTTTACAGTGTGCAAGGTATTCCGATCCATTTAGAGCCCTTATACATTTTTTTTGGGTTATAAATACTCTGTTAATATCTACAGAGTTACCCCATATAATAAGTCCGTAACGAATTACAGATGATACGTAACCATGATATGTGGACAGGGCAATTTCCTTAGAAACTAGGATTCTTAACCGTCGAAGGGCAAACACAAATCTATCCAATTTTGCACAAATTTTATTTATGTGTTCTTTCCAGTTCAAGTTTTTATCAATAGATATGCCCAAAAATACAGTAGAGTCAGCCTGTTGTATATGTTCATCTTTATATTTGATTTTAGAGATCTCATTGCTATTATTTTTGAAGTTATATGGTTGAAATTTAATTAATTTAGTTTTATTAATATTAACGTTTAGGTTATTATCATCAAGCCATTTAATTGTATTATTAATTTCATCATTAGTTATAGATTCTAATTCATTTTTATTTTTGGATTTAATTATTAATGTAGTATCATCGGCAAATAGTATACAATCTTGTTTAAGTATTTTTGGTAGGTCGTTTATATACAATAAGAATAAGAGTGGTCCTAGGACACTACCCTGTGGCACGCCGCAGCTATTATTTTTTAATGATGATTCAAAAGTACCTTTTGTATCTCCAACTATCTTTGTTATTTGTGTACGTTGTCGCCGTTCACTTAAGTAGCTCTCGAGCCAATCATTTACTTTGCCTCTAAGTCCATATTTTTGTGTTTTGCAAAGTAGTCGCTTATGACTTACAAAATCGAAGGCTTTGCTCATGTCTAGAAATACAGACATTACTGCCATTTTGTTATTTAATGATTCTGTAATTTGTTTAACCAATGAGAAGCAAGCCATAGTAGTGGAACTGTTTTTCTTAAAACCAAATTGATTTTCAATCAAAATGTTATTTTTCACCAAAAATTTATCTATTTTTAGGATCATTGCCTTTTCAAAGATTTTGGATATTATAGGTATTAGTGTAATGGGTCTATAATTATTCATATCACTAGGGTCACCTTTTTTAAATAATGGTTTAACTATCGATTGCTTAAGACTAGTAGGAAAAACACCCTGTTCAAACGAACAATTTATAATGTGACACAGAGGCACAGTTATCAATTTTGCGGTAAATTTTATGACTTTTGTGTTAAGACCATCGTAGCCTGTAGAATTAGTATTCTTGAGAGACTTAATCAAATTAAATATTTCAGCTTCAGTTATTGGTGTAATAAACATACTATGTGTTTCCTCCGTAATATATATGTTATTTGTTTGTTTCTCTAATATTTTATTATTATGTGTTAAATTGATAAAAAAGTTATTGAAATTCTCACAAATGTCATTAGGTTCATAAATTAATTTATCATTTACCATTATTTTACATATGTCATTTTTGTTGTTACTAATATTTATATTGTTCTTGATCACATTCCACGCAGCTTTACATTTATTCATTGAATTAGTTATATATTTATTATTATTTATGCATTGTGATTTTTGTATACATTTTTTTAATAATTTACAATATGATAGGTATTTATTCTTATTATTTCGTTTGTTTACGTGTTTATGATGATATTGGTAATAAAGCAATCTTTTATTCACACATGACTTTTTTAGTCCCTTTGTAATCCATTTATTTTTAATCGGCTTGTTATTAATTTTTACGCGTATTTTTGGAAAACAAAGGTCAAAAAACAGTACATATAGATCATGGAAAATTTCAAATGATTTATTACAGTCAGACTCTTCACAAACCTCGTTGAAAGAAAGGGCCGATATGCACTGATGAAACTTATTTAAGTTATCTGAACAGAAGTCTCTTCTCGTTTCAAACCAGTATTTCATAGACTTTAAGCGTGAATGTTTCCCCGGTATACAAAAGGAAAGTGACTGTCCAGTATCATGATCAGATAACGCTAAACTATGAATTTTACAGTTTGTGTTTAACTTCCCAATATTAGAAGCTATTTGATCAAGACAAGCCATTTTTCTGGTGGGCATAATAACATGTGTAGTCATATCATAATTCATCATAATAGATTTTAATTCTTTCGTTTGAACTGTGTCTTTTAAGATGTCTATATTCCAATCCCCACAGATAATAACATGTTTATTAATCTTTCTAGTTATTTTACATAATAAGAGTTTGAGCCTTTCAAAAAATATTTCTATATTAGAGTTTGGTACCCTATAAATGCATACTACAATAAGATTATAATCATTTAACTCAACACCACAGCATTCAAAACTGTTAAGATCAGCCAGCTGTTCAGTGATTTTTAGTGGTGTATAATCTAAGTTATGCCTTACAAGTATGCACGAACCTCCTCGCCTTTGATGAGGCCTGGAGTAGAATGAAGCCAATTTATAATTTGTTAATCTTAAGTTGCTTTCAGAACCATATTTCATAAATGTTTCAGTAAGGCAAATAAAGTCTAACGGCTCCCCTTGTTTGTTTAGTTCCGTGATTGATAATTCAAAAATTTCATTTTTATTTAAAATTCCAGCTATGTTTTGATGAAACAGCGTAAAACGGTTATTGTTCCTATTAGTTTGCTTGACCTTATCAGGCACGAAAAAGATCAGTATCCCGTTGTTTGGGTAGCAGTGAGTTCCTATATATTTTTAAATTCATTTTATATGTTAGATGTAGGATTTCTCGTAGAACATTACGGCAGGCATTTGAAACAATGTTCTTTAAAGATAAATATGAGTCATTACTTAATTGTGAATTAACAAAAGTTACATTTTCATATTTGGAGCATAAGTATTTAATCTCGTAGTTAAGTTTTTTTTCATTAAGATATTTATTGTATGGTGTTTGACAAATTAATACGTTTGTTTTTACAATATCTTTAAGCCAAAACATTATATTAGTATATACATCATGTGGATTATTATCATTGATTCCTCCCATTAATATAATATAATCTTGTTCAGTCATATTCAAAATTTCGTCTTTGCACGTACTTACAATATCTTGTAATTTTGCTCCCGGCTTACAAAAACAAAATACTTGATATGTGCATCCTAATAGTTGTTGCAAACTCTGTTGCACTCCCCTACCCTGTTGATCAGCGAACACCATGACTTTTTTCTTATCTGTTACTTTATCTGAATTTGCTTGCAAGGCCTGAGGTATCACAATTTTTTTTCCATGTTGGTTATTATTTTTATTTTCGGGTAGATTCATTTTTTCTGTGCTTGAAGTGCTGGGTATGGCAGTAGTGCCGTAGCTATTTTGTAAATCGCAACTAATATTGGCATTTGTTTCACAGATAATAATATTCTTATCCTCTACAATCTGCTCTGTTTGTGTTTCTTGGTGTACCTTAAGTTTTAGTATTGGTTCTCTTAAATATGATTTACGGTGTGATAAAGGCGTTTTTTTTGTTATATTATCTGATGTTCCAATGATTTTGTAGTTTTGAATTATTTTCTTATATTTATCAATTTCATTTTTCAGTTCATAATTTTCTGATAATATTATTTCAACTTGATTGTGGGCAGATGCTAATTCAATCTCTAGTTTTATAATTTTTTCATTTAATTCATCAATCTTTGCATCTTGTTTTGGTTCCATGTTCGGTAGGCTTACCATAGATGCATCAGCTTCGTGAGATGTACTTGATAAATCACTTTCAAAGAAATATTATATTATTTACAACAAATATGTACAAAATACAATCTATATATAGAAAATTTCCTCAAGCCTGCCGCTGCTTCCGATTAACGGCAGGGTTCCCAGAAGGCTGGCAGCGTTTCCTCTTTGGATAGCCAAGCTGACGCGTTGGCGGAAAAAGCTCCCCGCCCGCTGGTCTCCGGAGGTCTCGATCAATTTTGATGACAAGGTGCGAGCAAAACGGCGAGCTTCGGACCCCCACGGTCCCATGGTCTCGACCGCAAAAGGCACAAAAATATAGTTGGGTCCAATCGATGCGTATTTTTTGAATTTTGAATTTTCCGCACTGGCCGCAGCTGCCCCTGCAGCTTTACAAGTCGCCGGTAAGTGAGATGGCGCGAGTGTATCGACACATGTGGCATCCCACACCAGCGACTTGCCGACACTCCAAGGGATCAAAGACATACCATCCGGTCTCTTGCCATCGCCCCGCGCAATACCGACTGGTTCCAGTACGGAAGGCACGTTAGCGACAACAAGAGCCCTGCGGATAATGTCGTTAATAGCCGAGTGCCGTGATATTCGACCAGCACTTAGAGAGCACGAAAGCCCATGGTGGCCGAGCTCGTTGACGAGATCTCCGCAGCGGCAGCGATGAGGTTGATTGGTCCTGCAACCAAGACGAAGACAAATACACAGACTTAATGTTATACGGTCTAACATTGTTCCAGTATTTGTTGATGGAATAGCTTGTAGCCAGTGACCTGAGTCACTCTGAGAGACAGCTAACAAGCGCGCGCGGTCTGTATCTATAGAAAAGTTAGAAAATAAATTTTGCCAGGTTTTTTCACAAAGAGGCTTGTCCCACGCTCTCTGAGAGTGACTCAAGGTCGGAATATTTGTGCTTGGACAAGCTGCCTGCCAGGCGTCTCTAGCATCGGACAGGTAAGAAACCTCAACAGATCCAATAGAAGGGTCCAAAACAGAACTGACGAGGTTGCCCACACTGTATACCGAGGATAGAAACGCCGGTACTGATATGCTTGAAATTTTCCGCACTCCTAGGCCACCATAACACACGGGTAGGGTGGCCTGAGACCACACTTTGTTTTCATAAAAACTGCAATTTAGAATTTTGGAAAGTGACGTTTTGATCATATTATCCAAAGTATCTAATATGTGATCAAATTTAAATAAGTGCGTACTGCGGAGCAAATAGGTAAACTTTGGCACGAAAAGGCAGAGTCGAACAATAAAAAATGCATAGTGAGCATTAATTTCATAAAGTCTATTTGAAGAGTCATTAAAATTTTGAATCTTTTTCTCAAAGAAACTAGGAATGGATTCGTCTAAGACTGGGGCTCCAAGAAGATGAAGCGACTCCTTTGACAGTAACTTAATATTGGGAGCCAAAACATTAAAATTTTGAATTAATTCTGGATTTTCAGATTCTGGGAAAGAATCTAAAATAAGGAGCTCACATTTGGAGCTATTGAATTCTAGGCCAATCTTTTTAAAATTTTCTGTCAATGTTTTAAAATCACTGAGAACGGAAGCCGCATCACCCCCCAGCGTACCGTCGTCTAGATACCATACATTAAATTTTGATTGTAACCCGGAAATAATTGGATGGATGGCCAAACTGAAGATAGCTGGACCGAGAGGGTCGCCCTGTTGACAACCCATGGCGGAAATAAGTGGGTGTTCTCTGAAAAAAAGTTTTGATGGATGCCCATAGCATTGCCAAAGGTAAGGATATATGTCAGGGCAGATATCCCGAATTTGGGTCAATAAAGCACCCCTATCGACAGAGTTAAATGCATTTTTTATGTCAACTTTAAGCAGCACTTCACCTCCGTTATTTAAAAGAAAGGTCCGAGCCGCATGAACAGCTGCCTCACAACCTCCCTTTGAGCCAAAACCGAGTTGAATGGGCTGAAATATTTCCGAAAGTTTCGGGAGAATGTGACGACAACAAATTTTGGAGGCCATACGACGGATAGTATTACCCACAGCGATGGGTCTTACTCCGCCATCTTTTTTGGATAGCGCGCAAAGGTTGGCCCCATAAATGATCTCAGTGAATGGGCTTGGCACCTTTCCTGCCAACATTAAATTTATAAGAGAGGTTAATTTTGATAATAATTTGGTACCAGCGTCTCCGGCGGCACCACAGACAAGATCTTTGTAATGCTGTGGTGTAAAACCGTCGAGGCCGCCAGCAGAACCAGGTTTAAATGACATAATGACACTCAAAAGATCTTGGGCGTTACAATTTAGACAATTTTGGTCTAAAGATGGGGGATCCGGGAGGTTTATATTTGAAAGCGGAGATGGATGTTTTGATTCTAAAGCAGACAGGGTTTCAGGTGTGTCTGCAGCGACAACATCACTCGAAAATAGCAGATGTGCTGCCCCCTTGAAATCGCCATCGTTCGCTTTAGTTTCGATTTTCCTGATAGTGTTTGCCTGATTATATTTTTTTTGAATTTTGGGAAAATTTGGAATAATATTATCAGTTGAGTCTAATATTGAGCAGTTATTTTTAATTTGTTGTGTGAGAGAAATCTCATTTTTCTGGCGACTAGGGACATGCAGCACTCTGTACGAAAAAGTAAGCAGGTCTTCCCAAGCACTTAATGAATTTATACTGAGAATTTTGTCTATACATACACTTAAAGCTGAAGCCACGCAGATACGTGCTCCGCGTGGGATTCGCTTTAATACTTTCAAAGTGTGTTGAATTTAGAAGGTCGCTAAATGAAGATGATTTACATTTGGGTTTAAAGCGTCTCGTAGTTACATTACAATAGGAAGTATCCATTTTCTTTAAAAAAGATTTTGTCTAAATGTAAATTTTGGTTAGAATCGACCCTGCGCCTCAGGGGTGTAAGGCAATGGTACTCTCCAACTAGCTGTCTTGACTTAGTAAGGTGAGGTGAATTTTGCAAAGTAATATAACAGTTATCAGATTTGTCGCTAACTATAAGTCCAAAGGTCAATTTTGTATTCAAATTGACAAACGGTTTTTTATTTGAGCAAAATGTTGTTTTTTGCCACAAAAACGAGTAGTATTAATTTTTTTTCGTCACTTTTATCACTTGATACTGATTGCAATTGAGTTATTGATAGGTTTGTGCACTTTAACTTAGTATTATGTTAGATTTAAGTCAAGTCTAGACGACATATACCTACAGTGCCCTCCAGATACGACTGCGCTAGTTGCTAACAAAAGAGCGAAGTATGTAATAATAGCAGACCACGAACTTTCCAATTTTATCCACACGCAGATCTACACACCAGTATCTGCCACGTCCTATACGTCCCCAATTACAACAAGTGAATTAAAGCCATTTTAATTTATAATTTTACCATACTTGGAATGCGTGATTTCAATGAACTTGAAATTCAGGTTGACGTTTCTTATATTAATCCCTCACACCTTCAGAAGCTAGCTAGGCGGCCCCAAAATATATTGGTCAACATGGCTGCTTTGATAAGAACGCTACAAAAAAGTATATTATTTATGAGTACTCACAGATTCTAAAGCTTCAGCGGCCGTTTGCGCAGCCCTCAAGCCAGCGTGTGCTTCGGCTGAATGTATGATCTCCACGTCATAATTGGCACTCGAGCTTGCGTTTTGTTCTTCCTACAAGCAAAATTACTTTTATATTATTACTAGCATCCGCCTCGGCTTCGCACTGGTAGCAGAGTAGTTTTATCCATGCGGCTTGATTCTTCCGACATCTTCAACCTTCATCATCATCATATTTCAGCCAATTTATACAAATCCTTAATGAATTATACCTAAACCTTCATCACGAATTACTCCATCTATTAGTGAAATCCGTATGTAAATCCGTTTAGTTGTTTTGAGTTTATCGCGTTCAGACAGACTGACGTGGCGGGGGGACTTTGTTTTGAAAATATGTATGGATTATCAACTAATGCATTGTAACGTATGTGTTCCTATACCATTTAATCGATGATGATTCAGATGTCATGTATTTGTAAAGTTGACCTAATTTACTCGTATGTACATGAATAAATGAAAATTGGGAATATTTGAAACTAGTTGTCCCCCGCGGTTTCATCCACGTTCCCGGGATAAAAAGTAGCCTATGTCCTTCTCCATACCATAGGCTATCTGCATGCCAAATTTCATAATTGAGGCGTGAAGGCGTATCAAACAAACTCACTTTCGCATTTATAATATTAGTTAGGATAAACTTATATTTTACAATAAAAAAAATTGCATGAAAATCAAATTGTTACATTATGCAGAGCAATTTATGTGCCTTTTCAGGTTCAAGTCTGTTTAGTGCCCCTATATAGATTGGCCCGTCCACAGCTTCTTGTCACGACTTGCATAACATCTGCATCCATAATTAATAATGCAGATATTCCGCGACTGCGGATACGAATACCTGCAACAGGTGCCAGCTGAAAATCAGCGCTGTTAAGGCGCGGACAGCTCACGATTTCAAACGACGAATGCACTCACACAACCTAGAATGTGGAATGACTGATGTGTGTGTACTTTTGGAAAATTGCATAGTATATGTAAGGAAATCAGAATAGATACGGATTTCTTAATGTATTGACATGTTGATACATAATATGAGACGATGAACAATTTTCAAAAAAAATATCATTGATATTAGACATATAATAATCTATCTATTTATTTTCATAACAGTATAAATTATTTAGGTCCTTACATATGAAATTAGCGTTTTGTCGTACTGACCACTTTGATCTCAAATATCTCCTCTTTGGTTAAGAATTCCAAATTCAAATTTATAAATTTTCCTCATTATTTTTTTCTTTGGCGTCGCTTATTACCGCACAATGGAAAACATGAAATATCGGTATATTTACGAGTACGAGTTCTGCCGTGGCACCAGTGCTGCAGAAACAGCTCGAAAGATTAATTATGTGTACGGCGCTGGTGTCGCAAAAGAAAGCACGGTACAGTATTACTCAACTTATATGGCGCGTCGTGAATCTTCGTTCGCACAGAAAAGAAAGTATGGCCCCGAAGATTAACGAAAGAATGCTTCAAACTTACAATCAACCTTAGATCACTACTATAAGGTTCATAATACACTGCAGCTGTTAGTTCTATCTCACTCGCAAGTCACGGCCCTCCGCACGGCGCGCGCTAACATGACGGCAGCTGTCGGCCAATAGCGTTTCCCGCACTTTGAAAATGTATCTTCTGCGCAGGTACATCGGTAAGCCATATTAATTCCCTGTACGTTTTTGGTTTCAACGTTTTCGTTCCGGAAAAGCCGACCTTCAGAACCAACCCCGTGGACGGCCGAAGACCAAAGTGGAAAATGAAGAATTAAAGGCTATTGTGGAAGCGGATCCATTATAAAGCACTTCAGAGATAGCTGCAGGCTTCGGGGTAAGTGATAAAACTGTATTAATCCACATGAAGCAAATCGGGAAAGTAAAAAAACTTGAACGATGGGTACCTCATGAATTGAGTGAATCGAACTTGCAAACACGCGTCAACTGCTGTGTTACTTTGCTCAACCGACTCAATAATGAAGGGATTTTAAATCGAATCATTACTTGTGATGAAAAGTGGATACTGTACGATAATCGGAAGCGCTCGTCGCAATGGCTGAACCTTGGAGACCCAGCCAAATCCTGCCTTAAACGAAAATTGACTCAGAAAAAGTTACTTTTGAGTGTTTGGTGGACTAGCGCCGTTGTCGTTCACTACAGGTTTCTAAAATCTGGCCAAACGATTACGGCAGATATCTATTGTCAGCAACTGCAAACCATGAAGAAAGAACTAGCTGCTAAACAACCGAGATTGGTCAATCGCTCTAGGCCACTGCTGCTTCACGACAACCCAAGACCACACACTGCACAACAAACAACCGCTAAGTTAGATGAGCTACAATTGGAATGTTTGTGACATCCACCGTACTCCCCGGACCTTGCTCCAACAGATTACCATTTTTTCCGGAATTTGGAAAACTTTTTACAAGGAAAAAAATTCAACTCCGATGCGGCAGTCCAAACCGCCTTCAAAGAGTTTATTAATTCTCGCCCCCATGGTTTTTTAGTAAAGGGATCAATAAACTACCTATGGGATGGCAAAAGTGCATAGATAACAACGGTGCATACTTTGATTTATTAAATATATTTTACAAAATAAAAATTGACTTTATATTCCTCCCGTACAAAACGCCAATTTCATATGTAATGACCTAATATATGTAACTTAAACTGTTCACCACTACTGAGCAAACTGCTCACAATTCGTATTGCACCCTCCGCTGAAATGTGCTCCCGGTTAAATATGATTGAAAATGACGTTTTGTTACAAAACGTGTAAAAAATTATTTTATAGATAAAAAGGTATATAAACCAAAGGAGATTGACCATATTTGGGCCCACTATTGTGTCATCGCGTGTCTCAATTAAATATGATTCAAAAATCAAGTCTTATTTTATTATGTTCATTCACAAAATATTAATATTTTTCTATCCCGAGGATTAAAAACAGCATTAATAATATATTCGCTTGAACTCCTTTACACCTGTAGGTACGCCTTCCGCACCACAGATATTTGAAACCGTACGCCATTCGAATCACAGTTTTATTAATATCGAATGTTGCCAGGTGTTAAATTAGGTTTGTCGTAGTTAAATACGGTCTATATAGCTTTTTCTGATGAATAACGCTAGTAATGATGAAACGAAATTACGAGAGTGATATTAGATAATATTCTCATATAAATAAAATCTTCTTAATTTTAAGTTTGGCAACCAAATCCATTTTATGAGTACTTATTTTTGCTACTGTCATGTTATATTATAAATAGGTAAGTTTGGCAACCGAATCTTTTTTATGAGGACTCATTTTTGCCAGTGTCGAGTTATATTATAAATAGGTAAGTTTGGCAACCAAATCTTTTTTACGAGGACTTATTTTTGCCAGTGTCGAGTTATATTTTGAATAGGTAAGTTTGGCTACCAAATCTTTTTTATGAGGACTTATTTTTGCCAGTGTCAAGTTATATTTTAGTTCTGGTCACTAAATAAATCATTTTCATATAGTTCGCACTATCAGTCACCGTCCGTAACAGATATATTTTAGTAAAATAGTTGTCATTGTACTAAAACTTCTCACGGACCTTTTGAGATAACTTGAAAAGTCACAATATACATAATTAATTTCACTGAACTTGTGTGCACATAGATTGATCTTTATTGGATAAAACACCACTGATAATATGCATTAACCTGAAATTACAGGAATTTATGGAAATAAAACGAAGACGCTATGTGACTTTGCAAGATCCCGCCAAAAAGTCTAGCATACCTACGTTTAATCTTTTGCAAAACATCACAATAAACACAAATTGTATTTTTTAGTGGCCTCCATTAAAAAACCTTAAGATTACCGACTTACTAATTCTAAACCATTGAATTACTAAAACAAACTATGTAAATAGCCATTTTTTGCATTTTATAATCTTAAATTCTGCATCAGAAAAAAGAAAAAAGCTCTTAAACCCGGGTCAGAAAATTAAAACTGTTTACTGATTATGAAAATATAGTATTTTTTCTACAAAATAAAAAATAAATCATTGTGACACAAACATTTTCGAAGTGGAATTCCCCTTAGAAAATGGTCATTCTCCTTTTTACATACCTACCGAAGAGATAGGATTACTAATAATCCATGATATAATCAAGTTTTAAAGCTGCCATATTTTATGTATGTGAGTTGCCGCGACTTTAAATTTAATTTCCCATTAGAGGGAATAGGGGGACATTGATACAACCGTTATATATTTTTTACTGAACGCAGCCAAATCTTCGCCGATACACACATACGTAGGCATCAGTACCCCGAGTGTAAAGTTTGCAAAGAATTGACGTAACTATCGCGTTTACGTAATTCTATGAGAACTTGTATTGTACTATCTTAGCAAGCTTTACAGAATCACGGCCGCTTTCAGCCAGCGGTTTGTGCTCGACGTCTGAAGACACGTTTCGGACAATCATTGGTAAAAATAATCACTTCGGGTGTAATTTAACCTTAGGATTTTGGTGTAAACAGATACATTTAACGTTAAATGGCAAGGAAATATAATATTTTAATAAGTTCTTGGTAATTTTCTGTGATGTTTTTTTTTACATAATATGACGGTATGGGGAAGATTGATAGTACATACATACATATTAGAGATATCAACGTGTATAGCGTATTGACATTTCGTAGAGTACCATTAAATCTCTATTCAGAAGTAATCATAACAAACATCATCATCATCAGCACATAATCACTGCTGAGTGAAATAAGAATAAAGGTAACAGGAATACTACTGAAAAGAATGGACAGATATTCCACCATGCATGGCCACTGCAAATTGGTGGAGATAGGCTAGTGTTCAACTTCGTTGGAGTTTCCAAGCCGCCTAAGAGATCTCCAACTAGCATAACGACTTACACAATTTAGTGATAGCCGAGAACAACGGCTTTACGTGTGTAGAGGTTTCATACCCTACAGAAAAATAATAATTTAAACTTTATTTGACAAAGCTTTTTGTTTTGTCACTCTATCGATTTTTCCACGTCATTTTGTACATAATTTTTTGTAATAGTAATTAATTATAATAATAATAATAATAAATACATTTATTTCAGAAAAAATTACATTCCATATTTGTTAGTAATACAAAATCTTAAAACTATGTTAGTAAAACACATGAAAATATTCAAATGGGCACAGCTAGGTACAGTAGGCCACATGAACCCTGCAACAGTGATTCATGTACCTACCGTCCAGCCGAGCCGCAAACATAGCCAGGATACTGTTGGTGCTGGCCCGCACTCTGCAGAGCAACGACGTGCATTTTTTACGCATTGTGGCATAAAAACAGTCTGTTCATAAAATTAGTAAATTTCCTTCAACCCTCTACCTATGAGTTTTCTTTAAAGTCTTCAGATGAGACCATAGGTAGACCGCACGCATAAAAAAGAACCTCGATTCTACGAGATCTGGCGACCGTGAATATGGAGCGTGCAAAGACGGAACGGAAGGTAGACCGCATGCATAAAAAAGAACCTCGATTCTACGAGAACGTGCCTCCTAAAGCACGGAAAATGCTCGAGTTGAAATACCACTAGACGGTCACCCATCCGGATACCGTCCACATCAGCAATTGCTTATCTTTGTCGATCGATTAAGAACGGCTAATCAAGTTAGGTACACTACAAGCGCATCAACGAGCCTAAAAACATTAATGAGAAACACTGCTTTTAGGAGATAAGCGCTTGGCAAAGATTCCGTGCTACTGATGTATTAAATTCAGAAAAATCTAGAAATCTTGACTGAATTTTATTCTGTATCTGCCCGAATAGTAAACTGCTTTGCATTACTGATACAATACCATCGTGTATAGGCATGCCACGTGTATGTCTGGGGTCCACTATCTCTGGGAGAAGGCAGTTCATATAAAATCGAACCAACTCATGTTTCATTTTATGATTCCAGAAATTGTCATCCCTTTCAATGACTTCTAATTTTAACTTTTGGGTTTGTCCACTCCAAATCGCAAAAATACGGGTTGAAGATTGTAAATCATATTTGTGTTGACTATACCGGGTGATTTGGAATTACTTGGCTATTTTTTTTCCCTCGGATCAGAATCACTAATAGAACACATCCGTGCAAAAAAAAGAACCTTTTTTTTCTCATAATTTTGTCATTAGAATATCCTAAATACTCCACATTGCTGGATAACGTTAACAAGTAGATGACCTTGAACTTCAGCTGGTAGACGTCACCGGAACATTGAAATATGCTGCGGAAATACGTGAATTCTTTCGTAACTCGCATTAGGTGGAAATTGTGTTTAATACCTACTAAAATATCACCATATTATTTTTCCATTTTCCATTCACAAAATTAAGTAATATCTGGAATAAACTCTTCATAATGTTGTTTACATTTCGGGTATTTTGATTAATAAAAACTGTCATTGAATCGAATCTGTCATTCATTAAAATCTTCTAAAATAAATTCTATTTTTCATTTTCACTAAGGAGGAAACTTATCTTTCAATAATTATTAACAATACATTAGGCAGCCCGCATGCATCATACAATCGCCGGCCAACTTTATGTCGGAAAGAGAAGAAAACTAGAATGACAGCTTTGTAAGCAGAAAACAGGATAGCTTTTTAAAACGTTTGACTTGGTTAATAACCCTTAAACGAACCTATCCTAGAAATAAACTCTAAAATTGCCTATTTCGCTAAAAACGTCTGATGTCAGTCGGTGGATTCAATTTTATAAGAGAATAAATTCTTTCGATTTGAGAGATTCAAATGTTCTTCGCATTTGAATTCCTTACTACACACGTCCTACAAAACCGACCTAAAGGCCTCAAGTCGGACTGAGAGAGATTCAAATGTTCTTCTCATTTGAATTCCTTACTACCAAAGCACTCGTTTTACAAAGCCGCTCTAAAGGTCTCAAGTCGGACTGAGAGACATTCAAATGTTCTTCTCATTTGAATTCTTTACTAACAAAGCACTCGTCTTACAAAGCCGCTCTAAAGGCCTCAAATCGGAATGACAATTGGACTACCAATTGTCTGACGTGTGGAAGCGTCCTTATACGACACCTCTCTTCCCTTTTCTTTTAATTTCATACAAAGAATTTAAAAAAAAATGCTACGATGTGTTTAGGTGTGCGTTCAGCTTAATACTTCATGTCAACCTATTTGAAATAATTTCTGATTATGAAAAAAAATATTTTGAGTTGCGCACGCAGGTATTCTCTGGTTACTGGTTGCTAGGGCAACGTTTTAGAAGATAAACAGTCGTTTCTGGGTGATAAAAAATATTTTTAAATTTAATTGAATAATTATGGAACTCTCTGGAGTACACTATCAGTTTGATCAATGGAGGGCTTCTGCCTCACACACGATGCCGTGCGGCGCGGGCGCCCGCCACCCCACCCAACTGTGCGCTTTGCGGTTGCAGATCACTGGAAGTGTGTTATTTACAACCAAATAATAAGTTGTCAATAAACTGCAATATTCAGTTCAATGTGATTTTAAATTAGCCTTAAGCTGGCCCTAAAGTTTTAAAGTGTTACAACGATGCATATGTTAGAATTGTGATACGATGAGTATGTTTGTAATTGAGTTAATAAAAAAGTGAGTTACTGTATTTTTGTGGCTTCATTTTATAAATTTTAAACGGGTAAGAATACCGAGAGTGATGTATAGGATATTTAATTTGGATGGTGTTCGTGTTTTCGTATACATAGGCAGTATCTAACATTCTCGATTGTTGACAGCTATGTGACGTAGCGTATTGGCGCGCGGTACGACCAACGATTTCGGTAATTTTGAGAAAACTTTGGATCGTCATAACTTTATTTTTTTCTATAAAAATTATATCTAAAAATAAAACATGTATTTTTTATTTTTTATTAATGAGAGACTCCTTTAAAATAGCTAAGAAATTCAAAATCACCCTGTATAATTAAAAGTAGTAGGTGGTAGAAAGTCAACTAACTACATAATAAAATGTATATGTCCCAAGTTTGTCCTGAAATAGCTAACAACGTTGTCACCATTGAATAGCGTAATAATTCAATGGTTGTCACTGAAAAAGAATGTATGTGTGACGTAATAAAGGTGAAATTTTTCGTCTTCAGATATAATAAGGTAATGAAATATCCATAGATATAAGATTCTTGGGATTAGTTGATTTATCTTCATGTTTGTTTTTGTTGTATGTATACTATGGTTATGCGGCTATCGTCAAGACGTTCGACCAAGGACGCTTGCACTCAGGGCATACGAATATGTGTTCTATTGCTATCTGTATAGAGCAATACTCAAATGCTTATAAAAAAAATCGACACAAAGCGTCCGGTACCAACCATGCAGGTCGAGCGTTGCCCGACGACTAAAGAACAACCGCGTAAGCTATTGCTACATTTAGACAGCGTGGAATAGGGTTGAAAATTGTAAATCATATTTGTGTTGACAATATGACTAGTTGCCGCTTGGATATTTATTTTTGCGTTTTCTTTAGATTATACAGAAAATACTCATTAAATTTAATAATTATCCGGTTAACATTTCAATATAATGCAGTATCTAACATATTCTCAAAAAAAAATTAGTTGTTGTCGCTGAAAATACAGAGAATTACGACGCCAAAGTTTATTTTTATGCACTAGTTTACGATTTTTTTGTGGGGAATACAAAGCACTTTTCAATATTCTATTCGGTTAACATTTTTCTTCAGGCCCTTGTCTGTCCACATTATTTTTTGTGTGAGGTATTTTCATTGGGTTGCGTCATACTCGCGTCTCAAAGAAACCCATTTTTGTGAAATTGAGCTTAGTCCCCGTCTTAATATACAGCACATGCTGAGCAGCAGGGTTATTTTAAAACTGTCGGATTCGTTATCGGAAACGGATTCGGAAACCTTCACGGAATTCGGAAGCGTTTACGAAGATTTTTTAATACTGATAGGAAATGGATATGATAAACTAAAATAAAAGCAAAATAGAAATTATTACGCATTTTTATTCTTGAAAGGCCTCATTTGGGCACATATATCAAATGCATAAGGCCAGAAACATGTTATTTTTTATATTTCAGATTTTAGGTCTACAGTTGTGTTTATAAAAATAAAAAAAAGATTTTAGTTGTATCGAACTTTGTAAATGACTGATATGTCAAATTAATTGCTGTTTATAATATTCGCCAAAAGTCAGGCAAAGGTTTGTACCATACAGCCTAGTCGTATTTGAGTTAAAAATTCTAGTCATAAAATAAATAATTTTCATACAGTACGCACTGTTAGTCACCGTCCATAAACGTCATGTTTTAATAAAATGGTGGTCATTATACGAAATCTTTTCGCGGACTTTGTGAGACAACTTGATAAGTCACAATACACATCATTAATTTAATTATCCTTTACTGATGTACATGTATGTATCTTTTAATGTATAAAACACCACAGATAATATGAAATAAAACCCAAAATACACGCATTTTTGACAATAAAACGAAAACGCAACGTCACTTTGTAAGGTCTCGCCAAAAAGCCCTCTATGTCAATGGTTTTTTTCAGTACATTCATGGACAGTTTAATAAAACAAATATTTTATGAATACCTAGATCTCTCAGTCGTAGGTGATACGTAGTACCACATAGTGGTAGTGAATCTAGCATCCAAAATTATTGTGATCAATATGTTTTAGTTCCTACGAGGTTTGAGTATGTAGCTATTATTAACCGCAGACCTTTCTCATTCATTATTTACTTAAAACAGGTGCAAACACATTTCGTTTGGTACCAACTAGCCTTAAAATATGTTTAAATAATTAGTTTATATGAAATAATGGTAAAAAAATACGTTAAATAAAATTCGGAAAGATTTCCGCCTGCTAAAAGCTATCGGAAACTTTTCGATGAATCGAATTGACATTTCCGTCGAGAAACGTCAAAACTTCAATCAGTCAATGAACTATACAGTCAGTTTATGAAGTTTGATACAACTAGAAAACATTTTTTATTTTTATAAACACAAATGTAGGCTGAAAATATAAAAAAATCAAAAAAACAAGTTTCTGTCTTTATGCATTTGATATAATCTACTCAAATGCGTAATATTTTCGATTTTGCTTTTATTTTAGTTTATATAATTTCCATTTCCTACCAGTATTAATAATCTTCGTAAACGCTTCCGAATTCCGTGAAGGTTTCCGAATCCGTTCCCGATATCGAATCCGACAGTTTTAAAATAACCCCGCTGGTACCCTTATGACAGCACACCCACCGTTGACGATGTGAGAAACAAATTGTTTTATTATAATTATATATTTTTTTCTGTTTTGTATAATGTTGCCTAGTTTTAAATCTTCCTGTATATTTCTTGCTCTTTTTTACTTTAGTTTGTGCTGTTAATAAATGTTCCTTACTTACTCACTTACAACATCTCTGGTTAGGATGGTAGAAAAGACGTGAAGATTTTTGTCTAATAAGACCAAAAAATGATTAGCTATCCATTTTAAGACTTACCTTCATAGGAATCCCGGTGACTGTAGTTATGGCCAAGGTGTAATGTGGGAGGACAAGGCGACCCAGTAAGTTAGCTAAGGCACTCGCGCGGGACACTATCACCTCTACACCCATTAGACCACCGCCCATCTGTAACAATAGTATGTATAATTTTTTTTTTTAAACCGGGGCTTCCGAGGGCGTATATTTTTTGATTTGGGCCATAAAGTCTGTAAACGAATTTTGATGATTTTTAAATAAACTTTGCTAGTTAGAAACTTCGTTCTATTTTTCCTGTAACATTTACATCAATATTTATCACCAGTAATTAACTCAGATTTTTTGTACAACTGACGAATCAATGGATGGCTTTCTAAACTCGTTTGATATTCACAAATACCATGAATGTTAAATAATTGCAGAAACAGGAAGACCATTATAAAGAAGTTCATCAGGGCTTCACCTGCGTGTAAGGCCATTAATTTGCTCGTTATTTGACATAGTACGCAGATATGGCCGGATACTAGCGCGTTAATTTGCTAAAGGCATTATTAATGTCGTTAGACGATAGGCGATAGATGAAATCAAACGATAGTGTGGCCACGCATTTAGTGCATAGCTTTGCACATCATTTATGACACGTTAATTGTTCCGATAATTGGACGTTAAGCGTCACGCAGGTGAAGCCATAGCATTAGGGTCGGTTCACACCGAGACTCGACGCGACGCGGCAAGCTTAAATAAGAATAGAATATAGAACTTTACTACACAAAAGTAAGAGAAGTCGTGACAAGTGACTCGCGCCATCGCAAGGCATATCCGAATTAGCTCCCTGAAAGGTGTATCTTTTTGTTTACTTAATAAAGTTCTATATTCTATTGTTATTTTAAAAAGTGCGCGTCACGTCTCGGTGTGAGTTGACCCTTAGGATAATTGATGTACCTGAGTTAGAGGTTGGTTACTGACTCTTGTTTCCGCTTTCTCTGGTGTCACGTTTATTATCACAAGGTGACAATAATGCACTACTAAAGATCTGAAAATATTGTTATAAAATTTGTAGAAAAAAAATTATGTTTTTTTATTTGGTAGTCTGGGTGATGAAATGTAAAGACAGCTTCTTAACGTAAATTTTTCCCTTTACATAATACTACAGAACAGATTTTTTTTTAATACACAAACTATAATAATTTTTAAGGCAATAAAACATGTGTATGTTATGATACCACTTTCAACGATATTTCACCTCATTCTGATAGTAGTCAGATAAATTATATCCAATATACAGGAATTGATGAATTGATGTGAATTTTTTTTTCTAGCCAGTGAGGGCAACTTCTGAACTACAGGTCTTAGAAAAAAACGCTGAAGGGAACCCCGAGCTAAATTTTGAAGAAAATAAAAATGCCAATAAAATTTATTTAAAAAAAATTGTATTTTCGAAGATATTGAATTTTTTTAAAAAAATATTTTTTTTTCAAAATTCGTAAAATATTATTACTTCTATGTTACTTACTGTGGACTAGGAGAAGATTCAGCACTTGTAGTAGGTGGAGGAGCTATGGATGCCTTTTTATTTTGCTGTAACAGTGTGTTGAGCGCAATCTCAGCTAAACTCCTGATGGAATCGTCATCTCTGGCACTGGTTATACATATTATACGACCACTGAAATAAACATCAAGGTATAACTTAGATATTATATCTAAATATGACCTGAATATAGATGCATAAGTTTACTGATCTTGAGATTATTATCAGGAGTCAGATGAAATATATGAAAATAAAGTTAACATAAAAAAAAAATACCAAATTCAAAATAATTAAAAATTATAAAAAACACAACTGCCCTGAAAAAACTAACAATAAGGAAAAAAAAATTATAGCCAGTGTGACACGGGATAATATTTATAAGTATTCCAATGATACCCCCACTTATTGGGCAGTAGTGTAAAAATATAAGTCATGTTATATATGGAATAGATTTTCTATATATTATGTAAAATGTATGCCAATGTATAGTTCTAGATGTACCACAGTGTAAATTTTCTTGATTTTAATGTTACCAGTTTTGCAGATGTCTGTCAGTAACCACCCGTGAAGATTGTGCCGGCGATGGTTCAGCAAGTGCTTCTATGGCGGCACAAAGGCCTACTACATCCCCTCCGGCACCCCGGCGAACTGGTCCCACAAGACAAAGCCCATTTAGAATCTACAAAAAACAATTTATGGGTTAAAATAGAAGTGTAGCTTTCTTTATAAAACGAGTTTGTACTTGGCACCAAACTAAATTTGGGATGAACTATGTTGAAACCAAGAATGTTACACCTTGCTTCAATTATTTTTTATTTAATTCTCTCTCACACAAGGTTTATTATGAACTAAGAGCAAAACACTAAGCAATGAAACATTGAAAAACCTGTTTTGTGAGGGAGTGTTGCCTGAGATAGGTTAAGGATAAGCTATACAGGTCACCACATAATCGTTAGACTAAGAGAGCTACTGAATGGTACCCAAAAGAAACAAAAAGAGAAAGAGGAAGACCAAACAGAAGGTGGATAGATGACATAGTACAGGAGTCAGGAGTGACATGGGGAAGGAAAGCTAGTAATAGGAAAGAATGGGAGGAGTTGGGCGAGGCCTTTGCCCGTACTCGGTCTGCTGAATAAATAAATAGAAACAAATAAATCTATATTTATAAAATTCAAAGTCCTGACTGACTGATATATCAACGCACAGCCTAAACCACTGGTCCTAGAGACATGAAATTTAGAGGGTATATTCTTTGTAAAGAGTAGGTATCCACTAAGAAAGGGTTTTTCGAAATTCCACCCCTAAGGGGGTAAAATATTGGATGAAAGTTTGTATGAAAGTCCGTCAGTTTCGAAGCTAGGATCTTCAAATTTTGTGTTTAGGCTGAAGATTGAAAATTAATTTATACGTGTCTCAGTAATTGTTGTAGTAAATTTATGTCATTTGTTTTCTGTAGGCCACGCGAAGAAGGCTAGTTAAATATAATTTTTTAATTAAAATTTAATGTCATGTTAACATTTTTACTTTATGCAGCAATAAATGGTTTTGTATTTGTATTTGTATTGCAGGTCACCAATGCCCCACACCAAAGACTGACATTGTTTACTTTATTTTATTACTTAGTAGGTGTAATTGTGTTTGACAAAAGATACATGGTAACCAATATTAAGCACCAAAAGCCAAGTAGGATACTGGTTCTCAGGAAGTAGTCGCAGTAGCCAGCTTGCTAGGCTACCTACTAACAGTACCCTGGCTCCTTTTTATGCTAGTTTCCACACATTAATTAACTGAAAGATCATTCATAGTCATTGTAGAATTGGAACCAGCAACCACAGGTATTGACTGTTACTGTCACCTGAATAAAGTTGAGTTGAAGCAAAAAGAAGGTTTACACTTACATGAGTTAAATTCTGTTGTGCCACAGCCCATGTGTTTAATATATGTGCAGATGAATCGCTTACAACAAATCTCACCTGAAATGATAAGAAAATATTCATCAATTGCAATCTGAATTATTATTTTCAGAAAGGGTTTTGACCACATTATCATCATGATCAAGAACTGGCTCTTTCGATTATTATTGTTAACATATTAATTTTCCTTCTTACAAAATTATTTTGAACACAGGATTTATAACTGGAAGGAAAAGATTGAAAATTAAATCAGACATGAACAACTTAACCAGCATTATTCATTATAGGGGCATACAGTAATTTGTGCAGTGCCTGCATGAGAAGCCTGGAATGCAGGGAGTATTTGAGTAACAGGAAAACATTTTTGGACCAGTGAGTTTTGTGAGCCTGTGGAAATACAATACTTTTGGTCAAAGCTGGGCCCAGCTAGGGACCTAGCCTGCAGGCAGTCTTAACACAAGGACCATCTCAGCAGCATTACTGCAGAAATGAAGAGCATATCTTTAGATATTATAATTAATATAATGTGTTTATTAGCCTCTACTTAGGTCAGACCTATATACAAGCTAACTGGTAACTGTATATCAATAGAGAAACATGGATGGCATAGGTATGTAAACAATAGTAAGGTTTTTATTTTGGCCACAAACTTTCTTCCTGTCATGTTAGACTTACCAATTTTCCTTCAGGAAATAAATCCCAAACGATCCTGCAATATTCAACTGCGGCTTCAACGCTGCAAGTCCAAAGAGACTTGCAAACTGGTGGCAAAGGCACATAGCCAGGTCCCCGGCTTTTGGACACATCGAAATCTATAGGATTATCCGAAGATATACCAAAGTAAGGCGTGTGGTCCAAAACAAAAATAGTCTTATGATTATTAGGAAACATGGTACATTGTATTGTTTGTAAAAAATATTGTTATGTAGTGAAATAAATAGATTAAAATCTTTCCGGAAAAACGATCACATTTACATCTGTTTCTTTTCTTTTGTTGTTGTTGTTTATAATATTCGGCAAAAGGTAGGAAATGGTTAGAGCCATACAGCCTAGTCTTATTTCAGTTTTCCGTTTTGTATTTGTGATAAAAGAATATGAGTAATCTATGCAGTGCATTGTGCACATATTGCCATGGTCTCATTAAATACAGAAGAATATCAGCGTTGAGGTACCCCACCTCAACATTAGGCTGAGTCGGCCGCCTTTTTCTTCAGATACGCACAGATTGGATTTTTATTTATATTATAATTTGCTGTTCTGTTATTTTTTGTTGTTATTTGTGTGTTTCTGGATAAATAAATTCATTTTCTTCTTTCTTCTTCAAGAATTGGCAATGTTTGCAAAATCAGTACATGAAGAAAAATAAGTTAATCATATGGAAGACATAAATCAGCAGGCAGTGAATTATCTTTCCACGGAACAGAAAATATTTTTCCATAACCATGTTGCACGTGGCACCAAAAATCGAAAAGCATTGACTAAATATGCTGCGGGACACTAACAGACCGGATGCATCTGACAGGGAACTGTTTCAAAATGTATGCAAACATTTTTTCCCCGTCCTTGACGGGACCCTGACCTGGAAATGTATGAATAGCACTTTAGCCGTTTCTAATCGATTGGCAAGTTAAGAGGACTCAATTCGTCATATTTTTCATACAAAACCTCTGTACTTATTATGGCGTTGTTAAACATTTTTCGTTAGATGTTTTGAACAAATTAGTATCTTGTGCACTATATCTAGCCGTGTATCTAGGAGAGGATAATCACGTTTCCAGAAGCAACAATTTAAGCATACGGCAGCGTTACGAGAAGTACGGTAATTACCATTTCGTACGGTAAGGCGTATAAAGGTGTCTCCGACGACACGATTTGGCAACCGATATGTCGGGCCGATTGGGCGGAGCCTGACAAATTGGCATGCCAGGGGTGCGTTCAGTGCGATTTGGGTGCGATCGTCGACGTGTCGTCGTCATCGTACCTACCACAAAATGTCATGTTATTGAACTGTTACTGAACGCTACGATGATCATCGGGCGATACACGGCGAAGTAACTGAACGCACTCCTGACTAGTGTTGTCAAAATATCGATAGTGACCTCGAAAACTACTTACAATATCGATAGTGCTATCGATTGTATCGATAATATCGATATCGCAGACCAACCAATACTATGGATCAAGGCAATACTACCGATATAATCGATACTATTGAATCTAAATACTATCGATAGTATCTAAATCGATAGTACAATACTATCGATAGTATTTGTTAAATACAATCAATACTATCGATACAATCGATAGCGCTATCGATATTGTTACTATTTTCCGAATTCTTGATAGTATCGATAGACGTTAGAGATAGTTTCACTATTGCTATGTAACACTCCTGACATGCCAATTTCATTCTAATTTGTCGGGCTCCACCCAATCGGCCTGACATATCGGGTGCTAAATCGTATCGTCGGAGACACTTTTATCCGCCTTACCTACCGTACGAAATGGTTATTGCCGTACTTCTCGTAACGCTGCCGTATGCTTAAATTATTGGCTGGCTGGAAAGGTGATTATCCATCCTCTCCTCTTTGATGTACACAACCAAAGAGAATATAGGCACAACCACAGACTTAGTAGAGATGCTCAGGCACAACACTACGGTGAATGTGAGAGAATGATAAAATGGTGCATTCGTCGATCAAACCGGGCCACACATCCGAAGCCAGAAATTAAATTATCATCCACCATTTTGTTTATTTTCGCGAAAATAACTATCTACCGGGATACGTTTGTGAATATTCCTACTTATCAGTAATACAGCAAAGTGATCAAGTATTCTGGCCATGAATATTGGATTAGGAATGTGCTAATAACGTGCCTGTCTGCTATCAGGCCCTTGTGTTGAAATTTGCAGACATCGGCCGCGCCGCTAGTAAACATTCTTTGAAAATTAACACCTTGTCCGCCAAGAAGATTAAGAACCCAGGCGCGCAAGGCATCAGAGTCGATGAGAAAGGTTCGTTGAAATTCGTTCAACGAATTTTCAGCAAGTGCAAAGGGAGTAATCCCGTGGAGTTAAAGGTACGTGAAGTGTGCAGAGTGCGGTTGACGTCTGGCTATCGTGTGGTGCGCATCTACTCGGTTACTAAAGTGAACTATTTGTTCAGGAAATTTCAAGGAGTTGTGGGCGAGAGTCCCCCGTGGCGCGCCCGGCTAACATGAACCACACGGCTGCCCCAGACAGGCAGCAGCACGACTCCAATGTAAACCAGGTCGAAGAGATGGAAACCCAGGATGGTCAGTGATGTCATTACACTATTGTCATTGCACTTACTATGTTTATATTTGGAGTGTTCACTGACTGAATTAGCACAATTTGCCATTTTTGTTCTAATAACACAAGTAATGCTAGTGCAGTGTTATCAAGTGTTATTGAATCAATTATAAACACTTAAACATTGATTATTCACATTAACCTCAAATGTATGAATATTTTTGCTGACATTGACAAAATGATTATTTTAAACAATTTTGTTTAATTCAGTGCTATGTGCATCTTAAAATATAGTTTGAATGCATCAATACATATTTATTTATAGTATTGATTACAAAGACAGCAGTACATTCTTTGTTCTAAAAGTGCAAGTCGCTGTCAAATGCTGAATTAAAGATCTAAAAATAGTTTTCATTATTTTAATCAGGTAAGAAAGTGAAATTGTATAGTTAAAACTAAGATAAATTAAAAAACTATAATCATACATACCCTTCCATATCCTGATTGGTTGACATTATTAGTACCTGCCTGATCAGCTGTTACATTGTATGCAACTTATGTTGTGCTAACTATATATACTCTATTCTGAATGAATGGTAGATATGATATACATTTTGAATGGTTTATAAGCTAACAATGAATTTAAAACATCTGAAATGCAATAATTAATTATTTTTGATTGTAAATGATAATAAGGAAATTACCTTATTATCATAGATCATTTAAAAGCCCTTTCCGTCATTATCAAGGTATTATTTTTATGATATTCACCCTTTGGTTCCTGTAAAAACTGGCTGTCCCAGGATATTTGAGCTATGTTCATCTATGACCAAAGAAACCAGAGAACGAGAAAGAAGACACAATCTCGGTTATAGGTTTACTTTGAAAACATAATTTTAGTCACCATGTTGAATAAATATGAGTATATTCACATAAAGGTAACAACATAAATGTGATATTAATGAGTGAATTTAAATACATTTATTATCTTTATCCTAAATAGGATGTACTTACTGAATATTTTGTTACCTTTGATAAATTTCATATACTTACTATGCATTTTTATAAAGCCTAAGCATCTTTGTGTTGCATCATCATTTGTAGTAAGTGTAGAATTACCAGTTTAAAAGCTGATCCTTAACGTATAGGAATAAAAAAATATATGGGACACTTGCACAATTTAAATTCTATCATGGCAGTTTCAATATGATATTTCATGGATGGATTACATCTTTAAGATTTTCACAAAGAGAATATTGAAGTATTGAAATAAAAATTGATAATAACTGCATTTATAGTATTTTAAAGGTCACCTGAATTGTCTGAGCCAAACATGTAGCCAACACTAACAATTAGTATAAATATCATCATCCTGCATTTAAATAGCAAACAAATCATGTAAAAGGTTAAACATTTTGTGTATTTTGAGGTCTTCATTCTAGTCTTTATTATAAATGATCCCAAAAATGTCCTTGCAATGGTCAAATCATCAAGATGTCTTCTGTGGAAACACAAGTCTTAATCAATATAGCACACTGCTTTCCTAATACTACATAGCTCAGATGGACGTATAAAAAATCAGGACAGAGCACTACCTTATAAGAAAGTGAAGCACTATATTTCCTACATATGTATGAGTAAAATCCTGTTGTAAAATCAGTACTGGCCCAAGCAGGCACAAGTGTGATACTGAGCCTTATTGTCACTGTCAACGTCTCATTGCAATATGACAACCAATTGGCTTACATACATGTGTGTGTGCAAGGCTTGGATTTACGAGATGGCCTGTCTTACTTGGGGTGCTTCACTTCGTATGAGGTGACAACTCCATCCTGTTTTTTGTATATGTCCATGATTGCTCATTGCCAATTTGTTTCATGATAAGAATTATTTGGTGTACTGGTGGTTGTATTGTGACTTTGAGGAAGCAGCTTATGGCCCCAGACATATTTTATGCTCTCATTTTCAGTACTATAAAGTAGCAATGCTCACATTTTTTAAACATGTTATTTTAGCCTTCTTTGTTAGAATAGCCCATTTGTATGTCAATTGGCTGGAAACAGCTGAGCTTTATATTTTTTTGTAGTAAGACAGTATAATGTCAAGTTTGACACATAAAACAATGGACAGATTGCTTTTCTTCAATAGAATTTCTAAGTTTAGTTATAGTTTATTACAATATCTTTGTTGTTAGGTAACCTATATCAAAGGTAAGTCAGTGATTACAAGTCCTGTATTGGCAAGAAGTAGAAACCTGATTTTAATTGAATATAATTGCTACCATACTGTTCAAACTCAATACGCTGATTGACCTTGACAAATTGAGCAAGATATGCTGTTCAGCTAATCCAAACCAATCCTTTTGATAAGTTAAATTAAATAAAATTAAAACTTTTTATTTTTCACTCATTTGTTACAGTGGAGACTGTAGATACAGCTACAGACAAAACTTGGGACGACGACCTTATGAAAGGGACCAACGGCGAGGTAGTGATGACTGAAGTCAAGAACCAAGAAACCACGTCTTCAGACATGCCAGTAAGTGTTATCTACCATCTTTTTGTTGGTAACTTAACAAACAAAACTTGGTAATGTGTTACAATCAGTCAAAAAGTCATGGTTCAGGATAAACCCGAACTGTTGACCCCTTCAGGTCGTTATTTCTTTAAGACAGGCATGTCACACACCGGCACTTGTTATAGTATATGGGAAAAGAAGAGATGCTACGTTATATTACGATTAGTTTGCTAACTATCTAACTACAATCATCTAAGAAGTAGATAAACTACGAGAGATCACCTCTAATAAAAAATTGCGTAAACTGCATTATCGCATACTTAACCACAGCTGTGTGGTCAATAGCAAACTGAGTATTGCGTCAAATATATACCTATCTATTCTCTAATTATTATCGGATTATTTCACCTAAAGAGATTATGGTACGTTATTTTTAAGTTTACAGAATTTCATCATTATATTTTATTCACAAACACGGAAGCTATGTTCGTAATTCAAGTACATTAACATGCAAAATGAACAAAGTTAAATAAAATATGGCCGATAATTCCGTCCGTATCAGGATATTTTTAAGTTTACAGAATTTCATCATTATATTTTGTTTACAAACACGTAAGCTACGTTTTCATAATTCAAATTAACATGCAAAATTTACAAAGTTAAATAAAATATGACCGATAATGTCCCTTCCGTATCAAGATAAGGCGTTATTGAGTAGTGTTTGTAATCTTCATAATCATGAACATGTGACAAACTTAAACAGAAAATAAACTTGAACTTATGTTTAATTTAATTAAAATCGTTAGTTTAATTAAATGTTTGCTGTGTGAGAATGGCGACGTAAGGCAATATATCACAACTAAGCGATCGGCTTATTAGGAGACGATAAAATGTCGTTTATTGGTCTTTTGCTTAGACAATTTAATAAAAAAAAAAAACCATGCTGTTTCGAAAGCTATTTAATAATTTATCATAATATTTTGTTGATTATAATTCGTAATACATTCTTTATTTCTTCCACTCAGCTTGCCTGTCTTGACGCTGAAATGGAGGACGACGAGGCGAGGTCAGAGGCAACCTTCCGTTTCAACGTCCCAAACTTCAAAAATCTCAAGGACTCCGTATTATCACCACCTTGCTACGTCCGCAATTTGCCTTGGAAGATAATGGTGATGCCGCGGCAAGCGCCATCGCCTGACCGTCAACAACAGAAGTCGCTAGGATTCTTCCTCCAGTGCAATGGAGAGAGTGAATCTTCAAGTTGGTCGTGTTACGCCATGGCTGAGCTGAGACTCATTTCGCACAAGCCCGATACTGAGCCATTTTACAGGAAGATTCAGCATTTGTTCTACAGGTGTGTGATAAGCAGACGCCCGATATTTGCGCTTTTGATATAAATATTTATCATTAAGCGGATATTTAAACTCAACATGTGTTGATATATACCTGTCATGCTCTATGTTGAGTGTATAACATTGAAAGACTGCAATAACGAACACTGAATGGTAGCCTTAGTGCTTTAGTTGTTGCAATTCTTTAATTGGATTAAATAAATAAGATTGCTTTGTTAGTAAAAAAGGAAAATAATGTTGTCTCTTTGAAAATCAGGAAGTTATTAACAGTTGTCAATGTTTACAGCAAGGAAAACGACTGGGGATTCTCTCACTTCATGGCTTGGAATGATGTACTGGATCCGGAGAAGGGCTACATAAAAGACGACTCTATCACGCTGGAGGTGCATGTCACCGCTGAAGCTCCGCATGGCGTCTCATGGGACTCTAAGAAACATACTGGATATGTTGGTAAGTGGTGTCTTTACCCACAGTCCAGCAGGAATTTATGAGTAACTAGCTGCCCGGCGCGACTTCGTTTCCGTGGTGTTCTACCTTATACCCTACCCTATCTGTGCAATTTCCTTATTTTTTTTTTCCGTAATAACCTACAATTTATTAGACAACTTTAGAAAAAGATGGATGAAATTGGTTAAGTTGTTCTCAACTGTTAGTTATGGCGTGACCAAGGCAAATAGGGATTAATTTTTATATATATATATGGGGAAGGAAAGAATCTTCATCAATCTCTCAGAAAAAAGATATCTTTGATGGTATTAGCTAGAATGTAAAAGTTCGCGGACATTTCATAAGCGATCACAATGAAAAAAATATCTTTGACTGGATATAAAATATACCTAAAAATAACTACCTAAAACGAGTTAAAAAAAAAGGAGGTTCTATATTCGATGCATATGTTTTTTAAGTGAAAAGAAAAGTTCATGAACTAAGATGCTTCAAAATGTTTCAGGTTTGAAGAATCAAGGCGCTACTTGTTACATGAACTCCCTGTTACAAACACTGTATTTCACAAATCAACTGAGAAAAGCTGTGTACAAAATGCCGACAGAATCTGATGATAGCACCAGGTATTACATTCTATTTAACGAATATCATGACTCATTTAATTAGAATTACAGCTACGTCATTATAGCTTTAAAAAGGCTTGTGCCTGTGTATTTTTGATTATATTAGAAAGTAATACATTAATAATTTGTAGGTCAGTAGCATTGGCTTTGCAGCGAGTTTTCTACGAGTTACAATTCTCCGATAAGCCTGTTGGCACCAAGAAGCTTACCAAGAGTTTTGGCTGGGAGACACTTGACTCCTTCATGCAGCATGATGTGCAGGAATTCTTGAGGGTAAATCATCTCTAGTTTTTTTTGTATTTTAAGATGTTTTATTTACTTCACATATTGGGAAAATTCGAAAATTTTTAATGCCCGATAAAAACCTATCTACTCTTGAAAGCTACAGACGGGGCTCTGCCACAAATTATACTAATTATAATAATTTTGATTCTAATGCACTCAATTCGGCATAGAATGTATGAAAATACACTTTATTTATTGAGAAACACATGTGATGACTTTTCCGTGAATGAGGCAAGTAGGTTTCTTTTCGAGTAAATTCAAGTTTGGATTCCTTCATTCTAATTAAATAATCGTATAGCTGTCTTTATAGTCAGCTAACTTACCAATAGACATAACTCTAATACATCTTGACTTATTGTAGGTACTGCTAGACAAGCTGGAGAGTAAGATGAAGGGTACATGTGTGGAGGGAACGGTGCCGCGTCTCTTCGAAGGCAAAATGACGTCGTACATCAAGTGCAAGAACGTCAACGTGTCCAGTACTCGCGTCGAAACCTTCTACGATATACAGTTGAACATTAAAGGGAAGAAGAATAGTGAGTGGCCCTTGATTATCATTATGTCAAGTATATTGATCTCATATTGTTGGAAAGAATGGTTATTAGTTGAAATGTATGTAAAATAAACGTTTTTGTAAAGACACTAAATGGTGTAAACAGAAGGACTGCATCACACACAATATGGGCAGTTTTGATGCGGATGCAAAGAGAGGGCACCCATGTTTTATAAAGACATATTCGAGTTATTCAATATTTTAGTTTCACTTGCTCTCAATATTATATTTACAGGGGTTATATTGGCATTTGGCTGTCAAATTTAGTGGTATCTGATTATCTACAGTTACAATCACAGACATTTTTTTTTTTTATTGTATATTGGCCTGTGTTTGACCGCAATCTCACCATGGTAAGTGATGATGTGGCCTAAGGTGGTAAGCACACAAAGCCTAGAAGGAACTGGCTCTCAAGTGCAGCTATCGGAACACCGAAAGGTGCTTGGCGACAGATTTTCAACTTGAGGGTGGTAGCCAGCCAGGCGGGTACTACAAAGTACCCTACCACCGTGCTATGGTTTCCTCACGATGTTTTCTTTCACCGAAAGCTCAAGCTCATTGTAGGATTCGAACCCGGGACCATCGTCTCGGTATCCGACGTCACTACCACTGAGCTATCATCGCCTTAAAAATCTAAATAGATACCGCAGGTCCCTCCATCCGTATGAAAACCAAGCGTGTAACTTTTTATTAACCTACCATAATGTCACAAGATTGATTTAGTTAGGCTGACATTCAATTTTTAACGTGAAGATGAAGTTATCGTATTTGTCAGCTAAACACATCCCTCGCTAAACATCTCTGGTGGATATGCAGCCTTATGCGAGTTCCCTGTCCGCGCGAAACAGTTTCAAAAGAAGAACATTCGGCCCCATTTTTGCACAGATTTTGACACGCGAAGTACATACACTCGCGGCATCTATTTAGATGTATATCTGTGGTCACAACTCATTTTGCAGATATCACTTATATCAATTTGTTCCAGCAAACGTATTTATATACTGCTCCATGAACATGACAAAAAACTCTTCCAAAAAAATAATAAAAACGTTTATATTCCAGTTGACGAATCGTTCAAAGACTACATAAGCACAGAAACGTTGGACGGTGAGAACAAGTACGACGCTGGCGAGCACGGCCTCCAGGAGGCTGAGAAGGGCGTCATCTTCGCTTCCTTCCCGCCAGTTCTGCACTTACACCTCATGAGGTTCCAATATGACCCCATTACTGACAGCTCTGTCAAGTTTAATGATAGGTGAGTGATTTGTTCCTTTTTCAAGTTTCAGACACACGCCGCGTCTGTATAACAAAGAAGCCTTAGGAAAACTGCAGCCTCCTTATGGCTTAAAATTATTTTTAGTAACTTAGATGGGTATTACACCCTTTTTAGTGTTCCGTACCTCAAAAGAAAAAAATACGCCACCCTTACAAAGTGATAGGATCACTTTGTTTTCCGTCCGTCCGTCTGTCAAGATCCTTTTTCTCAGGAACGCGTGGAGGTATCAAGCTGAAATTAATATCAAATATTCAGGTCTGCAATCCATTGGAGTGAAAATCACAGTTCTAAGTCAACGCAATCAATAGACAACGAAAAGACCGTTTATGCCGCATATTTTGACGGTCGCAAGGGAATCAAAACCTATAGGGTATTTCCCGTTGACGTAGAATCATGCAATTTGGCAAGAAGCAATGCCACGTAGCACAAGTAAAGGAAGAAATCCGAAAATCGTAAATATGTAGTTATATCGCAAAAAAATACATAATCGGAAAAAAGGGGAAATATCTTCGAGATTCGATTCCTATGATGAACGAACTATTTACATAGAAGTATGTACGGAACCCTCGGTGCACGAGTCCGACTCGCACTTGGCCGGTTTTTTATACAATGTTTTTAATTATGTTTATTTTGTACAGATTCGAGTTCTACGAGCACATAAACCTAGACGCGTACTTGCAAGAGAAACCGGAGACGCCGGCCGACTACACGCTGCACGCGGTGCTCGTACACTCGGGCGATAACCACGGAGGGCACTATGTTGTCTTTATCAACCCTAAGGGCGATGGAAAGGTTGGTAGATACCACTTTTATATGGCCGCTCATTGTAACACTCTCTGACTTGGTGTGGTTGGTTAAGATTGCATCTATCAGCCGCAGGTCGTTGGCTCGGTTTCCACCCAGGACATACATTCGTGTGCATGAACTTGTCTGCATATCTAGAGTCTGGATGTAATTATGTATGGTATACTGGGTGATCGGGATTTCGAGATGGCATGTTTTCGAAACCTATGTTGGGTTAGTCATGCTGAACCACTTTTACTATGTCCTTGACTTAGCCAATCAGATCGAATTGTCGGTGGTGGGAAATTGGCAGAATAGATTGTAAGCAAAATCAACGTCATTGCGCTTCTTTGGGTTAAATTGTTCGATGTACTTTGTATAGGCATGTGTTTGACCGCAATCTCACCATGGTAAGTGATGATGTGGCCGAAGGTGCACACAAAGCCTATAAGAAACTGGCTCGCAAGTGCAGCTGTCGGAACATACCGATAGGTGCTGGCGTCAAATACCAGTCAGCTGGGTACTACAAAGTGCCCTACCACTGCAATGGTTTCTTCACGATGTTTTCCTTCACCAAAAGCTCAATCTCATAGAATACCATTAAGGTCTCCTAGAACAAGAGGTCTGGAAGACTCACGCCAAATATGCCAATGAATTTATGAAACAAATATTAATAGTTATTATGATTATGTCAGTGGTGCAAGTTTGACGACGACGTGGTATCCCGCTGCACGAAGCAGGAGGCCATCGAGTACAACTACGGCGGCCACGACGAGGATATGGCGTTGACCGTGCGCCATTGTACCAACGCTTACATGTTGGTTTATATTAGGTAAGGATGCCTTCTGTTTCCAGAGATTTTCGAAAGCAAGCAGTTTTATGAAGAGGGAACGTTACTCGCTTTAGAACAGTAATACCAAGCAATCCAATTCCGCAACTAGTCAGTTTTGCACTGATTTTGAACAGTAACGACCAATCATTGTTTAGTGCAGGGATCACCAATTAGTTTCAAGTGGGGGCCGTTATCAAAATATTTATCCGGTCCGTTTGTTGTTTGTAGGGGTTGTCCCTAAGATTTTAAGGCTACTTTTTTACACCCGTTCTTCCCCAGTGGTGACGTTTTAACACTTAACTAAGCTCTCATTTATAATAGCAACTTAATCAAAGAAGATTACGTTTCTGTTAAATATAGTACTGTTTACTACTTTATTTGTTTTATATTGTGTTTTACGGTTCGCACAAAATCAGGGCCCACGAATGGTCATCGTCGCGTCGTACCGCGTGCGCGTCATTGGATGAAATAATTAATGGTGTTCGTTACGATTACCACCAAAGATACGTAATAGCCCGGCCTGACACGGACTGCGGTCCGATATTTGGTGACCCCTGAATTAGCGTGACTTTGACTTAGCCAATCAGAGCGCAAGTGTCCTTGACTGAACCAATCAGAACGCACTGTAGGTAGTGAGAAATTGCCGCAACAGATTTCACACAAAATGAACGTCATTGCGGGTTAATTGTTCGATGGGAGATGGGAGGAAAGGGAGATGGTTATGCAGTTCTTGCGGGATGTGTCGCACTTGTAATGGGTCAAGCTTTGCCATTGCTTCTGCCCGCGACTACGTTTGCCTGGAAATAGAAAGAAAAGTATTTTTATTAGATATATTACATCCAAATTCCAATATGGAGATTCTCCAAAATAAAAATGAAAATTATTGTGTAAGATTTATTTTCCAAGGGTTACTGGCATTGGATATGCTTTATTATTAGTTGTCAGGTTCCTAAACTATTACATTTTTACAGGGATTCACAGTTGAAGACTGTACTCCAGGAAGTGACACAAGCAGACATACCTTCAGAGCTCAGCGAGAGACTAGCTGAAGAAAAGAGAATCGAAACTGTATGTACTTTAATCACCATCAACATGTTGTGCCAACATTTTACATAAGAACTTTAAATAAATTAATATTTTTTAAATGCTCTAAAACTAAGTATTAAAAAAAAAAATTTGAACATTGCTTAATCTTTCGTTTATCAAAATTCGTGAAAAATTACACTTTCAAGGACATTTTCAAATCTCTCCGTCACAATCTAGAAGTAAGTAGCAAAAGGACTTTGACACCAATTGTATATTGAGTTTATACAGTGCATAGTCCTGTTTCTGATCACAATCTTACCATGGTATATGATGATGTGGCCGAAGGTGGTAAGCACACAAAGCCTAGAAGGAACTGGCTATCATACCAGTAGGTGCTTGGTTTTCAGATTTTCAACATGTGGGTATGCAACACGTGTACTACAAAGTGCCCTACCACCGTGCAATGGTTTCCTCACGATGTTGTGCTTCACCGAGAGCTCAAACTGAGATATCATCGCCTTAAAATACACTAAAGTTCCAACATTTTTTCCATAGATACGTCGCAAGGAGCGCAACGAGGCCCACCTGTACATGAACGTGAACGTAGTACTAGAGGAGGCATTCGACGGGCACCAGGGCAATGACCTGTACGACCCGGAGCGCGCGCACTTCCGCGTATTCCGAGTACGGAAACAAGCCACCGTCACTGAACTCATGGAGATGTTGGCCGACAACTTCAAGTACCCGCTCAAGCATCTCAGACCTTGGCCGTTTAGTGCGCGCTCAAATCAGGTATAATCAGTTGAAAAAAAAAACTCGCCTTCTCTCCTAGATACAACTTGCTCGACCCGTCTAAAATGTCTACCCTGTATATATTGTCTTATTATTTAGTACTGTTGACACAGTGTATTAGAGTTAATATTTATAGCCCGGCTACACGCTCCGATTTGCATGCCTGCACGAACGAAGTTTTCGCAGGTAAGACTTGTGTGTGTGGATGGCAAGACTAGCCCGGGCATGCCCGCGCGGCTTCTGTAATCATTGACTTGTTGAAGATTGAAATGCGCTGTTTTTTGGAGATAAACCTTTTGTTAGACGCCTGGGAACATAATTGATCCGATCGATTAAGCTAGTAGAGTCTAATTATTTCTTGCGTGATACTATTGATTACCGTAAAGTTTCTTCATCATCAGCATCAGCCTCTCTAAGTCCGCTGTTGGACCTAGGCCTCCGTTTCCTTGCCGACCGCATCCAGCCCACCTTTTTGAGGCCTTCATCCATTGTGCTGGGGTCATGATAGTAATAAAGATTTAAAATACTATAATTAAGTTAAATAAGAACTTTAAAAATAAAAAATAGAAACAATATTACCTTTTTAGTAGTACAATATGTTCCCTTACACTTCAACAGACATGCAGGCCAACCTGCTTGGACATCGTGAACGACCAACACAAGTCAGTAGCAGATATATCTGAGAATATGAATCCGTGGAACATCTTCCTTGAGATGTTGCCTCCGGACGCTGGTCTCGCTACTCTGCCTACCTTTGATAAGGAGAATGACGTGGTTCTATTCTTCAAGTTCTACGATCCCAAACAGAAGCGCATACACTACTGCGGTCACCATTACTTGCCGATCGCCAGCAAGCCCTCTGATCTTATACCAATACTCAACAAGCGTGCAGGTAAGACTTTGTGTTATATACTCAATTATATATAGATACTCTGTAGTATCTGGCTAGCGTTCCAGGCTTTGTGTGTAATAATTCTAGAGAAAAAAAAAATTGCGCTAGTATGTAGATTTTGTAATCAACAGGTTGATTGTAATTTTCTTGGATTCAACGTTGGAGTACCCTTTCACATTGGACAACTATTTTAGAAACTACGATATACACATTACGACCGTTTATCCCTCCAATGTCATGGTACCCGTGACCTGCAGTATAAGGCGCCGATCCCACAGAAAAGAGTTCTAGAGTTCCGCATTTCGAGTTCTGCATTCCGTGTTGACTGTAAGCTATGTGCCCCACTTTGAAAGTAAAAAAAGTGTTTGATGTGCGATCAGTAGCGAATATTGCAGAACTCTATACTGCTTGCTGTGTGCACAATAGTCAACACGGAATGCAGAACTCGGAACTCTAGAACTCTCTCTGTGGGATCGGTGCCTAAATTGTTTTTTTTTCCTAGGTTTCCCACCCGACACCCCGCTTGTTTTGTACGAAGAGATCAAACCGGACTTTGTGGAAAAGATCAATAACTACAATGAGCCTCTAGAAAAGGTACTATTTATTAGTTTTACCCTATCAGGACTTATATTAAACATAATATTTGAAGCCATTTCATTCAGTAATTTGAGTATAGATTGGTATGGCACTGTTTATAAATTATTTGATCATTTTTAAATGGTAAATAAATACCATAATGGTGCTGATTCTGTTGCAAATTGCATTTGACTAATTTTAATCGCGTCACTTCTCTTTCTTACAAACTTTATTGAAAAAGGATAGAAGATATTTTAACCTTTCAAATTATTACGGGAAATAACCAACCACAATAAAGATAGCGCCGTTGAGAAGCAATCGGAATAAACTCATATCCTTTTCTTATGGTTTTTGTCATATTAGTTGTTTGGATATAGTGGGACTAAATTAGTTTAGTTTGTAAGCAACTGAATCAACACCAATAAATAGTTTAGATATTACCACATTATAATCTACTTTTGGTATTGATTTTATATAGAAATTCTGCTACAAAGCAGTTGTATTATTTTTGTATATAATTCCATTTACCATGCGTATCTGGCAAAGGTAATATTAACTTGTACACATTGTAACATGACGTTGTTCATAACGTGGTATTCTTTACAATCTAAGGTCTCTTGTTGTATTTTTTTGGCTAGCAAGTTAACAAAAATATAGACTTGGCTGTCTTTTGAATATAAAATAATCTATTGAATGAAATTTTTTATCTTTTTTAATATTGTCTATTTTAATTTTTGTAATGTTTAAAAAATTTCAAAATGTTTGCGTATTCACGTTTTGAACAGCGTCATAAGGCGCTATTGCCTTCTTGCGTATATCGTACAAACATTCACACAAATCGCTAACGCTTTGTATGTTTTATTTTGTACCCTTTATTTTTTTATCCTATTGGTGTATCATGCCCCGTCGCTTGTCCATACGCGTTGAAACGATTGATATCAATGCATCATACAGTTTGTAAGCTAGAGGTTCTTTCGTTTTTTTGTGAAGCCGGATATCCGAATTAAATACACGAAAGCTGTTATTTTATTATTTCGGTGCACGTTTGTTAAAGTGCAAATTGCTTAGTCACACACACACATATACACACAACATTCAACGATTGATTTACGAGCGCGAACGACTCAATTCTGTACGCAATATCGGGCGCAAAATTTATTGCTTTTGGTCATTTGATAAAGTAGATTCTACTACTTGAATTTTAAATACAACACATCATGTTGAACGTAATTGCATACTCGTCACACCAACAATCGAGAATCAGACTCCATTTTCAATGGTTTCGAAAGGTGAAAATGTGACGGAACAAGGCAATTTACAGTGTGATAAAAAGAAATTATAGAAATTGAGTTAATCATGCACTCGTTGATGAAGCGCTCGTGGTGGAGCATGATTAGCCGTTCTCAATCGATCGGCAAAATTAAGCTACCACACAGTGAGGCCGGTAACTGGATAGTATTTCGAGTCGAGCGTTTTCCGTGCGTCGGAAGGCACGTAAAGCCGTTGGTCCGGGTTATCACTTAATTGTGATAGTAGTTAAGCTAATTGGAGGCCTCCTAGGCGGCTTGAAAACTCCGACAGTAGGTTGACCAACTAGCCTACCTCCACTGATCCGCGGTGGGTATGCGTGGTGGAGTATCTGCCCATACCCTTCCACCATCATTTATGAAACGAGGCCTGTGCTCAGCAGGAGGAAATTATAGGCTGATGATGCACTCGTTGGAACCTCCGGTGTCGTGTAGCGCTGTAGTAGTGTACTATAGGCTAGGTTAGGCTAGGCTAGGCTAGGCTGCATGTAAGTAAATGTGACGCTTTGGACAAGCGGCGTAAGGCGGGCTTCCCTCGGGTTGAGTCGTGTGCACGCGGCCAGGTATTGGACGAGCTGATGGACGGCGACATCATCGTGTTCGAGCGCGCCGACCACACGCACGAAGACCTCGAGCTGCCCACCTGCCAGGACTACTTCAAGTACATATTCTACAAGGTGGAGGTGCAGTTTATTGACAAGACTGTTCCTAATGATCCTGGGTGAGTCAATCGATGCGGCTCAACGCAACAAATCTTAGTATACTTTGTATAGTATACAGAAAAAGTTGTTTTATGATGTAAGTAATACGGTCCTGAAAGGTTGTTAGTGTTATAGAAATAATCCTGAATAAAAAAAAAATGGCTTCAGCTCTCGAACGAACGATCGAAGACGAGTATGTTACACACTTGCCCAAAAGTGCCTATTCACTCTAGCCTTGAAGGTGTCCATATTAGATGTGATACACAAACGCTGGAAGTATATTCCACTCCTTTGCTGTCCTCATGATAAATGAGAAAGCAAAACGTCTGTATATGGTAACGCAAACTCAGTAGTAAAAGCGAGTGGAATTCTAAAAAGCTTTTGGTAATGAGAAACATCTTGAGGAACAAAGGTGGCTGGCCACCATCCAAATAAAATTTTATTTCCAAGCACTCATTGGTGTGGTCTCTCCTAGACTATTTAACACCTGAAATATGACTATATGATATGTGTCAGGTTCGCGATGGAGCTGTCTATGCAAATGCGCTATGACCAAATGGCGCGAGCGGTCGGACAGAGGCTCAACGTCGACCCTTACTTAATACAGTTCTTCAAGTGTCAAAAGTAAGTACCAATCTTAAAACATATGGTAATGTTCGACTGAAATGTATTGAGTATGTAGACAAGGAATTCGAGGACTTTTGTTTGGACAAAATATGGTATCTTCATCAAGGGCCATTTTTTTTGTTACAGCGCACGATTATCCTATATATTTGGACATACTACGATTCTACTACTACATACACAACTAAATGTTACGAAAAATACTCATTAAATGTAATTAATATTAATTTCATTGTTGATGAAGTTGTCGTACATCAATCTTTTTCTGCAAATAACTCTAGACGTTTAAGAACATACGACACCCTAGTATTTTTTGTTTGTCTGAGTGTCCACAATTAATGTATAGGTTTTATCGTGCGCCGCCTTTTGCGAAAAAAGGATGGCCGAAAAATATGCCAAAATCTTCAAACCACTTTGAATACCAAGTCGAGCTGCTTTTTGAGCGAAAGAACACTATGATCTCTCGTGAACCCGTTAAAAAACGGAAGTTTTTTTAATTTTATATACTAACTTCAGTAGCTTTGACCTTCATAAGTGCACTAGGGTCTAAACGTAATAAATGGCTTTGACTTTGGTGAAATTTTCGACTGAATTCGATTTACTGATGAAATTATTACCTCGTGTTTCAAAGACATGAAGTAGACATCTAGTTTAGTAGGTAAGTTGATATAGAATATTAATGTGCTTTTCTCATCATTGTTGTAGTTACAAGGATACTCCGGGACTCCCCCTGAGATACTCCTACGACGGAATACTTAAGGATTTGTTAGTGTACTGTAAACCAAAGTGCCCTAAGAAATTGTTCTACCAGATATTATCTATTAAAGTTAATGAATTGGACAACAAGAAACAGTTTAAATGTTTATGGGTAAGTTAAAATCATATAAACAAAAATTCATATTATTATCTACATATGGCAATCTGATACAAAACAGATGGCTGGAATTTGGTAAACTCTTTGTGGAAGAACTCTTGCATTATGTTCGTAAAAAATGTTACGTTTTGGTCAGTTGACACCGAGAAGAGATGCGGCGCGCACTTTTAATGATAGCGATACAATATAGAACTTTATTTTACTACACAAAAGGTACACATTTCTGTGAAAGAAATCGTATATGTCTCGAAACGTCGCGCTGCGTCTCTAGACGTCACGAATTATCTGAAAGGTGTACCTTTTTGTGTAGTTAATAAAGTTCTATATTGGATCGCTATCATTAAAAGTGCGCGCGGCATCGCTTCTCGGTGTGAACTGATCCTTATATGACTGAATTAATTTCTTTAGGTGTATTATACATAAACTATTTTCTTAGAATTAACATTTACAATACCTTTAATTCTAGGTTGGACCCAATTACAAAGAAGATAAGGAACTAATTCTATATCCAAATAAAGGCGGCAAAGTGGCGGATATCCTAGAGGAGGCAGCTAAAGTAGTGGAGATGTCACCGGACGGGTCCGGCAGGTTAAGGATCGTCGAGGTGTCGTGTCACAAAGTATTACCCGGCCCCGACCCAGATCTAACGCTCGACCAGGTTACCATATCGCCGCCGAGACTCTACAGAATAGAGGAGATACCCAGAGATGAACTTAGTCTTCAGGTAATTATATTATTGAGTTGACAATATCTGTCTCCTTCATAGAAAAACACAAAAATAATGAATGGAAAAAATTACGCTCCACAACTGCTCAGTTGTGCCGTCATCCAGCCTGGATGGGTTTCAAAATTGTACTAGCTGTGCTCCGCGGTTTCATCCGCGTAGCCTACGTCACTTAGGAAATTAGTTATGTATTGGTGAAAGGATTCAGTATGCTATGCAGAAAAAATAAACCAATTGACCTAGGCCCAGCAGGGCCATGACCGTCAACTCCGAAAAACGATCGAACTGATTATATCTTTGTCAAATATCAACCAATAAAATTGTGCAAGATTTACGTCTGAATTAAAAAAAAAAACTGAGTAGACCTCCCTGGATCTTCTTCTTTCTCTTTAAGGTATGATGGAATAAATGTTTTTCTTTTGCATCCGCGCTTGTATGTATGTGATGTGATGTCGTTACCCATGTTCAGGAGGACGAGGTATCAGTGCCGTGCGCGCACTTCCACAAGCAGGTGTACGCGACGTTCGGCATCCCGTTCTACACGCGCGTGCGCCACAACGAGCCCTTCCAAGCGGTCAAGGACCGCCTGCAGAAGAAACTCGACATACCCGATAAGGAGTGGGAAAAGGTATGGACATTATCTTTTTATAAACATTTTTACTAGTGGCTGTCGACCTCGCCAGTCTGTGCATAGCTGCTTAAAATTGAATAAAATTTCACCGCGCACCTTAAAACAAAATCCTTTTATCACCCACCTGGGCTACGCCATTTTGATAAATTTCCAAAAACTGTATAATCAGAAAAAAAGATTATCGAACCTGCACACAATATTTCACGGGATCCAGAGCGGCCTGTAGAAGAGAACAGCCAGACATCCGCCGGACATGCACCGGACAGACATACAAAAGCATTTTTGCCCAAGCGAAACGGAGTTGTTTAGCGCTTGCTCGGTCAATAATTTTGAATCATTGTTTATGTATATCTTGAAAATTCTAGTCTGTAAAAAATAAGTTTTGAGTTGTCGAAAATTAATCGGGTTTAGTTGCGTACGTGATACAACCTCACATTTTGAGTCAAATAAAAAATCTAGAGATAATAATTTCAATGTTTTTACTATTCTCAATTCCTTATAACTATGTCTATCCTTATTTTAAGTCGACTTACAAATATTCTATATTTCCTTTTCTATCTTGTTTCAGTACAATTTTGCTATAGTGACAAATGGCAGACCTAATTACATAAGCGAAGGAGCGATAATAAACATTTTCGACTTCAAAGCCAGTAGTAACGCAAGTAAGTACTTCTACGACTTAAAGACTTAACCTTATAAATTAATGTTGTACTTTGATTCAATTCTGCAAAGAATACGTGCTAAAATTTATCTTAGATCTGTCCCTTCCAGACGCGACAGGACGGCCGTGGCTCGGGCTCGAGCACATTAACAAGACGCCGAAGCGATCTCGCGTTAACTATCTAGAGAAGGCGATCAAGATATATAACTGAGCCATAATGCATGCTCCCTGGTTCGCTTGACGGAAAAACACCTCTGGCTGTGCTTAGGGGCGACTAAACTAGACACGTGACCTCCAAGCGATAGTAACATTGCATCTTAAACGCGTACTTACTACTCATACACGTCATTGACTTAAACCGCATGGATGGACGACTTGTTCTGTTCTATTATCTCCTAAAAGTTATAATACACGTTTGCCGCACATGGTGTATGTATCAACTAGATTATAGTAAATACTTTCGTACGCGGGACTACGATAATAATTTATTTGCATGTGTTAATTCGATCACTGCTAATGAAATTAATATGAGTGCTAACGCCATAGATGCCATTTTACTATCGCATGGACAAGCAACAATAAATAGCCTTATCTACACATTATGTACATCGCGAACACCAATAACTTACTTACTTTACAACTTTATCCTATGTATCGAATCAGACACATTACATGACGTTTACTAGAAACAGATGGCCACAGAGTAGTCCTGCTAGAAGATAACATAGACAATCGTTTCATATTTTAATAGCTTGTATGCCCATCGTTGAGCATTTATGTAAGAGTGAGACGTGCTTTTTAGTCCGCGTGGGTTCATGAAAACATTGAGTATTATCCGTCATATTTCATTCATCGCAGCTAGCTACATTTTGTCACATACGGCACTAGTGAGTGATGTTTGGTTATTTTTAAAACATTTTGTTATTTATATATAGCCTTTTAGCATTTCCAGTGTTTAAATCGTGTTGTGGCCTCCTGGTGTTAAGATAAATCTGATAATTGATTCGCTATAATTTTATTTACACTGTGGCACGCAACTAGTCGGTCGGCCGAGATACCTATAGTTGTCATGATCGGTGTATCTTTGACATTGAAACAGTTAGGTATATCTCGTTTCGACCGACTCGTTATTTTTTTGGTAATACGGCAAATACTACATGAAACATACAATAAGTTCCTACCACATATCGTTGGTATACATTGCCCTGCGGATAAAATTAAATCAAATTGTTTATACTAATTTATTTTTATAATTTTAATTCTATCAATATCAATTTGTTGTATGTGATGCTATTGATACCCTATTTGCGAAGCAAATCGCAAACTGAGGGTTTACTACGAAACAAGATAGTTCGGTCATCGTTGTCAAATTAATTGTTAGAATCTGAATAGTTTATGTCTCAAAAGACGTCGGAGTGCATGGAAAAACGATACATTTAACAGAAACAGAAATTACTTGCAATAAAAGTTGGTGGTGGGCCCCCAATTGTATCTATTCGGAATATTTAACACATTGAATATCTTGATTTATGCTCCTGGCATTTTAGCGAATATTTGTAATTGCTCTGTGATTATGAATTGGATGGCATTGTGATAGAAATTAGTGATTTGTATAAATAAAACAAAAATCATCTGCGAGTTTGTGCTTTTTATAAAACGATTAATGTTAGGGTCTACGCAGCTAGTGCGATAGGACTGCATCACCACGTGCAACTAGCATGCAGACGATTGCGCAGATTTGGTGCAGTTACGTGACGTTCTATACATTATATCCGCTTCCAAACTGACATTCTGTAGCTAGCTTGCAGTCCAAATGCAGAACGTCTGCATAGACCCATAAGAAATTGAGAATTCACTGATAATCAGTTTTATATAAATCATGGAGAATATTAGACAACAAAATGTTTAAATATTTGTCGAATTACCAAAACAATCGTGTATGTTTGAGGCGACGGAAACCGTTCTTAAATAAAATATACTTAAAGGCTCCCGCTTCCAAAGTGTGTATTTGGACCTCAAGTATACTCCGCGATTGATTGCACATAATAGGTACAACATTAGCACCGTATCGCTAATTCTGGCTGAAAGCCCTACCAGCAACCGAAACATGTATATGTTACTATTTAATTTTTTTACATGATCTGCCAGAGAAATGTTACGTTATTAATAAATGATTATGTCGAAATTATGTATATATATGATGTAATAAATTAAGAAAAAAAATACAATAAGTTTTCGTAAAGATGCCTTAGCCATTTTAAGTCATTCTTAGTGATTCAAAAAAATGATACTTACTACTTAATTTATGCCCTTTTTTGTTCTGATCTTCTCAAATAGTTAACTTATTCACATTGTCCGAACAATTCAAAGGTTTCAGTTGTTTTATTCATATCGTATTTCTAATAAAGGTCAAATCATTTTTAACTTTAACAATGTGTGTTGGTTGCGCTATTTTCATTAACAAGGTTTGAGGTATATTGAGTCGAATTTAGAAACATAGTGGCTTAGAAATACAATGCCGAAAATATTAGTTGTGGCAAATGGGATTATAGTCTATTAGTTGATTTACTATCGAACCATCTGAAATGGTTGAACCACGTTGTGAAGGCGAGTTGTACACAGCTTGTGCGAACAAACTTGGATGTTTGTCCAATGTTTGTCATGTCGGATATGAATGTTTCACTGAATATAATCCTATATTTGTTTTATTTGGTTTATTTTGAACGATGACACTCCTTCCATTTGGTAAAAAATAGCACTGCACAAATTGACGAGAGTACGAGACCAATCCAGTTGCAGAAGGGTGTAAGATAGAGTGACGTAATTTCTGGAAGTAAATAAATAAAATAAAACAATAACATACAAAATAAATAAAGTATAATAACCTCAACAAGTTCATATGTAGCTAATCTACTGGCTTTTATACAGTGTGCACTTGTGCAGAGTCAAGCTACTTTCAGACATCTTTATCTTCAATATAATGGGCTATAAGCTCTCATACGGAAGATTTTGCAGCTAACCAGCGTTTCAATTCACGTGACGTGCAGCAAGCACCTTCACTGAATCAGGTGACATCGGTGGAAAGTTTTGTTTTTTGTGAATGGGCTTGTGTTTTACTCCAATCTGACCATGGCAAGTGATGATGTAGCCAAAGTGAAGATGTCATGTGAACACAAAATAAGAACAGGCCCCCTAAAAAGGAAGCTAAAGCCATATTGCTAATGGAATTAATTTTTCGAATTTATAGCAGATCTTATGCAATTCATGGATTCTGAAGCTTTTAATGAATTTAATTGTATATAATGAGAGACTATCCGAGAATTCGGGAAATTGAATTCCGTTAGGAATATACTTTAGCTTCCTTTTTAGCCCCCCAGAATTATGTAAGTGCACCTATCTGAATACACCGATAGCTACCTACTTGGCGACAGATTTTTAATTTGAAGGTGGTAGGTACCGAGTGTGGGTAAATGCACAGAACAGATAAATAAGGTTAGAATGGTAATGTGGGCGGGGCAAGCGCGCCACAGTTATGATTCGATAATCATAACTCGACCGATTCGCGGTCAGTGCGCGTCGGATTACATTGGAGAACAGAGCTCTGCTTATAATGCCGTGTTGTGCTATAATAACGTGTAAGACAAAAAAGTCAGACCTCAAGTATAGAGCGAGGAGGTATATCTTTCCATCGGTAAGTCGAAAATAACATTTAATTACAATATTATTAGTAAAAAACATAAAAACATATTGAACACTATGAAATACCAAACATTAACAAAATTATTACAACAAGTTATGAAAAACATACATTGACCGATGTGTACTCGCTCAATCAGCGCAATGACCAAATCCGCTTTCAATGTACTGCATACATTGCGTCTTCTACACTTCGTCCTTTGCCCTGATTGGCAGTGATGTAAGGCGCAGCATGTTTATCGATAGTGACGTGACCATGTGGTTTGGTTAAATAAAATCATCGATAGAATTCTAGACTATATATAATATAATTACGTTTGACAAACATAATTTTGGAATTATTTTATATTTAATTAACGATAGTACATTTTTAGTTAGACGTATTTTGAAATTAGATATTATATTAATCATTGAATGAATGTGACCGAATGATATAAATGGACATATAAGACCCCTCCTCATCTACGAGTATTTACTACGATGTATTTAGTATTATAATCTAAGTAAAATGTAATTTGACTAATGCAATAAATTATAAATTGTAGGTTTCCTAAAGAACCTAACGCCAGGGAACAATGGATTGGCGTGACAGGTAAAGGTAACTGGAAGAGCCGATAACCGATGTGGAAGAAAGGTTCTCGAGTGGCGACCACGTACTGGAAAGTGCCGAGCGGAACGACCTCCCACCAGGTGGACCGATGACCTGGGGCCCAATTCTCACTTCCCTCGAACTAGCCTTCGAATCGAACTTGCATTACGAGTTCTATTTCGACCGTAAAATTTCGAGTGGCGGAGTCTATTTTTCGATTCCTGTATTCTCGGCACTAATCGAACTAACCTTCGAAATAAGTTCGAGTGTAAGGAGTAAATGTTGCCATTATGATGGATACAAATTGCACGATGCGTTTCGTTTCACTTGATAATTGCGTTTTGTTAACGTACGTGATAATTTTATATCTTAAATTAAAATTTAAAAGATTTTAATGAATATTTTAATAAAATATTTAAAACAACGTTTTACTCTTATTATATCCTAATATATCCGGAATTCATAAGTTAATCAATTTTATATAATAATAATAAATGAATATGACAAAATATTTTCTGTGAGTAACGGAAATCCTTAGGCTTATCTGTCATTACGTTTTCAAATGACAACCTAACTGTTTGACGTTTGATAGTTCGCATTCGAAATACGTTTCGAACGGTCCCGACCAGTCGAAGTAGTTCGAGCGCTAGCCCTCGAAAAATAAGAGAAAATGGCGGCTTCGAAATTCTCAGAATAGCCTAACTTGATTTTCACTCGAAAAAAGTACGAATTCGAACTTTATTTGGAACAAGTGATTAATTCGAGTGAATGAGAATTGGCTCCCTGGTCAGATCTACTATCCGATTCAGTTCTACACATTGTGGTACACTTTACGAAAAAACGATCACACCTCTACAGATGATGCACAATCAAGAATTGAAAGTATAGGATCAAATCTATATTTGAAATTTAGCATAGGTAATTAAAATGTTTGTCTAGATGATAAGACTTACCATATACATTGAGCTATAGTGATAATAGCTCAATAACCATATATGGTTTTCCGGGGTGTGATGATGAAGTAGGAGGGCATGCGCTGGATGGGGTTGTTGGAATTGTCGTGAGATGAACTTTGACCACATGTGGTATCCCTGGTCTGATGATGGAGTAGAATGGTAGGTATTTAAACTGTATAACGGAGCAACTTATCCTAGCCGTGTTTGGGGTTGTTGGAATTGTCCTGAGAACAGCTTTGATCATATATGGTTTTCGGGCTCTGATGATAGAGTAGGAGGGTAGGTAATGGAACTCCATAGCGCAGCAACGTATCCTAGCCATGTTTGGGGTTGTTGGAATTGTCGTGAGATGAACTTTGGCGATATATTGTATTCAGGGTCTGATGATGGAGTTGGAGTGTGGGTAAGCACTGAAACTCCATAGTGGAACGACGTATCCTTATCCTAACCATATTTGGGCTTATTGAAATTAAAATATTAAACTTAGTTACAAAAAAATCTTACGAGCCCTTACAAAGCTGCGCTTTTAGCTAGTAGGGTCATTGCGCTGGTTTTCGTCCAATTATCGGAGTTGCCAGCTTTGTGATGCGAAATGAATATCTTGAAGTACCCTTACTTAAATGTATTATATTTTTTGTGGGTGCTTAATTAGTCTTCTTTAGGTTAATGTTAAGAGAAAATAAATCATTTTCACATCTCTTTTTATAAAAAAATATTTTATCAAAAGTAGGGTTTTTGCTAGTTTTCGTCCAAAAAAATTGGTTTTCGTCCTAGTGTAAGCTAGATTTCGACCACTATGTAGAAAAAGGAGTGCAGGTGAATTATTAGGTTAAAAAGCAATTATAATATACTTTTATTTAATCAACAACATAATATATCTACTATTTAATAGCCTTATTGTCATTTTTTCTCTTTTTATTTCTTTTATTAGCTATAATTAAACAAATTAAGAAAATAAATCAAACATGTGTATTACAATGACAACCTACGGTATCTACGGTGGCGAAATAAAACAATCAACGCCCAAAATAAAGCCATCATTGGTAATTTTTTTACATATACCTATATATATTTACATACTGCTAGACATCTTGCGTCAACCAGAAAAAATATAATAATACTGCGTCCACCGTATTGTCGCGTCCGGTATACGGACGCAAGATTTCCCACGGATTATTTTTTTAATGATGGAGTAGGAGGGTAGGTACTGGGACTCTATAGCGTAGCAACGTATTCTAGCCGTGTTTGGGGATGTTGGACTTGTCTTGAGATGAACTTAGACCATATATGATTTTCAGGTACTGATGACAGAGTAGGAGGGTAGGCACTGGAGCCCAATCTTATCTTATGTTATGGACGGGCCGAGAAATAGCTCGGACACTTCAACCCATTGGGATCTATTGTGGTCCCCTAGATACCTTACTCCTCCCCAGTCTCGTTGAAAACTCTTTTCATGAGTTTTAGAACGAGGCTAGGAGATATGAGCCTATAGTCTTCTGGTTTTGGATATCCGATCCCTAGGAGACTCATTCGCTTACCAGCCAGTGCATCGCATGTGCACAGAAGGTGCTCCATGCGTTCCGTATGTTCCCCACACAACCTGCACATGGGTGTCGCGGTTAGACCCATCTTCATGAGCATGTCGTTGGTTCCAAAGTGCCCAGTAAAGGCCCCAAGCAGGTAGCGGATTTGCCCCCGCTCATATTCCAAATGCATTCCCGGGCTTTGAAATTAGAGCCTAGGAATTTCTTGGAGTGTTGTAGACCGGTATTAGACAGCCAATGTGTTCGTTGTCTTTGATCTGCAAACTCCCTAAATGTGGCCTTTACGAGACACGTCGATATGCCTACACATGGTTCTGAACCCACAAAGTCATTTGCTGAGCCCTCTCTTGCCAGTTCATCTGCCACTTCGTTACCATGGATTCCTTTGTGCCCAGGGACCCACATCAGTCTTACCCTGTTATGCTTCCCAAGCCTGTTTAGGGTTTGGACAGCATCCAGAATAAGTTTGGAGTCCACTTTGTAGGATGCCATGGCTTTGATTGCAGCCTGACTGTCGATGGATATAGATGGATTTACCTTTGGTTCCTCTATCTATATTCTCCTGAGCACAGGTTATTATGGCGTATGTTTCTGCTTGGAATACAGTTGCCATCTTCCCTAATCTTTTGCTACATTTGTAATCTTTTTCGTATATTCCCGTCCTGTACCTGATTCCATTTTGGATCCATCAGTGTACCAAACCAGACTTTCTGGTTCTGGTGGATCGAGTCCCTTCGTCCAGTCCTCTATTGTAGGGATTTGGACCTTGAAAGACCTTTCAAACACAATTGTAGTTTGCATTTTATCGGATATGTTGGAGCCCAATAGTAGAGCAACGCATCCTAGCCATGTTTGGGGTTGTTGGAATTGTCGTGAGATGAACTTTGACCATATATAGTTTTCAGGGTCTGACGATGGACCCGTAAGGTTGACACTGGAAATCCAAAATGGAACAACGTATCCAAGCCGCGGTTACATTCTATGAAACACAGTTATCACTTAGTTAGCGATGTTACAGGTTGTTGTTTTGGTCAGCGACGAGCGACTCAGGGTTGATAATACAATAGATACTGGTGCAAAAAAAAATATAAAAAAAATACTTTATTTTTTTTAATAATAAAAATTTAAAAATTAAAATTTTGAAAATCATGTAATAAGCTAAAGTGTAGACATAATACTCAACGGGAGTATGAGGGAGTAAAGGGGTGGGGCGATGGCGGCTTGTGCCTAGCTCTAGTCTGTGCACGTGCCTAGTAACCATACTTTGCGGTAATTTTATTTCAAATTGAATAAGGTATTTCTCAACATATTTACAGTATTTAATGGAATTAAGTCCATTTTTGGGGAATATATATTTTGTACTGCCGCTCCTGGGTTGCTTGTCGCTGACCAAAACAACACCCTGTATATATCGAGGACCGTAGATTTAGGAATCCCATAATCTCTACAGACTTGTCTAACTGACGCCTTATTTTCCCAAATTGCAGATAGAGCCTTTATTAAGAAATCTTCCGTGTACGCGGCGGTTTTCTTTCTAGTTTTAAACTAAGTTTTTAAAATGACAAGGCTACTTTTTATCCTGGGAACGCAGGTGAAACCGCAGGGGAACAGCTAGTATACAAATAATATGTCTATGGACGAAAAGTAATGCAAAAGAATATCTTTTTTTTAATTTTCGTCCACCCGAGTGATCGTTTATGGACGAAAACTAACACCACATTAAACGCTTTTTTTAGTTTTCGTCCACGTCCTATAAATATTTTTTATTCCCGCAACACTGACAAACGAGTGGACGGAAACTAAAATGTCTAAACTCATTGCAATAAAGATCATTATTGGGAGATAATTCATTATTTTATAGGTCCGTTGAAGTAAAATGACCATTACAAATATTCACATAGCTATTTGGGTTTCCGTCCACGTGGACGAAAACCAAATATTTTGCTAAATTGGTATGCTAGTATTAGTCCACTAAATTTTACTAAGATTTCCATAAAAAAACTATAATAAACACTTAAATTTGTGTTAAATATGGTGTTAAATAGACATACTTGCCAAAAACATTACGTAAACTAGCTAAAACAGTTATTAAACTTACCATGAACTTTTCCTACCGGTATAATTTTTTTTAGGCGCGTTGACTTCGGCAAGGCAGGGTTGCGAAGCGGTCACTGACGTTAATATTTTTGAAGTCACTACTCGTCAAATCATATTTTAATGTTGATAGAACTGTTGCCTAGACATTAAGGATTGCAAAAAGTCCAAACTTGCGCGGGTAGGTATGTTTGTATTCAAATTATACGCATGTGTTTGTAGTACCTCAGTCATATGGACGAAAAGTGGTACTGGACGGCAAACCAGCGCAATGACCCTATATAGTAAAAAAATAAAATAAAATAATTTCTTAATATTAATTTCATGTTACATTTTTCCCCACGCATTCATCAGATAATTTATCGATAAAAATATCGACTTTATCAAGCAAATCAAATCTGTCAAAAGCTTCATAATTTTAACAGCTCACGCCTATGAAGTATCGTATTTTTTCGGTAATTACTTACTAACGATAATGTCGTTCTTCATTGACGGGTCCCACCCACATAGTGAAGTGCCACGCACAAAGAACAACCAGACTATCAATAATCAGTTTAGAAATAAAACAAATCGAACATTAGAAGTTAAGATTTAGTTAACTATATAATTTGTTGTAAAAATTTTCGTTATTTGCGCACTATAATATAATATATTATATATCTATCACGCAGTTATCCGTAAAAAAACCACTACATACCCTAATAGTTTTATTAGTTTTTAATTGTCACAAATTGATTATTGCCGGTCCAAAAAATCATTATGCTGAATAATAATATAATTAATTCAATAGAAAAAGATATGTTAGTTTTGTGTAATCCGTACAGCATAACCATGCAACTATCGATTCCAAGTTCTATGAGAATAATAATTGATAATCGAACCGATTCATTAACGATTATACACTACCCATCCCTACTGTAAGTTGTCAACATTTTTGACAGGTGTATGCATTTTTGCGTGTGTGAGTGTCTATGCCCACGGTAGCTTAGTGCTAGTGGGCGAACGAATATCTGCCCTGAGATTTATGTGTGCGTGATTTGGTTGTGTGCGAAATATTTGTAAAAATATGATTGCGTATGTGTAGAAATTAAAATAGTGGGGGTCAAGCGGCGACACTGGTCCTAGTACAAAATTGGAGCGAGGGCCTTTCCAACCTTATTTATCTATTCCGTGGGTAAATGTGATGGTTTCCTCGATGTGTTTTCCTTTGCCGAAAGCTCAAGCTCAATGTGGGATTCGAACCCACGACCATCGATCGTAAATAGAAAAATTTTTTTTTCTTAAAGTGAAGATGTTAAAAATCCGACCAAGTGCGAGTCAGACTCGCACTCTGTGGGTTCCGTACAATAGTAACTAACTCAACTTTGCTGTAAAAAATAAACGTTGCTTGTATGGAAAATGAAATAAAGTAAAGAATTTAAGGGCCCCTCTAATTTTTTACTTTTACTCATTTTTATTATTTGTTGTTAGCGGCAATAGTAAAGCCGGCTTTTCACTATGGGATATAATATAATATAAATTACATCTTGACATATAATATTTTATCGCTCTACATACAATGTGTCAAAAATATTTATAGTTTGGGATCTAATATACAAAAATGTATGACGAGCGATAAAATATTATATCTCAATATGTAATTTAACTTATATTATATCCCATAGTGAAATGCCGGCTTAATACATATTCTGTGGAAATTTCAGCTGTCTACCTGTTACGGTTAATGAGATACAGCCCACTGACAGACAGACGGACGGACAGCGGAGCTTTAGTAATAGCATGAGTAATAGGGTCCCGTTGGGTACCCTTAGGGTACGGAACCCTAAAAAATTAACTTGTAGACCTGTGTTTGACCGCAATCTCATCATAGTCCATGGTACCTGATGATGTGCCCGAAGTTATTGAGCACACCGATAGGTGCTTGGCGGCATATTCTTAACTTGAGGGTGGTAGCCAGCCAGGTGGGTACTACAAAGTAATGAACTACATCGTAATGAAACCGTAGCACTTTCGAAGGGCTCCACCGTACTATGGTTTCATTACGATGTTTTCCTTCACCGAAAGCTTAAGCTTTTTGTAGGATTCGAACCCGGGACCTTCGTTTCAACGGGTTTTGGGAGCTTTCTATGCTGAGTTAATACACGGCAATACATTGGGAATCCCACTGTGCATAGGCGATAACTGTTTACCAAAAGGCGGAACCCCCGTGTTTTAGCCGATTGAAAGGCGATGCTTACCAATTCCTCGTACCTCTAGTCTAGTCTCTAACGATCCAAGTTCCGATAAAAGGTAAAATGTTAGGAAACATCATAGGCAGCAAGGGAGATAAGTACGTAGGTACTCGGTGCTGTGCAAATGCAACAAAGATCATATAACTATCACATTTCACGACAAACTTTTCACTGTCCAGTAAAATGTGCTGACACGGAAATAATAATCCGTAGCCTTGGGACGCTTGCATCACTAGGGGCTCACGCGTTCCCGACCCTGCAGTTATTGTAATTTTTTTTGTGTCAAGAAGTTGACAGACGGGCCTCCTGATGGAAAGTGGTCACCGCCCCTCCCACCTATAGACATTTGCAATACCAGGGGGATTGTTGCCGACCTTGAAGAGCTCTTTTTACGCCTCTTGAAGAACCGCATATTGTAGCGCTGAGGGAAAACCGTAATGGGGACCTCATTCTACATCCTAATGGTCCGCAGTAGGAACGTCCGACTGAAGCGTTGTGTAAAGAAAGGTGATGATGGCACCTGGACAAAGAGTTCTTGAGAACACTCCCCATTATACAGACGGTAGAACGCAGAACACTCTTTAAAAACCCCGCATGCTGAGCTCATTCCACAGTCTGAGCGTCCGCGAGAGGAAGTTCCTTTGAGACCGCACAGTACGAAACCATTTTGGTTCTAATGTGTGAGGATGGAATGCCCGACGATAGCGAGAGTTGCGATGGTAGAAGGTAGCCGTGGGCATCAGGTCAAACAGAAGACTGTCCGTTGTAGGTACAAGCGGTAGAACACATAAGGAGGCAGTCTCTCCTCTGACTGTGAGGCTCAAAACCGCTTCTGAGCACGGGATTATCTACAATTCTAATGGCACGTTGCTGAATCAAAATTCAAAATCATTTATTCAAATAGACCTTCGCAGGCACTTATGAAAAGTCTGACTCTAATACTCTAATACCGGTTCGGAAGGTTGCATTTGCTGAGAAGAGCCGGCAATAAACTCAGCAATTACTCTTTTCAAAACAAGCTTAGATTCATTACATAATATTTACATTCTAATCGAGTCTAAAGGCCCAAGCTGCTATCTAGGTGCCCCCGCCTATAGATTCCATCAGTACTCTATATGAGGCCGGACTTGCGACTTAAACATTTGCAGCCTTTGTCCCGATGTGAAGTAAGTACTGCCTCGCTCTTTTGAGCACTCCGAACTTTTTGGATTCTTCGTTTTCCAAGTGACTTCGGAACTGAACGTCGCTAGCGATGTCGACGCCAAGGATCCCGATGCTTTTACTGATGTTCAAGGAAGTGTTTTGGAATTGTGGAGCCACGGCTCGGTTTTCTTAGTGGTGAATGCGCAAGCTTGTGTTTTAATGGGGTTGAAATGGACTAGGTTTAGTCGACCCCAATCGGAGACACTAGTAGGTGTACTCTCGATTGCAGACACAAGCCGTTCGCGGCTTTCCTCCACCATGGAACGAGGGATATTTGCTTGGCCTGATATGCAGAAGGAACAGTGTTGGGGATAGCACAGAGCCTTGCGGGACGCGCCGGCATTTTGTCCATGTTACTTATCGGAGCAGCTACCGTCAATGGCTCATATGCATCTGCTGGACAGAAAGCTGGCGACCCATTTGCGCAATACGTCGGGAAGCCCGTATGCTGTTAATAATTTATAATCTGTGCCATCCACCCGATATCCGAGTTGATTGATCCCGGTCGTCCATTTAATTAAACTCCTGGCAACGAACGAAACTTAACAGGATAAAATAAATCTTCAACGAGTTCTCATCTGCAGTATGACCATTGGGAAATTCGTTTTCCATAAACTAAGTATTTACCTATTATAATAAATAGGTACCTACAACGGGAATATGCCAATAGTCCTCGTACATATTAATTCTAATAAACTCGCCTGGCCATATATTTAAGGCAATGATAGCTCAGTGGTAGTGACGTCGGATACCGAGACGAAGGTCCCGGGTTCGAATCCTACAATGAGCTTGAGCTTTCGGTGAAGGAAAACATCGTGAGGAAACCATAGCACGGTGGTAGGGTACTTTGTAGTACCCGCCTGGCTGGCTACCACCCTCAAGTTGAAAATCTGTCGCCAAGCACCTTTCGGTGTGTTCCGACAGTTGCACTTGAAAGCCAGTTCCTTCTAGGCTTTGTGTGCTTACCACCTTCGGCCGCATCATCACTTACCATGGTGAGATTGTGGTCAAACACAGGCCTATAAACAGCAAAAAAAAAAAAAATATGCGACGTGCTTTGCAACGCCTCTGTTTTTTTTCTGTCAGCAACCTTCACCGGCCTTTGCACAGCAACTCTCACCAATGTTTCATTGAAATCGGATGAATGGTATAAAAGGATGAACAATAATAATTGAACTGTTTTACAAAAAACTTAAACCGACTTCTAAATACACTAAAAAGTAATCAAATCCTGATCTGATGACAATGGGACCAAAAGGGAAGAGTACAATTCCAAACAAAAATAATTCCAAATCGGTTAATAAATGACGGTGTTATGAGGTAACAAATATAAAAAAAAAAACAAAAAAATTTACAATCGAATTGAGAACCTCCTCCTTTTCCATTGTCATCAGATCAGGATTTGATTACTTCTTAGTGTACTTTGAGTTTTTTGTAAAACAGTCCAATTATTTGAAGTCTGTTAAAAAATAGAATTTTATATTTGGTATTTCGAGATTTCCCACGCTTGAGTTGATAGGTAGATCTTTTAGGCAAATGTTTAGTAGGATAGGAAGGTACCTTCATAATAGATTCTCACCTCATCATCATGCTTCATACAAAAGACATACATCTATTGTTCCTTGGGCTGGTTAAAATATGTACTTACCTATTGAGATGACTAGGTAGAGCATATTAGGAACTCGTAGTTGATACACAGAGATAAGGATACCCCTCTCCGGATGTCTTAAGCTATAGATCTCCAGAAATAAATCAATGTACCTAAGTAAAAGGCACAGATTACAGTTCTTTAATTTAAGGCGATGATAGCTAAGTGGTAGTGACGTCGGATATCGAGACGAAGCTCCCGAGTTCGAATCCTACAATGAGCTTGAGCTTTCGGTGAAGGAAAACATCGTGAGGAAACCATAGCACGGTGGTAGTACCGGCCTGGCTGGCTACCACCCTCAAGTTGAAAATCTATCGCCAAGCACCTTTCGGTGTGTTCCTACAGCTGCACTTGAGAGCCAGTTCCTTCTAGGCTTTATGTCCTTAACACCTTCGGTCGCATCATTACTTATCATGGTGAGATTGCCGTCAAACACAGGCCTATAAACAGTAAAAAAAAAACAACAATAATCTGTAACATTATACTAATATCTACCTACATAAATCAAAATAATATAGCAAAAGGTGCCTATCCCCATTTTGCCCAAATTAAGCGGGTAACGCACAGATTCACTGGACATATTTTTAAGATATTACTATAAAAATGCCTTCTAAGATAAATGCGTTACCTATCGGCTACATACCTATCAGCAGATCCAGTATCCAATATTTCCAAGTCTTTTTGTCCTAAAGTCTGTGCCTAAAGCCTACTTAATGAATAAAACCAAACCTAAAACCATATTCAGTGATAATTTCTCTAACAAATCGCATAGAATGTCTACTTGAATACATGCACTGTAAGATCACAATGTATATGTTACCGTGATGTTAGCTATATTAGATTGTGAATCACAATCTAATGTATAGCTAACATATACATAGGTATACTTATAGTTATGATGGCATTACATACCTTGAATTATCATAACATACTTTCCCTTTTCCATAAGAGATTTTCCGATATTCTCCTGAAATGTCACCAGCGGCTGTCCGCTAGCATAATTTAATGGTGCGTCCATGCTATGGGAACCGAGCATGACCCGGGCCACGAACAGAATTCGTTCTTAGCTCATGATGTCAAGTGTGGACGTTACAACGAGTCTACAAGACTACAACGAGCGCCATGCATCACGCTCGTTGTAGGCTCGTAGGTAGTTCATAGTTGACGACAGCGGGCAGTCTCAGTACAAAAGGGACGCATTTGGCCTAGACAAAATAAATACCCACCAGTAGGACGGGTATTTATTTTGCCTGGGCGGTATCCACTTTAGCCGGCTATGATAAGGTCCACATAAAAGCATAATTTCACGTCGCTTGATACTCTATAGGTACTTAACCATTATTCGTGAACAAATAAGTCGATTTTAATGAATAAAATGCTTTATTAAGGTAAATAATAATTATAGATGGATGCCTATATATGTGTATATCGTACCTAGATTTAAATTGTAGGTAGGTATGCGCCCCGTCGACCATCCGTCGTGGAAACAATGCCGTAATTTAATTTAAATCCTCTCTGGGCTACAAATCTTGGTGAAGCTTTCGAAATGATTGAATTTTTATGCGGACAAGAGATTTCCGCTCCAATTTTATATTTATATAGCTTGTCTGTGGATATTTCAACTTTCATGTAAATAAGTTAAGTAGGTAAAGATATAATTAACAGTATTTAGATCGTATAAATAAATATGATAGTGTATTTTATATGTTTCAAACAAAAGTAGACCTAGGTACACTTTTAAAATGAAAACAAAATGCTATCCTAGATAGTAGGTACAGGCACGTACCGGTAAGTACCTACTATATTATTAGTTTTCCACTCTCCTCACCACATAGGTATATAAACCTCACTACTCACCTTGTCGGAATAAAATTTTCTCAACTAAGAAATAAGTTTTTATTATCCTCAAAGACAGATTGATCCAATTCGCGAAGGTCTACCCTCCCTAATATTACCGAACTTTTGAGAAGTGTCGTTAGAAAATAATAGTTGAACTCAGATAAGTAGGTAAACATAGTTTTCGTGATGTAAGTACACTACTATTTGATATAATAATTACAATATATAATTATTTACCTGCATCGCCCCAATATCGGTAAATAAATAATCCGCATTTAAGCTGACGAGCTCATTGGCTTTGCCGCCATAACAGCAACGACAATTAGTTACTTATTAATCGTCGCCGGGCGGAATCCGCCGTAATCCCGACTTCCGTCGACCGGCGGACGGGGAACGCTGAGATGCGAGCGGGGAATGAAAAACTATAGTAATTAATCCTACAGCTTGGAATTGTACATTTTAAAAAGCTTTGTGAAGTGCTGCTATCTGCTTTCACGAAATTACATTTCTCATTAGGGTTTCCCCTAAGGAATCTAACACCGATAAAGCTTGCGGTTGTGTGGATAAATAAGTTTTGATTTGTTTTCAACAGCGATATTTATAATGTGTTTTCAATCACTTGTCTCGCAGGGAATTCTATTTTTTTTTCATATGAAGCTAGCTTTACCATGCGCGTCCCATCCGCGAGCCAGCGGGTTAGACAGGTAAATTTATCAATGTACAATTATGGGTTGATAAGTACCTACTTAATGTTAGATATTTATTCATATTGGTTGCATCATATTATAATGGTAGAAGGATTGAGTGAAGTGGCCACACTAATCATATTTAACGCAAATAGCAAAGCTAATAAAAGTGTCGGTATTTGTATTTGTGAGAGTTTTATCACAAGTTCTCGAGCTGTACATACACAGCTCAGTGTGATCATTGTTTTACTCGGTTCTGTAGCTTATCATAATTTTAAGTCTGTTATGTTTGTGAAGTGATTGATTATCTAATTGTAAGATTATAACAATAAACTTATCGGGCCCATGAGGGGTTTATTGCGTCGCTTCTCCTCATACCGGACTTTTCCGAAGCGATGTTGTTTCATCTCTATGGTTGTTTCATTGCCTGCGCCCACTGAATCCTGATACCACAGAACCTTAATCATGGTGTTCATATCGCTTGGCAGTCGCTGACGTGTTCGCTACTAATAATAAATATTAATAATGATACCTACTTGATAATATGGAAAGAAATTATTTATTATGTATAATTACTTATTTGTTGAGGTTGGCCGGTATCCCATTTAGCACTGTCCGCAAACATATTAGTCATAGATTTCCCAATAGGATTAGGAATACGTAAATCCAGTCCGACCTATGCCGCTATTATTGTAAAGGTGGCAGGACTTCTTAGGTAGAACGTTTATCAGTGTCGTGCAGGACACGGGGCGGGAATGCGGCCGGCTGCGGCGGCCATACAGAATGGTTCGTCGTTAGCGTTAATCCGATTCGGGCATTGGAGCATTCGAGTACTATAGCGTTCGAGCTTTCGGCATTCAGCCAGCCGGCCGCCCCATCCCGCACAGCTCGGCAATGCGACCTCAGGAATTTGAATGCAAATTGAAAATGCCATTAGTTAGATCAGCAAACATTCTGGTTCCCGATCGAACGTTGCATTGTGTGCCGGTAACCGACAAATAATTAACGCATTCTGTCGCCGCGTAATGGCGTATGGATTGTATGCTGATGTGGACCAAAATCAAACACTGGTGGAGTTTTTCGGTAATTTCATTGCAAATGTCTTTTTAGTCTCTTTTCGTTTACATTGAGATGATTCCATGAAAATAACGAAAATAGTACCTATGGTACCTACAATGTATTGAATATTCTTGACACAATATTGTTTTCCGATTTTTGCACAGCATATTTTTCAAGTCAACCTGTTGCTCTGCTCTATAGGTAGTTCTGTTCAATAAATATTTTTATAACCTAACAATAAAAAATACATTAAGATTTTATTGTTTAGTGGCAACTGCTATAACTAAGTATTAGATAAAAATATCTACAAACTGAAAATTTCAAATCATAAAAATGCAGATATTGTTGACGATATCTGCTTTAATATATCTGATCTTGGCCTGCTTGTGTGAAGAACATGAAACTACGCTTACTACAGCAACAGTGCGTGAGAGCATATCTGCTGAACCATCGACCATTGATACTCTTAGTAGAACCAACGTCAATCAAGTTCTCACTGAGCAGTCAAACACATCTTTAAATCTCTTTCAACTGTGGAAACCTAAACCAAGAAGGAGTGAGAAACTTTATAAATATAATATTTTATAGGAAACAAAGGCTCATAATTACAAGCTTCTTATTAACTTGGCATGTATGTATGTTCGGGTCAAATCTTGTAAGTCGAATTTCACCCACTTCCAGTGGTCGGATTGGCTTGATATTTTGTACACATTAGTATATTGGATGATAATGCAAGTACAGTCAACAAAAAAAGCTTGTATGAAAAATGATTTTTTTAACAAAAAACTTATTGTATGTCGTGTTTGTAGGTGCGGAAGTATGGAAATGGGATTATTGGTGTCAATTGCAACCTAAGCAGGGTAGCTGCACAGAGTATAGTGAGAGGTAATTAAAAAAATTGACTTCTAGCTGGTACTCAAATTATGTCTTCGCCTGGCTTGTAGAAACACCTTTAGTCATTCAAATACCTATTAGTAACTACAACTGCCTCCTTTGCAGATATTATTACGACGCACAACTCGACATCTGCATGAAGTTCACATACTCTGGATGCAAAGGCAATCGTAACAAATTCAATAACATTGTAGAATGTGAACAACATTGCGTTGGTAAGCCTAAAAACAAAATACATACTGTCATACATTTTACAAACATAATTGGATGTCGCCATCGAGGAAAATCCCTTGTAGGTAGGGTTACCATCCATCCGGGTTTCCCTGGATTTGTCCTAGTTTAGAGGGCGTCCAGGGAGCGTCCGGTCGGGGTTTCATTTCTTTGTCCGTAGCCTATGGACGCTTGCAACACCAGGGGTATCACTCGCGCGTTGCCGACCCTGTAGAAATCTCGTCACACCCTTTTTGAAGAACCCACTGGGAAAACCACGGATGGAGCTCATTCCAAAATCTAAGCGTCCGCGGAATGAAGCTCCTTTGAGACCGCACTATTCGAAACCTTTTTGGTTTCAATCTGTTACGATGGAGTCCCTGTCGACTGGCGAGAGTGGAAGGTAGCCGTGGGCATCAGGTCAAACAATTCTTTAGAACACTGTCCGTTGTACAAGCCTTTTCATTTATCCTGGAGAAATAATAGGTACACACCGCTACACATCAAGCTATACATTTCCAGTATAAGCTGATCTCGCATTTTGTAGAATTTCCTTACAATGAGAGGTCAGCTTATATTGGAAATGTATAGCTTGATGTGTAGCCGTGCGTACGTCGGGAACGCAAGTAATAAATACCTCGGGAAAAAGTTGTTTAATTAGTTATGGTACCTACACAATCAGTAACCCTTATTTTTCTATTAAAGATACATGGAGACTTGGGGACTGGATAGTTTCTGTAGGCAGACCCGAGCTCCTTTTTTCAGTGCCCACTTCTATATCAAAAAATTTCCTTTTTATTTTTTAAGGAGCAGTATACATGACCATTAAGGAAACTAGTCCATCAGCTTTCTGTCAATTGCAACATAGTGGTGGATTGTGTTTGGCTTTAATTCCGCAGTAAGTAACGCTACTTTTTTGTTTATACATGTAAATTTATGAAAACTTGGGTGTTTCTTGGGAAAATTCAGAAAAATGCAAAAAATGACGATTATTATTATTTTTATCTGTCGTGCCTAGTTCTTGGATTAATAATGAAAATGTCAGAAAATGTATTAAAAATTATAAAATCTACCGACAAAATTATGGCCATTGATTGTTTTATATAATTACGTTTTGCAGATATTACTACGACATAAACAACAATGCATGTAAAAAATTCACGTACGGTGGTTGTGGTGGCAACCAGAACAGATTCAACACGATAACCACTTGCCAAGACGTGTGTCGGAATAGTGAACGTGATCCGGAACCTGATGTTAGTGACGCTGACTTTCGCTGACCACTCCACGTTGTTTTTTATTAAATAAATATTATTGTAACTTCATTCATCATAAGTCATATTCAGTTAAATGAAAAATAAACGTAGCCTCGACAAGCAATATTTCTTTAGTGAACTTGTCTTTGGAACTTAGGAACGGATTTGGATGAAATTAGGTGAAAAGATAGATAGCCTGGCGCTAATACATTGAAAAAAATAGACTACAAGTGACTACAAAATTTTATTTAACAGTAGCACAAAATTTGAGGACCAATAACCTAAACAGAGTGACTTGCGAACTAAACTTACCGGTAACAAAACTAGTTTTGTTCGTTACTAAATTATTTGATTAAATGTAACTAAAGTTGGTTTCCCGACAACTAAAGTTAGTTTCCCGACAGCAAAAAGTCAACTTACATAACTAGTTTTGTAGATCATTTTTTTCAGTGTATGGTAGGATTTTGTCCTACTATAAGATGACTATAGTCGCAGTTTAAAAGCGCAAAAATGCCCTAAGGATTCGTATCATACCTCCATTGATTTAAGTTTTCCTCATACTGTCCCAGTTAAATAACACCATGTAGCCTATATGGTAGAGTCCCATATAATGATTTGCAATATCTGACATAATAATGTAACAAAACTGCATAAAATAATTAAATCCTGCAAAAAGGAACTACGGAATCTGTAACTTTAATTAAACAAAATGTTAAAAAGCTGTTCATTGCTTGAAGCAGCCCGTTGAAAATAGCGTCAGTCTCCCGGGAATAGCTCGCTCACAATCAGCGTAATTGTTTCTGACGGGAGACGTAAGTCCTGCGAGATCTTTGATTAACTCCTGACGGACTGCCCTCGTCGATAACTGCTCCACTCTTATAGTAAGACTAGATTTTAGCAGAGATTACAAAAGTTTGTTATTTAAGGTAATGGTAAAACGTTGTGAATTCTTGAGATTTATTTTTGTGGACCTGAGACTGAAAATTTAATATGTGTGCGTTCTGGAAGTTTTGTTCCCCGTACTGTAATCCAGCGCCCTTTCAACACCCTTGCTCGTAAAGTGACTTTTATTGCACCTATTTTTCATAATGTAACTTATTACGCACTAGTGCTTTTACTTTCCATTACTGCACAGTTTTATGATAGGTATAATCCTAATTATGTTAAGTTTGTACCTCACTGCAAGTGATATGTGTATACATGAAGCATTCTTAATTTAAATGGGTAAAACAGTTTGACAGCGCGTTGCTGTAAAAAAAAACCTACGCGCCATATTTGTTAACGTTCTCATTGTGTTGTCCTATTATAACAATTGATGTTATTGTTATATATAAATATATAAAATAAGGCCTAGAGATTCTTTGAGAGACAAGTTTAAATCTATTAATATAATGACAGTGTCGTCACAGTACATATATGAAAATGTTATTCATGTGAGGAAAAACTTAAATAACTTTCCTAAGAATAGTGACACTCATAGTTTGAACACTAGAAATAAGCACAAACTTGCTGTACCTTTAACTCGGCTCAGCAAAGTCCTTAACTCTTTCAAGGGGCAATGTATACGTTTCTATAATAAAGTACCCAAAGAAATCCAAGAGCTACCTATACATGGATTCAAAAAGATAGTTAAACAGAAGTTATGCACGAAAGGGTACTATAAAGTTTCTGATTTTGTAGATGACAAGAATGCATTTGAATGAATTGTTCGCTTCGCAGGCTATTGTTATATATATTTTGTAATTGTAATACTTCTATTTACATATTTAAAAAAAAAGACTTGCTGAGTTTCTTGCCGGAGTCTTCTCAGTTCAAGTTGTATTTGGAACCGGTGTAGAGCCATTTGTTAACGTTCACAAGTGCCTTATCAGGGCCTAAATTGAATAAATGCTTTTTGAATTTGAATTTGAATATATTTTTAACCGCGAGCCAAGCGATTAATAATTTATAATTAAATAATTATTTTAAAAAAAACTAAAAGAACAGTATCGGCTCGTGAGGGAATTGAACCCCCCCGACCTCCTCTACTATTAGGTAACAGATGGGTTCTCTTACCGCTGAAGCTAACGAGCCTTGCCGACGTTGGTCGAATTTTTGTAAATGTACAGGGGCCCAATTCTCACTTCCCTCGAACTAGCTTTCGAATCGAACTTACGGTTCGAGTCCTATTCGACTGTAAAATTTCGAGGGGCGGAGTCAATTCGAACGGTCCCGACCAATCAACGCTCTAGCTGACTGGTTTCCCTTCTAAATATTCTGGCAATTTCAGCCTTGAAATTGCCAGAATAACGTAACGTTCGTAAAAGTTAGAATTCGTGCTTTTTTCAATCTAGCGATCAGTTTCGATTGGGCGAGAATTGGGCCCCTGGTATCTAAACAATGAAAACAAGTAGATATTAATAGATGTTCCGATATTAAAGCGAATCCCACGCGGAGCTCGTATCTGCGTGGCTTCAGTTTTAAGTGTATGTAGTCAAAATTCTCAGTATAAATTCACTAAATGCTTGGGAAGACCGGCTCACATTTTCAATTAGAGTGCTGCATATACCTAGTCGCCAAAAAAATGAGATTTCTCTCGCACATAACAAATTAAAAATATCTGCTCAATATTAGACTCAATTGATAATAATTATACCAAATTTTCCCAAAATTAAAAAAAAAATTAATCAGGCAAACACTATCAGGAAAATCGAAACTAAAGCGAACGATGGCGATTTCAAGAGGGCACATCTGCTATTTTTCTACGAAGTTGATGTTCTTATGTTCTTTGTTAGAAAGAGACTTTATGAGACTAAAGTTTAGTTGTAAACAACAGAATCAGCACCATTCCATCCATCCAGCTACCTATTAGGTAAATGTGAGCTTTAAAAATATCATCATGTTTTTTAAACCGCAAGATTAAACCACATTTTTTCATTAAAGTATATTGGTAACAGTTAAAGCCCCGGTTGGCAGGCTGGCAATTACTGGCGTCTCGTCGGATTTAATCTTCGTCGTGACGAAGAAAAACTCCCCTAATTAATAGTGCAGCTTCCGGATTAATTAGCGGGGATGTGCCGACGGCGAGCCACTCTTATTATTTGAATTTTGTTAGTTTCCCTTTATAACTTGGAGTATATTTAAGTAGAGACAGGATTGGATTTGAACTGTACCCACAAAAGGTAATAGAAATATGTCCGCCTCACGGTGAAAAAAAGAGGCCCTCGCATAATAGCAACAGATTTCCTAGACTGAGTTATTTTGACGTCATATTCACTACATGACTTTATTTTCAACCCGCTTCTTACTTTTAGGTCAAGTTTCAGAGTATGTGAGATGAAATGTATTGTTGTGTCACCGAGTGATGTAACTCTTTTAATCACTTAGGTACTAAATAAGCTTGGAAATAATTCGTACACAAAATTATCTTCGAAGTAATTCAAATTCTAATTCAACATTATTTATTCAAATAGAACTTCGCAGGCACTTATGAATAGTCTGACTCTATAATCTCAGATTACAATATATAATCAACAAATAATCTTATTCTTTATTCCTTGACCAAGAAATGAGAAAATAAAACTTGGACGTGTAATTATTTAAGGCTCGTTCGACCGCGTAGTTGATTAAGTTGATTGATGCCTGCGAAGACGGTTCATTAGTGAGAACAGCGGCGATTGTGAAATATTCCCACTTCCCACTCCACATTCCACTCTCGTCCTTTGATTGAAACGACGGCTCTGTTATTTACGACTATAATTTATTTAGCTATTCCATTTGTTTGATTGAACAAATAAGAATGCCTGTTTCTTTCGAAGTTAGTTCGAATGTATTTATCTTTTCTTGAGATACTGAGTTTATTAATTTGTGACTGGTATATTAACACATTTTTAATTCTCTATGTAAGCTTGTATCAATGGAAGTATATTGGGTATGTCATGCTATTTTAAAAATCTTACTCAGAATGACTAAAATCAGAAAAACTTTATCTGACGACAAAAAATTATATAATTTATTACACGAAACTACGTTATGTGGCTAACTGGCTACGTTATAACATTTTACAACTATTCTATTTACTAAAATTCGTGAATGACTACTCAACGATGATTACCTAGCTGTGCAAAAATTAGCCTTGTACAAAAGGTTTTTTTTTTTATAAGAAATATGTTCTCGTCGGTATGGCGAGCTGTAAGTCTCACCCGAGAAGTATGGCATTACGCTACCATTGCACCTACATCTTTTTCATCAACTATCGGAAAATACAAGAATTTTGTGGAATAAGTCGTTCGACACTCGAAATTTATCCGACACGTTCGATTAACGCCCATGCGGGGAATGGGCCGCCCGGTACCAGCACTATGACCATCATTTTCCTTTTCGTCGTTACGTAAACCCCTGAAGGGTAGCCATACTGGTACAAATGACCGGGAAATTTGTGTCATCATCTCCCGGTCTATAATGATGCTTATTGCAGAGCGTTCGCTTGTTAGGTAAATTAAGTACATTTCAAACGTCAGTTTAGCATTTGTGCGAACAGAATACAGTGAATTCAGCAAGTGGACTTAAATTTATTGCATGTCCGCTAGTGATTTACTACAGGCGGATAAAGCGAAATCCCATTTTTTAAACACACAAATAACTAACTACTGGCTTTACAATTTACCGCGGAAAATGGATACAAATGGTGTTCATTCACGCGGGTTTTTTTGCTTAATGCGCACTTTTTAGTCACAATTTGTTACAGCGATGAATGGTATTTTGTTGTATTTTTAATAAACTTCCAAAAATTTGACATGATGGTATACTATGACAGTATCTGATGAATCAGTTAAGGTTATAATAGTAGATGATCCTTGCGTCTCATTACTTGCTAGCTTGCTTGTTTCGCTCGCGTTCTCGGTTTAATGTAATGTAGCTTTGGCAGTCGTCCCACCGCCGGCGAGGAAGCGACTAACAATCGGCTATTTTCTCACTCAAGTAACGTGCAATAGATATATATTCCATGTAACAAAAGAGATGCATATATTAATCTTGATTGCTGACTGTTCAGACCGCCCGGCGAGGACTTGCTCCACTAATTTGTCGCTGAGTGACAAGAGCTATCAATGAGAGATCTTGGCGGTCAGAACTCACGCCGAGAGTCCAAACAGCGGTCATTTCTACCTAGAGTGCGAGTAATCGCTCGTCGCACTCGGACCCTCGCTGGTAGCCCAGTGACAAAACTATCGGAACTACACACTCGCTGCTCGCCAACTTGTTTTCAGTTGCTAGCTCTACTCGCTACTCGTTAGTCGCAGGCGGTGAGACAACTGACTTTCTATTAGTAAAATAATTTTCAGAATCGGACCACTAGTTCCGGAGATTACCCTCTACATCCAAACAAACTTTTCACTCTTATAAATAATATTAGTGAAGAATATAAGCCCGGTACCTAATAAATGCTGTGTTCAAAAGGTGGTAAGCACACAAAGCCCAAAAGAAGCTGGCTCTCAAGTGCAGCTGTTGGTAAGCAACGACAGGTGCTTGGCGACAGATTTTCAGCCAGCCAGGTGGGTACTACAAAGTACCCTACCACCATGCTATGATTTCCCCAGGATGTTTTCCTTTACCGAAATCTCAAACTCACGTAGGATTCGAAACCGGGATATTCGTCTCGGCATCGACGTCACTACCACTGATCTCGCCTGAAATGATGCTGTGGGAATGATTTCAAAATCTCTGTATTTTTACCCGACTTTAAAAAAAGGAGGAGGTTCTCAATTCGGTTCTATTTTTTCAATGTTTGTTACCTCATAACTCCGCAACAGATCAGGGTTTGAATACTTCTTAGTGTAATTTGAAGTCGGTTTTAGTTTTTTGTAAAACAATTAAATTATATAATATAACTAGCTGCCCGGCGCAACTTCGTTGACGTGGTGCTACCCTACCCCTTTTTTTTTTTCTTGGCGAAATCCTCCTGGATACCCGGGCACTCCGGGGGGAGCGGCCGGGTTATGACAGACTCCTACTGACTAAAACCCCACGGCGTTCCTACCTGTCGCTGCCGGCTGGATATACCGGGGCGCCGAAGCATTCGTCCGCGTATCCAGCAGCGACGGCCTGATCGGAGGCCTCCTCTTCGTCGACGGCAGAGGCCGGAGCTCTTGTCTCCTCCTGAGTAGCGTGCGGGAACACACGCTCCACTACTCGGGCCCAATGTTGATGGACGGCAGACTTCCCCGAGTCCGCCAGCCTTGGGCCCATGATGGGGGGAAGGTGGCTTAAAAAAGCCGCCCTCCGATGCCCGGTTCTCCTGCGGCGGATAGCCAGGGTGGTAGTGACCTCCCTGTCACGTTCCGCCGCCTCCTTTGCGAGCATAACTCGCTCGCAAAAGGAGTGGAGTGCGTCCCACGATCTCTCGCTGTCAACCACGCTCGGCAGCGAGAGATCTCATCACTTCGGCGCAGAGCTCGCTGCGCTCGCTTGCCCAGGCTGGGCACACCTCCAGCGTGTGCTGTGCCTCCTCCTCGAGGCAACCGTCACAGTGGCAAACTACCCTATCCTACCCTATCTAAACCATCCAGGGCGTCACCCAAACGCATACAAAAAATTCATTCAAATCGGTCCAGCCGTTTAGGAGGAGTCCAGTGACATACACACGTGCAGAAGATTTTTTTAAATAAAGATTTAGCTTGTCTTACAAAGTAAATCTAGGTTGATTGCTCACCGGATTGCATAAATAAAGGGTTGCGGAACTAAAACCAGTGTCTTTCAAGCATCACATAAGTGTCTGGGAGCGCACCCCCGGAGTGTTTAGCATGCAGAGTAAGCTATGGATTCATTTGTACCTTGTTAGATTATAGTGTACCTGTGCACCATTGTTCATTATGGATTATGTGTTGCTGTGGTTTCAGGAATATAACCTATATTGGTTCATAAGAATGTGTTTTCACATTTTTTGTCTTTTCATAGAAACAATGAAGTGACGTTAACATTTTATGATTTTGGTCCCCATTAATTTAGCAATGAAGGATTCGAAAACAAATGTAGTAGTTAAATACAAACATTTATTTCGCAACAAATTTTATTAACAGTGGTACATAAATAATTACAATAAAATAATATACAAAGAAAATATAACTCGGATTATATAAAGCTTAACAGATGCAAACACTGATCGTTTTAAAATAAGTAAAATGTATACAAAAATGTTACGGTACAGACAGGTATTTTATAATTTTTGCTTCATAAGGTTTCGGTCAGATTATCTCCCTTTATATTTTGATCCAGCTAGCGCCTGCAAAGTGAAGAACTGTTTTAGTGCGCTGAATATCCTCGCGTAGTACTTCGCGGAGGAGACAGATGTATCTGATTTAAATTTCCTGCATCTTATTTTTCTGCCGCCTGAAATACGTAACATTCCACTGCTTAAAAAAAATAAAATAAACTGTAATGCACTGAAATTTCATGTATGGGATCGATATTTACATGTTCTTACCATCTCGTATCGCATCTCTTCGTTGATTCTCTCGCAGAGGTCTGTGGGGATGTCGGTTTCTGTAACGTTCTGCAGTACATACTGCAACTGTGAGGTTCTGGAAACAAATTATAACACTATATCTTTTTAATTCAGTAGTCTTCTATTTTTAGTTGACATCAAAACTAGTTTGGAAAGTAAGTCAGTCGAAAGTCGAGATCATTATGGATGGCTTACTCATATCTGGAATATGGGATACATCGAATATAATGAAATATGTGTATCTTACTGGATGTAAATAAGCATATAGGCGCTGGTAGCTCTTCGGGCAAGATACGGTGCGTCTTCTTTCCCACCGTAGTTGTACTCGATGGCCTCCTGCTTGCTGCAGCGGGACACCACGTCATCGTCAAACTTGCACCACTGTAACATACAATCTTATCGTATTAGCTCACTCTAGAATAGGAATAACATACATATACTTCATTTGTACACCACAAAAACAGTACACAATAAATTAAATTATTAAAAGAAACAAAAAACCCGACTGCGTAAAACATATAGTAACTGAAAAGAGAAAAACAAGCTCTTAAATCTATAGAATTTTGAATATAACTTGAATTTTATAAGGTATTGCAATCGGGGACAACCAATAACCTAAGTATGTATTTTTTTGTAATATTTGTTTATCCCCGACTGCAATACCTTATAAAATTCAAGTTATATTCAAAATTCTATAGATTTAAGAGCTTGTTTTTCTCTTTCAGTTACTATATGTTTTACGCAGTCGGGTTTATTGTTTCTTTTAATAATTTAATTTATTTCAGACTTTTTAGTTTTATACAGAAAGAGTTGTATGTATTAGTAAGTAAATGAGCGGTACGGTAAAGGAACGCTAACAACCATCGCAACTCTGTGATTTACGTATGGTAACGGCTCAGTACCTACTGTCCTTGCATTAAACGTGGTTTTTTGCAGTTTACGTCAAAATGGTAGCATAAAAGTATTACAATATATACATATATGGAATGGTCTATTTACAAGCTTTCATTTGATACCCATATTGTTATAATAACGAAACTTTTATTTTTAATACCCCCCCTATTGTTTTATACTTAGGCGCCATATAAAAATAATATACCCTATGACACTCCCCCAGTCAAGACGAATCTAACGACACCTCATATGCTTAAATCCATCAAGCCGTTTAGGCTGCAGAGCGGCACAAAGAAATAGACATACATACATACATACATACACTCGAAAAACATAACCCTCCTTCCGGGTCAGTCGGGTAAAAAGAAGGAAAACAAATACAAGAGGAAGTGATACAAAATAGGCGGTCTTATTCTTCCAGACAACTTTTGGGTCACAGGATATTTAACAATATTTCCAGGTGTAGTAGGAATGTGTTTGACCACAACCTCATGATGGTAAGGCATGCTGTGGCCAACCAATAGCGTCTTGTAACTACAGCAATAGCTTGAAGGGAATGGAATTTCATATGGGTTACAGGAACAATGCGGCAAAATGGAATAGGACTGATGAGATACTGGAACAAATATCTATGAAATTCAAACATTCACATATACTTCCATGAATTCCCATGACTGAAAATTGTTGTCTACTGCCACTGATAAAACTGATGGTGTATTTTAATAACCTTTCCATCGCCTTTAGGGTTGATAAACACGACATAGTGACCACCGTGGTTATCGCCAGAGTGGACGAGAACTGCATGCAGGGTGTAGTGGGCAGGGTTCTGGGGTATTTCCTGCAGGTACGGATCCAGGTTGATCTCTTCGTAAAATTCGAACCTGCAAAATGACGGGACGGAAAACAAGAGAGTTTCTTCGAGAATATTTTTTGAAACATGTGTATCATATAACATGCTTTTTGCCCGCAACTCCCCTCAGGGGTCGAATTTCTTCGTTCCTTCCTACCATTCTGTGCTTCCTACCCTTAGGGAAACTGTGTGCAAAATTTCAAGTTTTTAGAATATACAGTTTAATCTGTGTGTGTAAGTATTTCCGGCGTCGTGTGACGGGTCGCTCACTTCCCTCCAATATGGCGAGGAGGGCGATGGCTGCCACACGCGTCATACTTGTGAACAGGTGCTGCTTGTGGGGGTTGGTCTGCTTAAGTTTGCCATTTATTTATTTACTTATTAAATATAGATTCAGTCTACTTTGTAGTTTTGCCGCCGCGCCGGGGCACGCAATTGTTGTCAGTGCGATTAGAATGTAAATATTATGTAATGAATCTAAGCTTGTTTTGAAAAGAGTAATTGCTGAGTTTATTGCCGGCTCTTCTCAGCAAATGCAACCTTCCGAACCGGTATTAGAGTATTAGAGTCAGACTTTTCATAAGTGCCTGCGAAGGTCTATTTGAATAAATGATTTTGAATTTTGAATTTTCCTTTTATGTAAACAGAAGACAGATGACAGAAGACTCTTGGATTTGAAAATACTTTGTAATAGGCATTGAAAAAAATACCTTGTAAATGCTTTGCACTGATTTATAACAGTACCGACCAATCACTGCATCTACATGTTTACTGTCTCCTTGACTTAGCCAATCAGAGCGCATTGTCGGTGGTGGGATGTGGGAATTGTCGGAATAGATTTCAAACAAAATGACCATGAATTGCGCTTCTTTGGTAGTTCGATGATATTAGGTTACTAAATTAAATAATCATATAAGGCAATACATTCACTAGTTAAATGCGTCTGCCATCAATATTAACACTGTAATTACACTTATAATTTCATTATAATTTGTTATTAATGTATATCTTCCCCCTATTTGGAAATCATATCGGTAAATGATATAGGTCACCCGCGCTCCAGGATTATCCTAGTGGGCGGGCATTGTTTAATATTTGTGTAAATTTTAACTTATAAAATTAAATTTAAAATAAATTTGATTTGACTATTTAAGCTATCTAAAATGCTATTTTACTTACTCCAAATACGCATTTATTAATGCGTGCAAACCTAATTGCAAACCACATTACGTAATTAATGAAATTTCGCTATCACCTATGCAATATTAAATATTTGTATGTGATAATAATACAGTTTCCATATTAACTACAATATTTACGCATAGATTTTGTGAATTGGTTTTGTGTGTAATCTCACAAAGCCTTCGATGGTGGTCCTTTGGCCAAATCATGGAGAGGTTGTCGACAAACAGATCTATCTATATAAAAACACTATAATTGCAAATAAATATAAGCCCTATTGGCGTGACAATTCGTTCGATAGTCGGTGCAGGTAGTGTAATATCCATGATATGTACCCACCCTGTGTACCCATTATACACTTTATGATTTGGCTAAGCGAGTAGGATACTAACTAGGTATTCTAATCTACCTAAAAACAAGTCTTAATCTATCTAAAAACAAGTCTCGATACAAATAATCTTTGAGGGAAGTCTCTACGATTCGTCAGTAATGGCGAATAGATCAGCGGCTAAACCGCCGTATAACAAATGCCTCATCAGGTTGGCTTGATATTTTGGCTTTCACGCAAGTAAAACCGCTAATAAAGCTCAAACCGCGGGCCCATCCGACAGATTTCATTAACGATGCGCGTAAATGTGTTAAAAATCGGTTTTGGGACGCTGCAACATATTTTGTAAACTGATAAAAAAAAACACAGAATCATATTTTTAATATATAAGTTATGGTGGTTAGTATGAGTAACGTGATTGTTCGTTTAAAAAAAACTATTTTTTTTTAATCCCTTTTTATAGCGCCAAATTCATCGACATTGATTAGACCTAACGAGAAAAATTTGATTATTTAGTTACCTATCATTAAACTTGATGGAGGCATCGCTCTGTGGATCGTACTCGAACCTCATGAGGTGCAGATGCAGTACTGGCGGGAACACGTCGAACCTGACTCCCTTCTCAGCCTCCTGAAGACCATGCTCACCAGCATCGTACTTGTTCTCGCCGTCCAGCAGTTCCGTGCTTATGTAGTCTTTGAACGATTCATAGACTGAAAAAGGCGCATGATATTCAGCAGATTCAGAATAAAATGGAATATCTTTATTGACAGGTGCAATGCTTAAAAGCAGTTAACTTCGGAATGTCCACTGTCGTCAGTAGTCGCATTAGTCGATGCTTTTGGCTGCCTCTTTCCTCTGTGACCATAGAGTTAGAATATTATAGAGTGACAGCGTTATCAACGTTACATTGCGCGAAGCGTGTGCAGATTTCAAATAGATGCATTCACAGATATATCGTACACTAGTGGATTTACAGTCAGACAAAATGTCGATATGGATTCCTTGTCATTTGTTCTTGGTAAAACTATCGCTAAAAACGAGAAATTGGCATTCATTCGTATTTTAGTCGTTCAAACTTTGTACGCGCACTTCGTTATAAGGCATTTAGACCTTACCCGTGCTCACAGACCGTACTCTCGTACAGTCGCTCTATAATATTATAACTCTATGTTTGTGACTATACGATCCTTTGAGTATAGTATGGTCGATCTGGTATAGTATGATATGGAAGATTTTATTTGACTGGGCAACTGTAATTAAAGGCTACTTAAAAGTTTTACGTAATTTAATAGCTTGAAACTTACTGTTATTCTTTCCCTTAACACTAAGTTGGATGTCGTAAAATACTTCTACCCGAGTGCTGGTACAATTAACATTCTTGCATTTGATAAACGAAGTCATTTTCCCTTCAAATAATTTTGGTACGGTCCCCTCTACTACTGTCGCTTTCATCTTATTCTCTAGCTTATCTAGAAGTACCTAGAAATGTTAAAGGTATTAATAGCTGTATGTAAGTGCACTTAGATTTTAAATAAATTAAAATGTCTTACTCGAAGGAATTCTTGAACGTCATGCTGCATAAAAGAATCTAACGTCTCCCAACCAAAACTTTTCGTTAATTTCTTGGTAGCGACTGGCTTATCATAAAACTGAAGGTCATAGAACACACGTTGGAGAGCAAAAGCTACAGAACGCGAGCTGTCGTCTCCCACAGTAGGTATCTTATAAACAGCCTTTCGAAGAACATTTGTGAAAAAGAGAGTTTGTAGAAGCGAATTCATGTAACAAGTAGCTCCTTGATTTTTGAGACCTGCAGGAAAGGGTTCTATTATACTTTCTAGTGCTATTGTTGTTACTTGTACTCTTCACGTCGGCTTACCAACATATCCGGTATGTTTTTTAGAGTCCCAGGAGACACCGTGAGGTGCTTCGGCAACCACATGAGCTTCTATAGTTATAGCGTCATCTTTTACAAAGCCGTTATCTAAATCCATTAAATCATTCCATGAAATGAAATGTGCGAAACCCCAGTCGTCTTCTTTGCTGTAAAACAATATCTTACCGTTCAGACTTCTCAGGATACTACGGTGTTTACCAAGATGTCAAATTATTAGTGATCATTTTTAACGTCTAGTTTCCTTACCAATGAAACATGTGGTGAAGCTTCCTACAAAGATGTCCACCATCAGGCTTGTACGAAAGCAGTTTCAGTTCCCCCAGACCATAGCACGACCAACCAGGTGAGTCACAGTCTCCGTTACACTGTAGAAAGACACCCAGAGCCTTTTGTTGCTGTCGTTCTGGTGTTGTAGTATGTCGGAATAAGATGAGGATCTTCCAAGGAAGACATCTTACGTAGCAAGCTGGCGATAACACTTGTTCTTTTAGCTGACTTATGTTTTGTAATGTGAAACGAAACGTCGCCTCTGGTCGTGCGATATCATCATCTTCTTGGCCAACTCCCTAAAATATTCAATTGAATTTGAAAAAGCATAGATGTAAAAAAAATACTGAACGTCACCTTACACGCGATGCACAATATTCCCTACGTATGTGTTAGTAAAATCAGTAGGTACTGTTCGATGCAATTCTATCGAACACCGTGTTGCTGAGCCAACAAATAATATAGCGAGGCCGCACCAAGTGTGCATTTACCTCAGTGCGTACTTTTCCGGTCAGCAACGCGGTCGCATTCATTTAGCTTCTCCATCTAGTATAATATTAGAAATATTAGACGAAATAAACATTTATTGAAGTGTTATAAAAGTCTATTATTCAGCAGTCGTACCACAAGGGTCACGTCCCCTACAAGTACTGACACAAGCAGGCGCAAGTGACATTGAGTCCTATTGTCACTGTCTACATCTCAATGCGGAATTACAATCGATGAGCATACATTTATAAGAAATCCCGGCAAACTTATGTGGCTTTATTTCGATTAAGGCGACTCTCCGTCCAGATTTTTTTGTACGGGTAAGTAAAATGTCAGATTTATAACTCACTGGACTTGCCGGAGTTGTAATTGGAGCCCCAGATGTTGCGTTATCTGCGCTGCCTGTTTCAATCATTTTTCAGCAGCAGCATGTATTGCTACAACAATCAACAAAAACTTTGTAACGAGTTTCATTTCAAATCTTTAACACTTTAAAACAAAGTCATCATTACAATAATTATTACATGAGTTAGTAAAGAAACAATTAGTAATTAAACATAATGGTTATTATCAAAATATAAAAAATAATTTTGTATTTTTTTATGCCGATGACATACGTCACCCGATTTTGTAATTGTCATTCTGACTTATTCTTAATTTGAATTGAATTCAGTTAGGGACTTAAAAACATAACAAAGGAGTATTATGTCGTGTCTCTTTGGTGAGATATTTACATCAAAATGTATTCATATTAATTTATAAGGTGATGAACGCTCAGAGATCCTTCGTCAAATGCCTGCAGTGTTGTATGTTATGGGTTTCTTCAATGAACACTCGATCGGTAGCCCGGTAGTAACTTTGTAGTACTCGTCTGGCTGGCTGCGACCATCCAGTTGAAAATCTGTCGTCAAGCTTCTACTGCTGTGTTCCAGTACCTGCACATGATCAGTTATTTCTAGGCTTTGTGCCATGTGCTTAACACGTTCAGTTACATATCAAAGTGAGGTCATACAGTCTAATAAAATGAAAATAATAATAATAATTGAAATATGGCCTACTCTTGTTCAGTTGTAGCATGTTTATGTTAATTTATTTGTTAAAACAATGTCATCCCACCAAAAACATTTTTATGTAAAATGTTGCCGCCAAGACATATGGCTCGTACTGTCAAAAAGTTATCAGATCTCATGTAGAGCCAAGCTTATAACTCCACATGCACTTACTCTACAAGCCCTAACTTCACAAACTCTACACACCGTAGTCAAAATATGAGGCTTGGCCGTTTCGCTACCGTCACTTCTTTTTGTAAGTTGTTTTTTTTTTATATTGAAATTTCCAAGTTTTATAATTTTTTTGTTGTTTGTGTACTAATTCAAGCTTACATACCAAATTTCAGCTTTCTAGGACTTCAGGAAGTACCCTATGAGTTTTGATGATCATCAGTGAGTCAGTGACGAAATCGGGGTTTTTTAGATATCAATAAAGTCTAAAGTATAAGAGCTTTGTTATTGAAACTTAATATGTTTAATAAGTTCACTATTGACATCATGTCCTGAGAATTTTGTTTATCTGGTATAATCCAAACCCAAGTTATGAGGGTTCAAAAAAACGACGAAGCGCTTCGAGAAAAGGTAGGTAGTGCCCTTTCGCTTCGCTTGGCTGTCTTGGCGGGGGGCACTTCCGTGCACCCAGATAAAAAAAAAAACTTAATTTGAAAACTTTCTTTTGAGACACCGTATATATTACTTATTTACTCTGAGAGAACAAATCATGCTAGAGCAAACAAAGACTTGGAGAATTTTCCTTATGTAAACATTGCGACTCTGAGTTTTATTAGATAGGAGTTATCGAGTTCTTATAATAATTAAAATGGCCTATTCTCGTCTCGTTTCAGAAATGCCTGTTATTACTCGTACTTTATTATTGAGCCCGCTTGGTACTCTAAACCGGAAATTAATTAAATTCCGTAGCAATCTTGAGATGGCATTATACCACTCTGCTGCTGGCATGAGATTGACACACCAATAGATATTTGGAGGTATAGTATTTTAAATGTATACCCGACTCCATACTATTATTCATATACACACACAAACACACACACACCCCCCACAAACACATGCACACTCCCCACTTCACACACACACACACACACACACATACATCTCCAAACAGCAGTCAATTAATTTATTGTAATAAGATCATGTAAATTGCTTATTTTCTTTTTTTTTATTTCTTTATATTTTTACTTAATCTGTACTTACCTGCTTCATGGAAGAGCGGGGCCTCCTAACACAGGTATTGTTTTACTAAGGAGTGCTCCAGCCATTGTATTTTTAGATTAAGTTTCAAGTTAGTGAAATAACTGATTATTATTATTATATTATTATACTGGCTCTTGTACTATAGTTATAGTGTGGCCACCGAGACAATGCGTTTCTGGCCAAAATATCGGAAACGACTAATCCAATGCAATGCAATGACTTGATCACGGGTTTGTTCAGTATTCTTAGGCATAGTTTAGTGAATTTATATCATAATCTTATTCGTTTCGGTGATTTGGTAAATATTAATAGTAGCGCCCGCACTGTAGGATTAACACTGGTCATTTATAGGCTAGGATATAGATTATTACTAGGTACTGTCTACCCATTACAAATTGGATCCAATTCCCATGCAAGACATTTTTTTTTGTGGAACATGTTTGTTTTTCTTGGTAGATATAATTTATCATATAAAAATAAACCTACATGATTTAGGTATATTCGCTGTAAATAATATAAATATATTAATTTTTTTAAGTATGTACCTATATGTCTAGGGTTCTTACTTATATAAAAGGTTTGACCGCTTCTAATGTTCAGAGATTATTTTAGTTTGCTCAGCAAAATGGGCCCCGGGGACAAACTTAAATCGAACGTCCATTAACGAAAGTATACCTAAGAAGACTTCTTATTTAAAGTTCAGTGAGCATTTAATATGAACGCATCCCGTGGGATTGTTATGTCATTATATAAACCAAATGGAAATCGAACATATTTTATGAATTTACAAGTTTAAAAAAAAATGAAAAACATTTAATAAACTTTTATTTTTCTCTATTTCTAATAAACAAAAATACTTATGGTATATGTATAGAATGGAATACGGGGATACAATAACCCATTGTGTTGCGACGATTAACTCCATTATCGTTAATGGAAACAAGTGAGCCCGCGTTACGAATCATTACCTAATGGCACATTATTGTAATAAAATTTTAATCTAACTACTATTTCGGGACTTGGGTACCTACCTACCTATAGGAATATAGATGGTGTAACCTGATCTGTTCCCATGGAAGTTCATGGCTAAACTACTGAATCGATATTGATAATACCGTGAAATATTCCAACATTGCCCGTTTTTTAATAAAATCTAAAAAAAAAACTATTTTTTTTTCAATAGTAGTAACTTGAGTATATTTTTCCATTTGCTAGAACTATATAATCATATGCACTGCACGCATTTGCGATGTAAAAGTTTTTAATAAATTAACATTTTTACCAAATAATCGATTTTGATAGCGGGCAAAATAATCTGGACTTTTGGCCAACATTACCCAGGTCCATTTTTGACGCTAAACTCTTAAGAATGCGTAAAAACCCCACTAGAATTTGGGGCATTATTGACCTAGGCTTAAAAATTTTGTTTGGAGTATTTATCTGGGGGCACGGGAGTGCCCCCCGCCAAGACAGCCAAGCGAAGCGCAAAGGCACTACCTACCTTTTCTCGAAGCGCTTCGTCGTTTTTTTGAAGCCACATAACTTGGGTTTGGATTATACCAGATAAACAAAATTCTCGGGATATGATGTCAATAGTGAACTTATTAAACATATTTAATTTCAATAACATAGCTCTTATACTTTAGATTTTATTGATACCTAAAAAACCCCGATTTCGTCACTGACTCACTGATGATCATCAAAACTCATAGGGTACTTCCGGAAGTCCTAGAAAGCTGAAATTTGGTATGTAAGCTTGTATTAGTATACAATCAACAAAAAAATTATAAAACTTGAAAATTTCAAAAAAAAAAACAATCGTAACTTACAAAAAGAAGTGAAATCCCACCAAAAACATTTTTATGTAAAATGTTGCCGCCAAGACATATAGCTTGCACTGTCAAAAAGTTATCAGATTTCAGTAGAGCCAAGCTTATAACTCTACTTGCCCTTACTCTACAAGCCCTAACTTCACAAATTCTACACACCGTAGTCAAAATATGTGGCTTGGCCGTTTCACTACTACAAGAACTATTGTATAACAAAAAAGTAACAGTGAATACATTTTTCACCTTACTCTCATGTGACAGTAGCGAAACGGCCAAGCCACATATTTTGACTACGGTGTAGAGTTTGTGAAGTTAGGGCTTGTAGAGTAAGGGCAAGTAGAGTTATAAGCTTGGCTCTACTGAAATCTGATAACTTTTTGACAGTGCAAGCTATATGTCTTGGCGGCAACATTTTACATAAAAATGTTTTTGGTGGGATAAATATTTTCCTGATATAATGAGTTGGCAATGTTACCTAGCGATTGAAACTGCTTTTGGGGTTTGTATGGAAAATGCCAATAGCTTACTTAGCTTACTCGTAAAAATACGCTTATTGCAAGTTATTTCTAGTCTGTTGTTTCATGATTGTGAGATTAACTTCGACTTTAGTGTTAGTGCCAAAGAAATTGTATGTACAAGACAAACAGCTAGGTATAAGACGAGACGAAAATGAATGTTAGGGATTTGTATGGGCAAAATTAAAACGTCTTGAGTTACATACCTGCTCATGGGTGTACCCAGCTTCTGAATTTAACTCACGACTAAAATGTCTATGCGTCTCTTTCTCTCTCGTAAAGAGTTATAAGGATTGTCATATTTCGTTTCCATGCTATGTAGGTCTAGTTAGCGTAGCGAAATGCTCTATACATATATGGTTAGTGCATTTTATAATCAGAAGATGTTCACTTTATTTTTGAAATACATAATAAGAACATTTCATAAGTACTATTATGAAAGTTTTATTAGTTTCGTTGGTATTGGGAAGTACTCAATTCAATTCAATTTATTTTTTGTAAACATAGGTAGAATACAATGTCGTAAATAAAAATATGATGGTCTGCTATGTTTTGCCTGGTAACTCTTCTAAAAAGAGCTTCGACTCGTGAGGGAATTGAACCCCCGACCTCCTCTACTATTGGGTAATAGATGGGTGCTCTTACCGCTGAAGCTAACGAGCCTTGTCGTCATCGTTCGAATTTTTGTATAAGTATAGGTGTGTAAACAATGAAAATAAGTAGATATTTAACAAAAAGGTAAAGTTACGTAATTTGGTATGCATAAACGTTGCTATTAAATCCTATATACGTTCAAAAAGTAGAGTCTGTGGTAGAGTTTATTTACAAATACTTATTTTTCAACGATTGTTCTTGTCTAACTTATAGTTCTGTCTTTTTCCAATCCAGTCTTTATGCATGGTATGAGTCATTATGACTATAATCAGGAACGAGCTGCTCTCATTATCAATCAGTCGGAACTTGTTTATTTTTAAATATAGTAGCTTTCCGTTTCTTTGCCCCCTTAGGGATTGAATTTCCAAACAATATTTCTTATATAGGTACTATAAAAGGAAACAATGTATGCAAACTTTTGAGTTAATCGAATTTAGGGTCAGCAACGCGCGAGTGATACCCATGGTGTTGCAAGCGTCCATAGGCTACGGTAACTGCTTACCATCAGGCGGGGCAGGCCGGCGGGTTGCCACCTAAGTGGTATAAAAAAAAACCAGACACGCAGTAAAATCCTCCCTTTAGAATATAATTACCGACCCTTTTAGTACGAGAACCCCCAAAAAACCTGTTTCTTTAATTTTTGTCCAAAGTATACCTACTGTCAAGTTAATATGTAGACCTGTTTCTTTATTTTACAGCGAGATAAACTCTATAGGTACCTAAACCCCCCTAAACCTCCTATTAGGGTTAGTTTTGAAAAACTAATAATGAGCATCTTTATTATTTATTTCGTTAAGTAATCGTGCAAAGTTAAAATTTTATATATATACATATATATAAACCCAAGGAATAGGATTTGTCATACAAATAAATATAGAATATAGTTGATCGAAGTCTTAAAGGCCAAAAAATCCCTGCTATGTACAAAATTTCAAATTTCAAACCCCAGCCGGTTTGGACTCTGCGTTGATGAAACAGTCAGGAATCAGGATAGGTAATTATTTGATATAGTACTTGGTGGAAATTCCGAGATGGCATATCATGCTGGATAATTGATATGGATGAAAAAATCATTTACAAGATTTAATTATTTTCCCACGGTAAGAGTAATTCAGCATGTCTTACCCACGGAAAAGAGAATACACTTTCTCTGTGGTTTAACCCAATTACCCAACATAGGTTTCGAAAATATACCATCTCGAGATCTCCACTCACCATTTACACAATACATCAGCAGACAAATTACTTATCTGATATTACATACACCTAATACATATTATATACTTGACATATCATATAAATGATTGTTGGACCGATAGCAATACAACTAAACACAATAATGGTTTGTGATAAATGAACTCAGCCCCGGGAAATTGCCTCAACGGATCCCTGTGTTGAAGGGACTGACGGCCACAGTGGATGCCGGGCAAAAAATCTCATCCCATCGGATTCCAATCAGACTCCCTCATTTATTGCAATTGGCTGATCGAACAAGATTTCTGTTGAAATGCCAAGTAATTTTACCAATTATCTGAAAATGTGTTTTCTTTGCTATTGAAAAATAACGCTTATTGCAAGTTATTTTTGGTCTGTTGTTTTATGATTGTAAGATTAACTTTCACTTATTTCTATGTATTTAATTAGTGTTAGTGCCAAGGGCGGATCCAGTGGGCTCGGCCGTTTCAGTGAATCTGCGGGTAACAGCTATAGTATGAAATTGGCCCTGATTCTGTTGTTCACAACTAAACTAATTTTAATGTCACTATGTCTCTTTCTAACAAAGAACATAAAGAAAAGGATGTAAGAAATTTTGTCCTGTCAAATTAGTCCAATGCTTGTTTTCAATATAATTTTAGTCGCCATCTATCGCGGTTACGTCTAAATACACGCAAAATAAGACGGCAAAGATTAATTTGACAACATAAAATATGTTCTATCCTTTTTTAATCATGTTCGTAAGAAAGAGATGAGATGTGACTAAAATTAGTTTAGTGCGATTTACAACAGAATCGGCACCATTGATGATGTTTTGAAACCCATCCAAACTGAATATAAGTGTGTGACCCCCCCCTGACCTGAAGGCTGGTCCGCCCTTGGTTAGTGCAGTTTATAATCTGAAGATGCTGCACTTTTCTATTTATGAAATTCATAACAAGAACAGTTTATAAGTACTATTATGGAACGTCATTTGTATTAGTTTCGTTGGTATGTGGAAGTAATCTTTTAAAAAAAAGAAAAAAAAGGAATATCGGCTCGTGAGGGAGTCGAACCCTCGACCTCCTCTACTGATAGACGGGTGCTCTTACCGCTGAAGCTAACGAGCCTTGCCGGCGTTGGTCGAATTTTTGTATAAGTAAAGGTATGTAAACAATGAAAATAAGTAGATATTTATAAACCAAAAGCAAAAGTTACAAAATTTGGTATACATAAACGTTGCTATCAAATATATACGGTCAAAAAGTAGTGTTTACTTACAAATACTTATTTTTCAACGATTGTCCTTGTCTTACTTATCGTTTTGTCTTTTTCCAATGCACTAGTCTATATGATATGAGTCATTATGACTCAGTCAGTTGTGCGCGGTTGTGCTAAAAATAACCTGTGTTAAACACTAACTTATAAATTCCGAAACCCAGATAAATCATGGCTTCCAAGTTTCATTCAACAGAACTAGAAGTATCCACTTCGAGCTAATGAAGTTCAACTGAATTTCTAATTGGCTTAGCTCTATGATACGAAAGTTTAGCTTTCAACGTTTAATGGTTTGTGACTTTGTCCTCGGATTTAGTTGGAACTAATTTTGTGGAGCGAACTTTAGTCCCGAGAGTGTTATGTTTAGTTGGGCTTTCACTTGTTGACGAAAATCCGGATATGTGTGGATTCTACTCGCATTTACATATGTATATACCTGGCTGGCTAGGTAGGATTATTGTTTCCTAGCTCAGAGTATATAAATACTACGTACAATTTCCTAGTAAAGCTTTTATTATAATTCAGTTCTTTGTCAATAGATGGCACTGTATCAATAAAGTTTGTAAATCGTAGAGTGAATATGACTAGAGTCCGTTTTGTCGTGGTCAGTTTGAGATAGAGAATGAGCTATATGTAGTTATACGATATTTATACATGTATAGAACTGGTGTTACCATATAATTATTTTTACTCGGCTTTTGGGAAATTATTATTTGAGTTCTATAAAAAGCTTATTTAAAATTTGACATAAATTTAGAATAATAAATATCCTGGGTTCACACATATAATGCGTCAAATAAATCGTATTATTTCGTGATAAGTATTATTTGTTATTATAGCGGCAATAGAAAATTTCAACTGTCTACTTATTACGGTTCATGAGAACCTCACTGTCAGATAGACGGACTGACAGCGGACGCTTAGAAATAGGGTCCCATTGGCAGCCTTTGGGTAGGGAAGTAAAAAAAATAATAATTTGTAATCTCCTTCGTATAGCCCCACAAACTTATCTGGCCCCGTGGCCAGGTTTAGTTTAACTTTGACGGCCATTGATTTGGGATTTCATATTTACGATTTATAACGTATTAAAAAAGCTACTTACTAAATCTCGTTCAAACCAATTTTCAGTGGAAGTTTGCATGGTAAATCATATATTTTTTTTAGTTTTATTGTTCTCTTATTTTAGAAGTTACAGGGGGGGACACACATTTTACCATTTTGGAAGTGTCTATCGCACAAACTATTCACATTAGAAAATAATTATATTTGAAACCTCAATATCATTTTTGAAGACCTATCCATAGATAACCCACACGTAAGGATTTGATGAAAAAAAATTTTGAGTTTCAGTTCTAAGTATGGGGAACCCCCAAAATGTATTGTTTTTTTTTTCTATTTTTGTGTGAAAATCTTAATACGGTTCACAGAATACATCTACTTACCAAGTTTCAACAGTATAGTTCTTAGTTTCGGAAAAAAGTGGCTGTGACATACGGACGGACAGACAGACAGACAGACATGACGAATCTATATGGGTTCCGTTTTTTGCCATTTGGCTACGGAACCCTAAAAAGAACTTATTATATCTATCTTTCGAAAACAATAGCATAAATGAATGTGATGAAACAATATTTCTTGGCATAAAGTTAGATGATAAAGCAGGATATGTAAGAAAGTTAATCCATTTTTTTTGCCTTATGGCGTTTGGTGAACATTGCAGGTGAACATACGGCCATACAGGCAAACCACGGCTATGTATGTTCTGTCATTAGATATGGTATAATCGAGTGGGGAAATTCATGCCATTTCAATAGAGTATTTATTGCGCAAAAGCAATGCGTGCGAGCAATCTGCAATGTAGGTAGTTTGACTTCTAGCAAACCATTATTCAAAAAAATTAATTTGCTGACGGTCCCTTGTTTATACATTTTTGAAATGTGTTTATTTGTTAAAATGCATATGCAGCTATTTAATCGATTTAGTGATGAATGTAGTCTTATAGTAGATTGCCAAACAGATTGAGACTATCAAACATAAGAACAACGCTTTATAGTAACAACTGTTATCCAATGGCTGTAAAAAATTACAATAAATTGCCTGAAAGTATTAGTAATTTACCATTAAATAAATTTAAAATTATATTTAAAAAAATGTTATCATGTGAATGTTTTTATTCAATAAACGATTATTTCAATTATAAATTTTGGTATGAATAAAAATTTAAAAATCTTATAGATATAGTTTATGTTATGTGAATCTTAAATCTGTTTTATTGCTTAATTTATTTTGTGAATGTTAAAACTCAATATATTAAGCATATCAGTACCGGCGTTTCTATCCTCGGTATACAGTGTGGGCAACCTCGTCAGTTCTGTTTTGGACCCTTCTATTGGATCTGTTGAGGTTTCTTACCTGTCCGATGCTAGAGACGCCTGGCAGGCAGCTTGTCCAGGCACAAATATTCCGACCTTGAGTCACTCTCAGAGAGCGTGGGACAAGCCTCTTTGTGAAAAAACCTGGCAAAATTTATTTTCTAACTTTTCTATAGATACAGACCGCGCGCGCTTGTTAGCTGTCTCTCAGAGTGACTCAGGTCACTGGCTACAAGCTATTCCATCAACAAATACTGGAACAATGTTAGACCGTATAACATTAAGTCTGTGTATTTGTCTTCGTCTTGGTTGCAGGACCAATCAACCTCATCGCTGCCGCTGCGGAGATCTCGTCAACGAGCTCGGCCACCATGGGCTTTCGTGCTCTCTAAGTGCTGGTCGAATATCACGGCACTCGGCTATTAACGACATTATCCGCAGGGCTCTTGTTGTCGCTAACGTGCCTTCCGTACTGGAACCAGTCGGTATTGCGCGGGGCGATGGCAAGAGACCGGATGGTATGTCTTTGATCCCTTGGAGTGTCGGCAAGTCGCTGGTGTGGGATGCCACATGTGTCGATACACTCGCGCCATCTCACTTACCGGCGACTTGTAAAGCTGCAGGGGCAGCTGCGGCCAGTGCGGAAAATTCAAAATTCAAAAAATACGCATCGATTGGACCCAACTATATTTTTGTCCTTTTGCGGTCGAGACCATGGGACCGTGGGGGTCCGAAGCTCGCCGTTTTGCTCGCACCTTGTCATCAAAATTGATCGAGACCTCCGGAGACCAGCGGGCGGGGAGCTTTTTCCGCCAACGCGTCAGCTTGGCTATCCAAAGAGGAAACGCTGCCAGCCTTCTGGGAACCCTGCCGTTAATCGGAAGCAGCGGCAGGCTTGAGGAAATTTTCTATATATAGATTGTATTTTGTACATATTTGTTGTAAATAAAAAAAATTATAATTTAATATATTATAATTTTATTTTCTATTGTATAAAATTTTTACATTGTATTAATCAATTTTGCATACCACTTGCTGGTGAAGAGTGAGCACGTTTATTATTATGACCTTGTGTGTACCACAATTCGAGCAAAATAAAAATCATTCATTCATTCACTAGAGTGGGAGACTGAAATTTTATGTTGGCAACACAGATTTGAGAAAAGTTGGCAATACCGAAACGTCTTTGGAATGTCATTATTTATTTCGCGAACTAGTTCGCAAACATTGTAATGACCTTGAAAAACCGACATTCGAGTAGGATAAAAAATGCTAGCGCTCTGTCTCGTTTCTTAACGTGTATTTCCAATAAGTGTTTCTCTTTCTGTGTGAATGAGTCAGAAGATATCTCAAGGTCTATAGCTTTCTCTGTCTACGTTGTAAATTGAGATTTAAAAAAAAAACTGACATTGACGATTAATGCAATTTGGCCATAATTGATAAAATACTAATTTATTACCTGTGAAATAGGTTCTAATTACTTAATATCCCATATTTTTCTTAGAATAAAATACACCGGGTATCCACGTCTACTTTCATTAGGTGCACGTAAGATTTAATTTCCTCTGAGAATACCCTGGAAAGACTTGGAGCTCTGTCTCTACGCGGAAAACCTAGTTATCATTATGAATAAAATAGTAACTATAAATAGACCTTATGGATAAAATGTTAAAGTTTCGCTGTTAACTTTAACAGAAGCAATGACACCATCATGAAATATGTATGTTACCCTGAGGTTCTAGTAGAAACTTAATGCTTGTTGATATTACTAGTAATTAATGATATTTGGAATGTTTCCCTTAATTGTGCTTGAGCTCCTGCTTCTCACCAAATTTCATGATTCTAGATCAACGGGAAGTACTTATAGATTTTAATGAGTGATATTGCGAGCATATGAAATATAGCATTGTGATACATGTGTGCAAAGTTGGTCATTACAGATGAGGCGGTATTAAGCGATAAGGAATGAGCCGAGAGTGTAATGACCAATGTACACGCGTGTCATACGACGTTTTTCAACACACATGCGAGGAAAAAACAGATATATATTTAAGTAGAGTTTTTGATAATCATCAACCACACAATGAGAACGTTAACAAATATGGTAAGTAAACAATGTCTGTAATGACTAACATTGCACACATGTATCACAATGAACTATTCTGTGACATAAAAATGGCTTTAGCTTTTGCTTTAGAAGCTTGATTTTACTCCTCCGTAGATTTATTTGATACCGCTACCAGTACCCAAGAAAAAAGGTCTTCTGACGGACAACAAAGTGATCCTACAGGGGTTAAATATGACCCGATTTTCAAGCATCGATAAAAGTATTACTTAGCACATTCCTCTAAAAAAGTTGGAGAAATATTATCATATCAATAGCAAGTGATTCCGTCGATATAACAGACACTATCGTGTGAAGCAAGTTAGTTCTTCAACTCATAACTTGCTAGGTGAATGGATAGTAATTTTACCAACTCAATTATGTAGTTTACCTAAGTTTGTTCATGGAATAAAGTAAATATTTATAAAAAAAACTTTGGCAATTGGCTTTTATAATTTACGTTTGAAGATCCAATTTTTATTTAATTCACTAACTTAGTAAATCAAGAGTTGCAACGAGACTGTGATTAGCGCAAGCTAGTGTGTCCCATTAGAATGTAATTAGATCCCTACTAGAAGTTAGTTTCGTTCGTTTAGGTGTGGAATTCAATCCCGTCCAAATGGCTGGTCGGAAGCCACGGTATTACGTTTCAGAAGCGACAGGAGGCGTCCATTTCCTGGGGTGACGCGCTAACTCAATCAGTGCTCTTCAGGATTTTTCCCCTTCGTGAATTCTCTTAGTACTACCGGTACATTGACAGAAACGTGACCGAAGTGTGCGAAGAGCTGTAGTGCAATTCTGTTCTTTTTTGACAGCTGACGACGACGACGTCCGTCGTCGCGGTCTATTCTCTATACATTCGTAGTGCGGTGCTATATTTTTCAATTGGTCAATTAATTAATGTTTAATTTTAGGAAGCTCCTATTAAGGTCGTATTATGTATCCATTATAAAAAAAACCTGTCACTTTGTGGATCACTTTCATTTATGATAGTTTCTGTGTAATGTTATGATATTTAAAGTAAGTATGTTTTATTACAAATTATTTATTATAAATCCAAGACTGTTCTTTGTCGAAATCGGTCAAAAACAAAGGCCCAGTTCAGCAGAGGACATCTCGTGACAGAATATGATGATGATACTAATTTTATAGTGGTTACAGAGTTGGTATACATATTTCAGATATCTGCAGCTCGGATAAGTCATATTATGGGCATCCTTAAATCAGCCAATGATGAAGATATCTTAGAAAAACGTCGTCAAGCTCAACAGTTGAGACTTTTGGCGAGTAATTCTTTAACTATTCTTGTTGAAATAAACATTGATTAAATTGTGCACAGCACTACAAAGTCAATGCATTTTTATTTACTGGAAATGCTAAATTTCTTCCAAATTCTATATAGAAGTCTTTGATATCTGGCTTATTTTTATTATTCCTTATAAAAAATACCTCGTCAATTTAGTAGTATGTACTTACATACGAGTATGTTATTAAACATTATTCGTGAAAAAATGTTAATTGTTTCAATATTTTCAAAATATGGGCGCTATATCTAGCTTTCTTTTTGTGAAGTTTAAGTCGTAATATTAAGATAAAGTTAAACCAATGAATAGCCTTCATATTAAACCTTTAAAATTGGTATATTCAGTACATTAAAGTTTTACTAAAATATGAAATAAAATTAGCCTTTATCTAGTTTCCATATCATAAGTTTGCTTAGCTTGGGATTACGACTCAGATCATTAAAATAAATGAAATCCACTCGCAGAGCGCAGTTGATGTTTACAATACACCTTCCAGCCCATTTTAATTCTTTTGACCTATTCAAGTATTCAATTGTTTCGACATGCAATAGTCCGGGAGGTACTGATGCATTTTAGGTAGTATTAATACGCCGATCGATGGCCATCTTTTTCAATAGATCTTGAATGACTAATATGTGAACCACGCATCAGCGATGCACCCGCGGTGGGTTTAGGATTGGAAGGTTACGGCAGGGGTAAACTTTTTTTTTTAAAAAAAATTCATGCGAGCAGCTGACGCGTGTTCCCCCCTCCACCATGCAGCAGACGATTTTTTTCAGCTCAGTATTATGTCAAATACTTATGAAACAAGTTTGAGCCGGCGTACTATGTCTTTTTTTTTTACTGGGAGTGGCTGATGACGGATGTAGAAGACTTGAGCACTTACTTGAGCAGACGGTTGGTTCACTTATTAGTCATATAAGATCAACTATACATTTCAACGTCAGCCGGCTTACTATGACTTTTGTGTTTGCAACGCTACCTCCCGGACTAACCGTCACAACGGAGTCGTCGTCGGTTGCTGTCAAAAACGTTTCAGAATACCAAAGCTGCTTTGGTATTCTGAAACGTTTTTGACGGCAACCGACGACAACACATGACGTATTCCGTTGTGACGGTTAGTCCGGGAGGTAGCGTTGCAAACACAAAAGTCATAGTAAGCCGGCTGACGTTGAAATGTATAGTTGATCTTATATGACTAATAAGTGAACCGACCGTCTGCTCAAGTAAGTGCTCAAGTCTACCACATCCGTCGTCAGCCACTCCCAGTAAAAAAAAGACATAGTACGCCGGCTCAAACTTGTTTCATAAGTATTTGACATCATACTGAGCTGAAAAAAATCGTCTGCTGCATGGTGGAGGGGAGAACATGCGTTAGCTGCTCGCATGAATTTTTAAAAAAAAAAATTTACCCCTTCCGTAACCTTCCAATCCTAAACCCACCGCGGGTGCATCGCTGATGCGTGGTTCACTTATTAGTCATTCAAGATCTATTGAAAAAGATGGCCATCGATCGGCGTATTAATACTACCTAAAATGCATCAGTACCTCCCGGACTATTGCATGTCGAAACAATTGAATACTTGAATTGGTCAAAAGAATTAAAATGGACTGGAAGGTGTATTGTAAACATCAACTGCGTTCTGCGGGTGGATTTCATTTATTTTAATGATCTGAGCCGTAATCCCAAGCCAAGCAAACTTATGATATGGAAACTAGATAAAGGCAAATTTTATTTCATATTTTAGTAAAACTTAATGTACCGAATATACCAATTTTAAAGGTTTAATATGAAGGCTATTCAGTAGTTTAACATTATCTTAATATTTAGGACATAAACTTCACAAAAAGAAACTAGATATAGCGCCCATATTTTGAAAATATTTAAATAATTAACTTTTTTTCACAAATTATGTTTAATAACATACTCGTATGTAGGTACATACTACTAATTTGACGAGATATTTTTTTATAAGGAATAATAAAAATAAGCCAGATATCAAAGACTTCTATATAGAATTTGTAAGAATTTTAGCATTTCCAGTAAATAAAAATGCGTTGACTTTTATAGTGCTGGGCACAATTTAATCAATGTTTATTTCAACGAGAATAGTAAAAAGAATTACTCGCCAAAAGTCTCAACTGTTGAGCTTGACGACGTTTTTCCAAGATATCTTCATCATTGGCTGATTTAAGGATGGCCATAATATGACTTATCCGAGCTGCAGACATCTGAAATATGTATACCAACTCTATAACCACTATAAAATTAGTATCATCATCATATTCTGTCACGAGATGTCCTCTGCTGAATATGGCCTTTGTTTCCCATTGATTTCGACAAAGAACAGTCTTGGATTTATAATAAACTAGCTGACCCGCGCGGTTTCACCCGCGTTCCCGAGATAAAAAGTAGCCTATGTCCTTCTCCATACTATAGGCTATATGCCAAATTTCATCGCGATCGGTTCAGCGGTTTAAGCGGGAAAGCAGACAGACAGACAGAGTTACTTTGGCATTTATAATATTAGTTAGGATAATTTATAATTAAACATACTTACTTTAAATATCATAACTTTACACAGAAACTATCATAAATGAAAGTGATCCACAAAGTGACAGGTTTTTTTATAATGGATACATAATACGACCTTAATAGGAGGTTTTAGGAACCTCCTATTAAACATTGATTAATTTGACCTATTGAAAAATGTAGCACCGCACTACGAATGTATAGAGAATAGACCGCTTCGACGGAATGACGTTATGGGTCGTCGTCGTCAGCTGTCAAAAAATAACAGAATTGCACTACAGCTTTGGTATTCTGAAACGTTTTTGACAGCAACCGACGACGACTCCGTTGTGACGGTTAGTCCGGGAGGTAGCGTTGCAAACACAAAAGTCATAGTAAGCCGGCTGACGTTGAAATGTATAGTTGATCTTATATGACTAATAAGTGAACCGACCGTCTGCTCAAGTAAGTGCTCAAGTCTTCTACATCCGTCATCAGCCACTCCCAGTAAAAAAAAAGACATAGTACGCCGGCTCAAACTTGTTTCATAAGTATTTGACATAATACTGAGCTGAAAAAAATCGTCTGCTGCATGGTGGAGGGGGGAACTCGCGTCAGTTGCTCGCATGAATTTGTAAAAAAAAAAGTTTACCCCTGCCGTAACCTTCCAATCCTAAACCCACCGCGGGTGCATCGCTGGTGCGTGGTTCACATATTAGTCATTCAAGATCTATTGAAAAAGATGGCCATCGATCGGCGTATTAATACTACCTAAAATGCATCAGTACCTCCCGGACTATTGCATGTCGAAACAATTGAATACTTGAATAGGTCAAAAGAATTAAAATGGGCTGGAAGGTGTATTGTAAACATCAACTGCGCTCTGCGAGTGGATTTCATTTATTTTAATGATCTGAGTCGTAATCCCAAGCTAAGCAAACTTATGATATGGAAACTAGATAAAGGCTAATTTTATTTCATATTTTAGTAAAACTTTAATGTACTGAATATACCAATTTTAAAGGTTTAATATGAAGGCTATTCATTGGTTTAACTTTCTCTTAATATTACGACTTAAACTTCACAAAAAGAAAGCTAGATATAGCGCCCATATTTTGAAAATATTGAAACAATTAACATTTTTTCACGAATAATGTTTAATAACATACTCGTATGTAAGTACATACTACTAAATTGACGAGGTATTTTTTTATAAGGAATAATAAAAATAAGCCAGATATCAAAGACTTCTATATAGAATTTGGAAGAATTTTAGCATTTCCAGTAAATAAAAATGCATTGACTTTGTAGTGCTGTGCACAATTTAATCAATGTTTATTTCAACAAGAATAGTTAAAGAATTACTCGCCAAAAGTCTCAACTGTTGAGCTTGACGACGTTTTTCCAAGATATCTTCATCATTGGCTGATTTAAGGATGCCCATAATATGACTTATCCGAGCTGCAGATATCTGAAATATGTATACCAACTCTGTAACCACTATAAAATTAGTATCATCATCATATTCTGTCACGAGATGTCCTCTGCTGAACTGGGCCTTTGTTTTTGACTGATTTCGACAAAGAACAGTCTTGGATTTATAATAAATAATTTGTAATAAAACATACTTACTTCAAATATCATAACATTACACAGAAACTATCATAAATGAAAGTGATCCACAAAGTGACAGGTTTTTTTTATAATGGATACATAATACGACCTTAATAGGAGCTTCCTAAAATTAAACATTAATTAATTGACCAATTGAAAAATGTAGCACCGCACTACGAATGTATAGAGAATAGACCGCGACGACGGACGTCGTCGTCGTCAGCTGTCAAAAAAGAACAGAATTGCACTACTGATGAGTCTTGTAACGAAGTTCCCGGCCATTTGACTTTTGTTTTCGTCACGGTACATAGTTCACGACGATTTTATTTGCTTTTTTCGTCGACGTTAATTCATTTTTTCTCCGGAGATTGATGGAGAGATTAGTTCGTCGTGTCCGCAGGGAAGGTACGTGGCTGAAGAAAATCTACAAAGTTACATAAATCAATATTAATAGTATCGTTATGTTTTTTTGCGTCGATATTATTTCTGGAACTCATCATAATAATATGAATTCTTAAATTAATATATTCATCCAACTTTTGTATTTAATCAAAGTTACGCTTCAATAACCAGCTTAATTCATTCAGAAGAAAGGCACGTATTTCCAGAAATTTGCATTGTTGTTTCGTAGACAGAGAATAGAGTACGCGGCATCGCCGCGGAGCTAAACACAGTCGAGAGCAGCTCGAACATGCTAATTAGAAGTACAGCAACAGCTCGGAATGCACGAAGTTACAACCACCTTTCATACTGCAACTGCACTTTGCCGAGAAACATTTTTACGCAGCGACTGAGGGCAACGCCGACTTTTTGCCTTTTTGTTCGAGCTCGCTAGTTACATAAGTGACTTACGGTCATGAGTTACACTGAGCATTTTTCACATGCATAGTTTTATCTGTGTCTTAGTCTTCGTGTAAAAGCAGTTTTGAATTATTTGGACATACTTTTCATCAGACACTAAGATGGAACTGTCTCTCAAGTGCAAATGGGAGTACACTGGTAAATATTTCATATTACTTGTGACGGTGATGGTAATTAGGTGGTGGCTGATCAGGTTGTTCGCTTAGCCTGATACTCTTTGTAAGTAATCCTCAACATTTTTTTTTTTTATTGTTTATAGGCCTGTGTTTGACCGCAATCTCACCATGGTAAGTGATGATGCGGCCGTAGGTGGTTAGCACACAAAGCCTAGAAGGAACTGGCTCTCAAGTGCAGCTATCGGAACACACCGAAAGGTGCTTGGCGACAGATTTTCAACTTGAGAGTGGTAGCCAGCCAGGCGGGTACTACAAAGTACCCTACCACCGTGCTATGGTTTCCTCACGATGTTTTTCTTCACCGAAAGCTCAAGCTCATTGTAGGATTCGAACCCGGGACCTTCATCTCGGTATCCGACGTCACTACCACTGAGCTATCATCGCCTTAAAACAACATAACAACATAGAGTTTAGAAAGTTTTAGCTGTCAAAAGCAGCTGCTAGAACTTCAAACTCATTGTAGGATTGTAGTTCACACTATCAATGAGCTATAAATTCTACGAATAGTTCAACAAACTGCACGCTCGTGTGTACAATATCCGGTATAGAAGGTATGGGCCTTTATGGACGGATTCGTGCAACTTTTTTGTGAAAGTGGTATTGTTCACGTTAATAAAATATTTTCTTTGACCTATTCACCTATGACTCTTCCATTATGCATATGCCTGTTTCCTTTTGTTATGAGGGGTGTATAGGGGTCAAAGAAATGTGTATCTTTGAATGTTTTGAACAGGGATTGAAAAATGAATAGCAAATTATTTGCGTGCTTATTCTATCTTTACATGGATAGGCTTGTATTTGATAAGAATTACCTACACCATAGTAAGCAGGGAGGTGCCATCGGACTGAATCAACTCTTTTGTACTTGCTATGCGTGTTGGTTCCCTACGTAATACGAGTTTACGTACACTTCTGTCAGGTCCTACACTCGACGTCACCATCGCCATAACAGTAAGTATTTTCATTGTATTATAAATATCATTATATATTCGCTAATCTTCCCTACCGGATTTTAAAGTTCTTGAAATCCGGTAGGGTTGATTTCGCATACCATTAGGTACTAAACCACCAACCCGTTGACTAGCGGATGTGACGCGGGTCTTAAAATTATGAAAAAAAAACCAGGAACTGCGATTCAATTGATTAAAACCAACTAATTCTTTCACTTCTTGCATAGTATAGATACATTCTGGCCCAAAAATTATGATCGTCGATGAAAAAGATTTAACCAATAATTTACAATACTATTATTCTTCTAAAGCAAAATAAAAAACTTGAAATCCACAAACATGATGAATAAATAATAAGTAAATAATTAAATGAAGATAGGTAATAATAGTCCACTCAATGGAGCTTTTAATTTGCGAAATTGCTGGTTTATGGTAATCTGTGTTTATGTTTTACTGTGCTGATAAGATATATCAGGCATAGGTTGTGCCCTGCTTGGGGCCTTTATTGGGCACTTTGGAACCAACGACCTGCTCATGAAGATGGGTCTAACCGCGACACCCATGTGTAGGTTGTGTTTGGAACATACGGAACGCATGGAGCACCTTCTGTGCACATGCGATGCACTGGCTGGTAAGCGAATGAGTCTCCTAGGGATTGGATATCCAAAACCAGAAGACTATAGGATCATATCTCCTAGCCTCGTTGTAAAACTCATGAAAAGAGTTTTCAACGAGACTGGGGAGGAGTAAATTATCTAGGGGACCACAATAGATCCCAATGGATCGAAGTGTCCGAGCTATTTCTCGGTCCCTCCACAAGATAAGATAGGTGGTGCCTTCAACTAACTTCAAAAGTACTTACTAAAGTACCTACAAAGTAAACGTTACAATTCAATGTTGCTAAGTTAAAAGTGCAACATGAAACATGGAGCTCGCTAAGTGGTTTCCCAAGTTGTATGAGATCTCCACGATTCCCTATTGTAAATGTTCGCTTTGAATCGCTCAAGTAATTTAGTTGGCATTGTCTATTTGTGAATATGGTAAAAAAAAGCCTAGGTACTATTATTTATTCTGTTGTATGGTTGTGTAGTTGGGTTGTTTGGTTGTCTGCAAGTAGGCTTAGTGTGCGTTATTGCACAGTCGCTATGAAAAATGTTTTCATAAAAATCTCGCTGAGTTCGCTCTACGCCGCACACTGATCTTTTAATCTCTTAATTACATGAGAGCAGGATACGCGGGGATTTCACCAAAAATAACCATGCAAAATGGATGGCCACCCACACCCCTCCCGCACCTCGTGAATATGAATTATTCTTTCGTTGCTACAGTTTGGACGCATATTTACATTTTATATGAGCGCCTACTCTCTACGTGGCCATTTCACTGGTTTAGCGTTTTTGTTGCGCCACGGCTGGTGGATTTCTCCCTGGGGTGGGGCGGGTGGGATAGGATGCTCTATTGTTTTATTTTTGATATAATTTACGTCATCAATCGTGTTTCTGCAATGGCTTCGGAATCCAGATAGTTTTTGATGTATCGTGGACTATTCCTATTAAAAAAAATACTTTACCCAACACACAATTATATAAGTTATTATATAAGGTATTTTATAAGTTATTTCACAGCATAACTCCACTAGAACAAAAGCAACCTTAGGGTTCACCGCTAACGTCGTGTCGTGAACTTTTAACACTCTTTAGAACGTCAGCTTTCGCTTTTTGACGTAAGTATTTACGGATGAAGTCTACCATCATTTTTCGCTTCATTTTCTTACAGCAATACGCTCCCGCTTCAGCTTCCCTTAGTTACTTTATGACCATAACCGCGCGAGTTTGCAGTAACATTTCAATATCCGCCAAAAATGCCATTTTATTTGGGCTGCCAGTTGATATGCCAAAACGGGACGTAAAAATGTAATGGGTTTATTTCCTAATTATATTTAAGTACCTAATGAAATGTTGGAGCATTCGTTCCAATTAAATGATGGCTTGCCATTAGAGCTGTTTGAAGCAGCAGTAAAGTTAGTAGCGATCCTTACTAACTTTAGGGTTAAGGAGTTAGCACAGATTAATATTATAAACGCAAGAGTGAGTCTGTCTATCCAATTGAAATATAAATTGCCACAGGTGTTGGACCTTGGAGATATACAAAGAGAAACCTATTTTATTGAAATTTATATGGAAACAAGACAATCGAATAAATTCAAGAATATAATCTTTTCTTCTATAATTAACTAACTATCATCCATGATCTATTTATTTACATTAAATATGAACAAATTAGAAAGAAAGAAAGCAAGTCCTCGAGTCTGCCGCTGCTCCTGATTATCGCCAAGGCAAGCAACTTGGCAGCGTTGCGAAATGAGAATTGTCATTGTCAAGGACATAGGGTACTTTAGACTCCTTCAAACACAAATTAGAATACTGAAAAATTAAGAACAAACCGACATTCATCCAGTTGGTCATGTGAAAATGTCGGGTTATATGTTAGAAGCATGAGATGTATTAAATAATAAAATTCAATACCAACATGCATAGAAGTATTAGTGAGCCATCTTTAGGTACCATTGGAACCGGGTAAGATGTAATTATAAGACTAAATGCAAATGTGACTTTAATGTCAATCAGGGAATAACATGACATGCTGCTGGGAAAAAGTAATAAAGATTTTTTAATGCCATTCTGTATTCAATAGCAGAACTTAATGATCAGCTATTAATATGAAATTCTGTGCATCATTTTAACTGTGGAATTCCTGATAAACTTGTTCAAATTGAGGTACTGTTACCCGTAAAAATGCTGCTATTAAATCTACATAAAACATACTATTATAATATAACATCAGTTCATGTTGTTAAAAACGCAAAAATGTATTTAGTAAACAGAATGATATGCAAATTTTGAATTATAATTCTCATAATATTAAACGAACAATATTTGTATGTATATAATATATGTTTTGAGATTTGAAAACAACTCTAAAGATTTTGATGAAATTTGCTATATGGGAAACCCCCACATTTTGGGGCGAAATATCGAGCTAGGTCTCATCTCTGGGAAAACTCGTTATTCCAAGGTTTCGAGCAAAGCTCAGTCACTCAGGTACTATGAAATAAAATCACGTACCTAACTATAATAATATAATGTAGGTACGTATTTTATTTAATGTGATGGATACCGAGACGAAGGTCCCGGGTTCGAATCCTACAATCAGCTTGAGCTTTCGGCGAAGGAAACCATCGTGATGAAACCATAGCACGGTGGTAGGGTACTTTGTAATACCCGCCTGGCTGGCTACCACCCTCAAGTTGAAAATCTGTCGCCAAGCACCTTTCGGTGTGTTCCGACAACTGCTCTTGAGAGCCAGTTCCTCTAGGCTTTGTTTGCTTATCACCTTCGGCCGCATCATCACTTACCATGGTGAGATTGCGGTCAAACACTATAAACAGTAAAAAAAAATGTCCCTAGATGGATATTTACTGATTTACTTTTTTCCTCCAAAAGAAACCTGAATCCAAATTAGAATTAAACATTTCATATTTTGTACAGTACAATAGCAACAAGCCACGCCAGTCGTTTTGACTTAATCTCGTTGAAAAAGAAGCGGAATGATCGACTGAAAGGAGCTTTCTTATGGGAAGGAAGGTTAGGAAGGATTACGAGAATTATAGTGGCATCACCATGGAATATGTGGTTTCAGGTAAGACAACTTTAACATAACTTCGTTTATTATTACTATGTATATTGTTAAGTCAAAACCTACTTAATTTACTAAACAGTAAATACCTCTTTTGGAATGTTCAAATTAAGCCTTTTCATATCATGTCCTCATTTGAACTACCTTGTAGTCTTATTTTTAACCGCGAGCCAAAGTCGTAAATTGCAAGCCCCCATTTCGGCTCTTTTCAAAGAAAATAAAAAGCTTTTATTTTTCATTTGGTTGGTTGTTTTGGGTAAACAATATTTAAAACTATTTCAAATCATTAGCATTAGTCATTGTTAGAAAATGCTGTTGTGACAGACGGATGAACGATCGGAGTTGCAACTTTAGGGTTGATATTTTGCCATTTTGGTACGGAACCCTGAAAATAACAAATTTTAGCTCATCTGCCTAAATTCCGCCAAACTTTCTAATAATAAGAAACATATATTTCTGTTCCGGTAATCATGTGATGGTGATGATTTCAAGAATGACTACTCGACGATGATTAGCTATGCAGAAATTAGCCTGGTACAAATAATATAATAATAATACTTAATTGAAACCAACTTAATAACTAGCTTAATTCTACAATATTTCATTTTAATAAGCGCAACCGCTTATTTCTATTTCATCGACTATCGGAAAATACAAAAAAATTGTGGAACAAATCGTTCGACACTCGTTATTTATCTGACACATTCGATTAACGCCCACGCGATAGGACGCTGGTACCAGCGCTATGGCCATCATTTTCCTTTTCGTCATTACGTAATTAGACCCCTGAAGAGTCGCCATACTGGTATAAATGACCAGGAAATTTGTGCCAGTATCTCCCGGTCCATCAATATGCCACTTAGCAAATCGATTAGCTCATGAAAATAATAATATTCATTCCAGAGTGTAATCCTGCTATCAGTTCTATACCAGTTCCTCCTAACTTTCCTCCTTGCATACTATCTGGATAATTCGTGGACGTTCCTGGAAGTTACCATAGCTTTGTGTGATTTGATCTACTTTGCTGACATTTTTGTACATCTGCTGCATGCATTCTGGCCCCTTTTACGATTACACATCAGGGTCTTTAGGAGAAATAACTTTCTACTTCTTCATGATGTCCTATCCTTAATCCCCCTTTGTTTGATATGTAAGTAAAGCGTTAAATATGACTATATTTATATTTTTCATTGGTTTGATTTGTACCTTTTTGTTACAGTCAAATACAAGGAGGGATACGAAGATTATGTTTTATTTGGTAGATGGCTGAGTATTGGAAGAATTTATAGACTTTTTACGTTCTTCAAATTTATTAATGAAAATGTGAGCTAGATTATACAGAATCTCCAATATTCTTCATAAGGTAAGGTAAGGTAATTAATTAAATGATATGTTTGAACAGATGCGAACATCTCGTAAAATGCTCTTCTTGTTTGAACACACTGTTATCGCTACTCTGATCCTGCACGCAAGCTCATGCCTATGGTATTCGTTTAAACGATCTTCAAATGTTGCAAACCATTGGTACAATCTTGGCTATCCTAGTCATGTCAATTCTCAACGACTTCAGTTCAATAGGTAAGGCGTTAAAAATACAGAAGGTACTAACATTGTTACTGAATTTCTTTTATCTTAAAAGTACACAAACAGTATAAAGTATTGTACAGTCGCGGACTAAAAATGTTTGCCATCTTACGGTCTATAATCGGTATGACGGTATGAGATGGAATTGAGTTTGAAATGTGTTTTATAATATTCAGTCCAAGACTGTACATTATAAAACATTGGTTCTTATAATATACTAGCTTTATAGCCCGCGACTTCGTCCGCGTAGATTATTTCTTTTTTCTAGATAGGAATCATTGTAACAATATAGAGCTTTGTTCATGGCTATTGTCCGCCACTACGTGTGATATTGACAACAGTTCAGGTAGATTAAGAGCTCATATGCGAGGATGCCACATAAAACTGAAACAGTCCTGCCGCAAATCAACTCTTGCAAATTTCAGAGATTTCCCTGTGACTACAAACCTTAATTAGGAACTGTTATCTTTTAAATTCAAACGGAAGGTGATTTGGGTTCAATGGTATACGCGGCAAGAAGACTGTTTATCCTCTGGCAGAACCAGTAAATATTTTGACCTCAATAACATTGCGGCGGAGAGCTGTTACTTGTAGTCTAGTTCCACAGCACAATTTTGGAGGCCTTATCTCTCTTTCCCTCATGTCTGAGGATCGTGGTTAACATCGGGTTTGCTTCTAGAGCAAATGATCTGCCTCCACTGGTTTCTGTCTTCTGGTTTCTGTAAAACTTGGAGGACGATGAGTCTTTTACTTGATCGGACTATCTTGTTGGTGAACGACCACGTAGTCGTTTTCCTTCCGTGTTCAACTATGATCAGATTTCCAAACTTTCATCGCCTTTGCGCACCATGTGGCCGAAATACGAAAAAATACGTTGGTGGCATATGGTGGACAATCGTGTTTTAATTTGGAGCTGCGATAGGATTGATGCATTGTTGCGTTTAGCGGTCCAAGGTATTTCCAACATCCGTCTCCAGCACCACATCTCGAATGCATCAATCCTTTTTCTTTCTCGGGCCAGTATAGTCCACGCTTCCACTCCTTACATGAAAATTAGGAATACCAACGCTCGTATTCAGGTAGATTAAGAGCTCATATGCGAGGATGCCACATAAAACTGAAACAGTCCTGCCGCAAATCAACTCTAGCAAATTTCAGAGTTTTTCCCTGTGACTACAAACCTTAATTAGGAACTGTTATCTTTTAAATTCAAACGGAAGGTGATTTGGGATCAATGGTATACGCGGCAAGAAGACTGTTTCTCCTCTGGCAGAACCAGTAATTATTTTGACCTTAATAACATTGCGACGGAGAGCTGTTACTTGTAGCCTAGTTCCACAGCACAATTTTGGAGGCCTTATCTCTCTTTCCCTCATGTCTGAGGATCGTGGTCAACATCGGGTTTGCTTCTAGAGCGAATGATCTGCCTCCACTGGTTTCTATCTTCTGGTTTCTGTAAAACTTGGAGGACGATGAGTCTTTTACTTGATTGGACCATCTTGTTGGTGAACGACCACGTAGTCGTTTTCCTTCCGTGTTCCCAACTATGATCAGATTTCCAAAATTTCATCGCCTTTGCGCACCATGTGGCCAAAATACGAAAAAATACGTTGGTGGCATATCGTGGACAATCGTGTTTTAATTTGGAGCTGCGATAGGATTGATGTATTGTTGCGTTTAGCGGTCGAAGGTATTTCCAACATCCGTCTTCAGCACCACATCTCGAATGGATCAATCCTTTTTCTTTCTCGGGCCAGTATAGTCCACGCTTCCACTCCATACATGAAAATGAGGAATACCAATGCTCGTATTAACCGAATTTTTGTTTTAATACCGATTCCTCTCTTTTTCCTGATGTTGTTTAGGCGAGTCATTTCAATACGCCAATACCATAAGCCGAAATAATAAATTGTAAAATTTTCACTCCGAAAATAAAGAACTTCATATACTAAATTTAATCCGACTTTTCACTACTTAAGGGTTCAAATTCCAACAACACCGATATTCGTTGCGTTAGTTTATAACCATAAGCTTAAATAATAAAAGTGTACTTCCATACACAACTTCATCCCCCTTTTCCTCCCTTCGGTGGTGGAATTATTACAAACGCTGTGATAACTATATATTAATTTTCAATCGTCAGCCTAAACATAGAATTTGAAGATCCTAACTTCAAAACTGACGGACTTGCATACAAACTTTCATCCCTTAGTTTACCCTGTTAGGAGTGGATTTCCAAAAATCCTTCCTTAGTGGATGCCTACACCGTATAATAGTACATTTAGTGAAGTTTACTTTTTAAATTGAAGGACTTGCATACACAACTTCATCCCCCTTTTCCTCCCTTCGGTGGTGGGGTTATTACAAACGCTGAGATAACTATACATTAATTTTTAATCGTCAGCCTAAACACAAAATTTGAAGATCCTAACTTCAAAACTGACGGACTTTCATACAAACTGTCATCCCCTATTTTACCCTCATAGGGGTGGAATTTCCAAAAATCCTTCCTTAGTGGATGCCTCCACTATATAAGGTATCTTTGTGCAAAGTTTCAAATCTCTAGATCCAGCGGTTTGGGCTGTGCGTTGATATATCAACAATCAGTTTATCATTTTATATATTAAGATTATTATTAAGATTACCCTTAGGGGTGGAATTTCCAAAAATCCTTCCTTAGTGGATGCCTACACCGTATAATAATACATTTAGTGAAGTTTACTTTGAAATTGAAGGACTTGCATACACAACTTCATCCCCCCTTTCCTCCCATCGGTGGTGGAATTATCACAAATGCTGAGATAACTATATATTAATTTTCAATCGTCAGCCTAAACACAAAATTTGAAGATCCTAACTTCAAAACTGACGAACTTGCATACAAACTTTCATCCCTTATTGTATCCCCTTAGGGGTGGAATTTCCAAAAATCCTTCCTTAATGGATGCCTACACCATATAATAATACATTTAGTGAAGTTTACTTTGAAATTGAAGGACTTGCATACACAACTTCATCCCCCTTTTCCTCCCTTCGATGGTGGAATTATCACAAACGCTGAGATAACTATACATTAATTTTCAATCGTCAGCCTAAACACAAAATTTGAAGATCCTAACTTCAAAACTGACGAACTTGCATACAAACTTTCATCCCTTATTTGACCCCCTTAGGGGTGGAATTTCTAAAAATCCTTCCTTAGTGGATGCCTACACGGTATAATAATACATTTAGTGAAGTTTACTTTGAAATTGAAGGACTTGCATACACAATTTCATCCCCCCTTTCCTCCCTTCGGTGGTGGAATTATCACAAATGCTGAGATAACTATATATTAATTTTCAATCGTCAGCCTAAACACAAAATTTGAAGATCCTAACTTCAAAACTGACGAACTTGCATACAAACTTTCATCCCTTATTTTATCCCCTTAAGGGTGGAATTTCCAAAAATCCTTCCTTAGTGGATGCCTACACTATATAATAATACATTTTTTTTTTTTTTTTTTTTTATACCACTAAGGTGGCAAACAAGCATACGGCCCGCCTGATGGTAAGCGGTTACCGTAGCCTATGGACGCTTGCAACACCAGGGGTATCACTCGCGCGTTGCCGACCCTGAAGAAACCTCTTCACACCCTTCTTGAAGAACCCCATGCTGTACTCCTTTGGGAAAACCACGGCGGGGAGCTCATTCCACAATCTGAGCGTCCGCGGAAGAAAACTCCTTTGAGCCCGCACAGTTCGAAACAATTCTGGTTTCAATGTGTGAGGATGGATTCCCCGTCGATGGCGAGAGTTGCGATGGTAGAAGGTGGCCGTGGGCATCAAGTCGAACAATTCCTTGGAACACTCCCCGTTGTACAAGCGGTAGAACACACATAAAGAGGCAAAGTCTCTCCTCAGACTGAGGGGCTCTAAACCGTTTGTGAGCTCGGGATCGTCGACAATTCTAGCGGCACGTCGCTGAACCGAGTCTAAAGGCCCAAGCTGGTATCCAGGTGCCCCCGCCCACAGATGACAACAGTACTCCATATGAGGCCGGACTTGCGACTTATAAAGTTGCAGCCTTTGCCCCGATGTGAAGTACTGCCTCGCTCTGTTGAGCACTCCAAGCTTTTTGGATGCCAGCTTAACCTTGTCTTCCAAGTGACTTCGGAACAAAACGTCGCTAGAAATGTCGACGCCAAGGATCCCGATGCTTTGACTGATGTTCAAGGAAGTGTTCTGGAATTGTGGAGCCACAGACCATGGGGTTTTCTTAGCGGTGAACGCGCAGGCTTGAGTCTTGGTGGGGTTGAAATGGACTAGGTTTAGTCGACCCCAATCGGAGACACTAGTTAGTGTACTCTCGATTTCAGACACCAGCCGTTCGCGGCTTTCCTCCACCTCGGAACGAGGGATATTTGCACGGCCCGCGTATTGAGCGTCCCCTGTACTGTCGTCCGCATAGCAATGAATGCCGTCAATAGACAGCATATCATTGATATGCAGAAGAAATAGTGTTGGGGACAGCACAGAGCCTTGCGGGACGCAACATTTACACACACACATTTAGTGAAGTTTACTTTGAAATTGAAAGACTTGCATACCCAACTTCATCCCCCTTTTCCTCCCTTCGGTGGTGGAATTATCACAAACGCTGAGATAACTACACATTAATTTTCAATCGTCAGCCTAAACACAAAATTTGAAGATCCTAACTTCAAAACTGACGGACTTGCATACAAACTGTCATCCCCTATTTTACCCTCATAGGGGTGGAATTTCCAAAAATCCTTCCTTAGTGGATGCCTCCACTATATAAGGTATCTTTGTGCAAAATTTCAAATCTCTAGGTCCAGCGGTTTGGGCTGTGGGCTGATATATCAACAATCAGTTTATCATTTTATATATTAAGATTTAGCCTATTGTTACCTTCTATATTTTTTACCTTTTTATTTGTACCTATTGCAATTTCCCTCGAGGCAATGATAGTAGCATAAAATTTATTTAAATGATTTAAGCAACATAACTTCAAAAATAACATTTATTAATCTAATTTCGAATTTAATTAACACAAGCACGATTATGAAAAGATAAGTTTACAAAAACTCCAGTAGATTAATTATCATCGGCCCCAAATCATTGCGAATTGGGCATCCAATTATTTGGGGGTTGGTTCAATATGTGTTTGTGTCAAAACTTTTTTTGAGAATAGATGACATTACTAGTACATTAGTTAACGCAATAATTACTCGCTTGGAGGAGCTTGGAGATAATCAAGTCATCGAGCTTACTTTTCAATAAATATTTGCATCCATCCACACCTTAGAAACAGTTTCATTTGTAATACCAACCTACCTACCATACCTAGTAAAGGTACAGTAGTACCCAACTGATAAGGCACGTCGTGAATCTTCGTTCACACAGAAAAGAAAGTATGGCCCCTAAGATTAACGAAAGAATGCTTAAAACTTACAATCAACCTTAGATCACTATTATACGGTTCATAATACACTGCAGCTGTTAGTTCCGTCTCATTCGCAAGTCACGCCCCTCTGCAGCGCGCGTGCTAACATGGTAGCAGCTGGAGACCAATTGCGGTTTCCCGCGCTTTGAAAATGTATCTTCTGCGCAGGTACATCGGTAAGCCATATCAGTTGGGTACTACTGTAATCGCTTCCATACAGTAAACAATATCTACGCATCTTCAATTCAACCCTTCTATCTTTCTTACTCATATTCTAACTGTCACCCAATCCATCCATATCTTTTTCAGTTTTCGTCTTCCTGTATATCCATACACTTTCATATTCAGAACTGTTTTAATAAAAATCTAGTAGCTAAAAAAGAAAAAGAAAGATAATTATTTTCTGCTACAGTTACAGATCATGTTGGTACTACTGCTCTTGCCGTTTCTTCAACGTTATATTTGGCGATTCATTTCCTATGGTAAGTACGAGTTTCCGACCACAGTTGCTTCTACCACGAGTCGGAAACTCCAATACTTTAATATTTAACTTTACACATATGTCTTTTCATTTGTATATATGTTATGCCGTACGATTTCGTGATCATTATTAACACTAGTTTCTCACATTTCGATATTTCAGCAGCCCCTTGAAAAATGGTTGACGACTATTCTAATGCTTTTGGGCTACGTCTTATTTCGATACAGATTTATCGGAACTCTTACTTGGGAGTTTGTTCTTGAAAACAGTCGAAGATCTATCTTCGTTGATCGTGTAAGAATAGTCAATAATATAATATCTTTAATTATAGTTATTTAAATGGTTGCCGAATTCTGCATTATTTTTAGATTTTAATTAGGTATTCGTTAGAACCATTATGAGCTGATTTTAGTTATATTATTTTTAATGGGTTTGGTTTTGAAGGGCCATGAAGAGGCCAAATCATTCATCTCTATGATGAGATCATTCACCTTATGAAAGCTTATATTTTTATTCATCGTTAATTGGATTCACAGCTTCGATAAAACTCACGCAAGCTCGAATCTATAGAACAATTTTTTTCGGACATTTTTGCGAACATTACAACCGATTTCTCCATATTCCAGTTTCATCACATGATTAGCTATCTTAAATTCCATGGTGCTCCTTCATGGCTTGTAGACCAGGCTGTTAAATACAAGCTGCAATTATGGGAGATGAAAGACGGTGTCGTTGAATCGAATCACCTGCAGAAACTGCCGCTTCCACTGCAAATGGAACTTATATTTGATATCAATGTTGGACATTTCCATAGCTCTTTGCTTTTTAGAGATACTAGTAAGTTCATGTTTCAGTTAAGTTACGTTAGCTATTGAGTAGATATTAACAAAGTTTTATAAATTTCACATGTGGTTTTAGAGAAATTGGTAGTACCAAAACGGGACCCTATTACTAAGCCTCCGCTATCCGTCCGTTCGTCCGTCCATCTGTATCTCAATAACCGAAATAGGTAGACAGCTGAAATTGTCACAGAATATGTATTTCTATAGCCGCTATAACAATAAATAATAAAAATGAAATAAAATTAAAGGAACCACACAAGAAACGTAATTTTTTTCGCGATTTTTTTCAAAGGAAAGTTTAATTATTTAATATTATACGGAACCCTTAATGTGTGAAATCAACTCGCATTGGCCGATTTTATTATAATTAACAACTGACTGGCGTGTTTGCCAACGTAAATTTTTTTTTATTTCGAAAACCTACCTCAATTTTTCATCTGGTTTCATCCCAACCGGACGAATATTATAGGGGCGCATACATAACAAACAGACACATTGTTTTTTTATAAATTATATGGATAAATACTTCAGATGACTATAATCTTAATCGTCCAAAGATGAAGCACCCAAAGGCTGTTAGGTAATTCATTTAGTTACATGGTTTTTTCATGATAGGTACGTAAAAACATATATGTGTACAGACCTAGTAAAAACCTGAAAGTAGTAATTATATCTATTAAACCCCTTATATTTTTTTTTCATACAGTCCACATTGGTCCTTCAAGCCGGATATTGCTATTCAAAAGCTTGGATCGTTTCCTCGTTTAACTTCTTCATTACGATATGCAACATCATCAAGTCTGTCTTTCCAGGTGAGGCTTTTATGAGACAGATTTCTTTACTGATGAGGCATGAGCTCTTCTTGGAAGGTCAGCATGTGTGGAGTCAGGGTGTGGTCAAGAGCGGCATGATCTTTGTCAAGCGAGGAGTCATCGAGATGCTGTCTGATGAGGATGACGAGAGCCCCATGATAGCATTTAAGGAGGGAACTGTTAGTTTTAAATATAGTAAAGTAGTTTTTTTTTAAATTGTATCGCTTCTAAGTGACCAATAACGCACTGAAAAAATGGACTACAAGTGACTACAAAACTTTATTTAACAGTAACACAAAATTTGACGACCAATAACCTAAACAGAGTGACTTGCGATCTAAACTTACCAGTAACAAAACTTGTTTTTGTTCGTTACTACATTATTTGATTAATGTAACTAAACTTAGTTTCCCGACAACAAAACGTCAACTTACATAACTAGTTTTGTAGATCATTTTTTTCAGTGTGATAAGCGATTATGCAGTCGAAGATGGTACCTATTCTACTATATAATGTTATAATGTGAGAGTGTGTTTGTTGGTTTGCTGGTTTGTCCTTCTTTCACGCAGCAACGGATCAGCGTGATATTTTGCAAAGAGGAGATGGTTATCGGCCGTACAATGCATGACGGCCGATAACTATCTCCGTAACATAGGCTGCTTTTTATCATGAAAACGCTTATAGAACTGCGAGGCGGAAACTAGTGAGTAGTTAAATATATCTTTCAATTAGTATTGTACTTGGAAGCAACTATGTAATATTTACATGTTTAATTCTAAGATTTTAGAATCGCCCTCTTCAAGTAAATTCAATTAGTGATATTAATCGTGCCTTAAAAAATAGTAACTTAAAAACGAGTTAGTAACTTTTTGCTTGAAAGATAAGTTCAAATAGATTTTAATATTTCTTTCCTTATACTAAAAAAAATGTTTTTTTTTTTTAGGTTTTAGGTGAATTGAGTTTGTTTTATTCGGTTCCATCTAAAGTTACCGTGAAAGCTGCCACCTATGTAGAAATACAGGCAAGTTCTTTGATTTTTATCTTTTTAGTATTTATTATACCAATTTACATAGGTATCTATATAGTATATAATGTATTTGTTACGTTGAATTAATAAAATAAAATAAAGATTCGATTACAGTGTGATTTACCTTTTTTATGGAGTTTTAAATATAAATACTACTGATAGTGGTTATAATTCGAATTTTTCATTTATGTAACAACATTTTCGTAGATTATCAAGTAAAACGTTTATTACTTGGTCCTATAAGTATGCAATGTCCGGTTAACTATATTACTAAAAGTTTACTCCACTTCATAACTACATCTTAATGTTCCGTGCTTTCAAAACAGGTACTCCGTAGAACGGACTTTATGCGGGTGATAGCAGAACATCCAAAGATGCTTGAACATATACGAGAAAAAATTGCGATAAGGCTTAAAAAATCGTGGCAGACACAGGTAGTAAAAGGAAGCCATTACAGTTAAAATTTAGTTTAACCAATAAAGAATGATTTTGAAAATGTCAGCTTGTATTGACAGATTGTAACACAGATATAAATCTAAATAGAGGACGTGAGTATACCTTGCGTGCCAAAAGGGAGAGCAATGCTCTTCTTTTGACGCTGTTTAGCGCGGACGGGGAACTCGCATAAACTAAAGCGCTCTTGTGATATCATAGTAGATAGAAAACACGCTTGATATTCATACAGACGGAGGAACTTTCGTTATCTATTTAGATTCATATCTGTGGATTGTACCTATTGTACAATCTGTACAAGTACAAGTCGCCATTCTCAAAATCATTATTTAAATACGAGCATACGTCTACGTCATCTAATCAAACTTGGACCTAATTTCTAGGAAATAAAATGATTTTTTGTACGAAATGAAATTTTAGGAAGAATATAAAGTTTATGTCCGCTAAAATTGTACCTTTCTAACGCAGGATGCAATAACGAAATATGATAAAGGCGACTCCAGACTAATTCGTACTCGCTACCGACCCATGAAAGTACTCAAAGACAATTTGGCCGGTGTCGAAGAGGAGGATCCTACTTTTGCAGACGACTCACACATGTATTACAGAGGTCGTAGAGTTTTAATTTCACTGACAGTTTTATAAATTCGTTAGCTGATTGTTATTTCATTATTTCAGACGAGAATAATATTCGGCAGCCAAAGTTCATGACTGAGTATTTGGAGTTGTATCAACTTTCTAGTAATGTAACTACTATTGACGCCCCAAGAATTTGTTTAAGAGCTAATTTTCCTTGGATTTTGGAGCCAGATACTGATTTTGTGCGTGAAGTATCTCTCGTACTCTGAAAGTAGACTTAAAAGTATCTAAGAAACGGGATGTAAATGATTATTTAGCAGATATCTATACAGCCACACTTTTTCATGATTATTATAATCACATTATTTGAAATATCTCGTGTGAGATTTATGCCTTACATCACTTGGTTAACCATCTTTTATTACGACTTTCCGTAAAGTAAAACAATAATATTTCTTCACACTTTTTATAACTCACCGATGCATTTTCATTCCAAGTTTAGTAGTTATATTAAAAGTAAAAAAACTGAATAAAAGTTTTCGAGTTTTATAAAAATGTTACAAAATGTTATTTAGACAGCATTTCTCTACGTGTATCCTGGTTTACTGAGTAGTTGATATAAAACCTATGTAACATTAGCATTGAAAATACTGCATTGCGAGTCTGGATTTATATCATGCAGTGTGCATTTGATTTTTCTTTATTGAATTTATGATGCGGTTTAAAAAACATCATAAGACTCTACCAGTCATATACCTACATGTATTCTTCTTCCTAGTGCGTATGTGTGTGTAGTGTTATAAATGTATAAGTTTTTCAATAACGCCATCTAAACAAATTTGAATTAAACTTGGGGCATAGAAAGATCATACCGAAATAAAATAAAGAATGTTCTCTATGTCGGTAAAACTAAGACTGCTCGGGAGCGTGGGCGAAAGTTAGTCAAATATAAAATAACTAGTCATGTCGTCAGCTTCACTCGCGTTAGCTCGACATCATATACCCTGTAACTTTTCTGTAGAATTGGGCTATCAAATGCAAAAAGAATTTCTCAATTCCGACTGGTAGTTCCAAAGCGCGATCAAAACAAAAACAAACAAACTCAGCTGCTTTATTATATTAGTAATAGATTGCTAACATCCGCACATGTGATATAGGAAATAAACAATCTAGTCTAACAGCCTCATAAAAGCTATAAACCGTTACAATGAAAACGTCACATTTCACTGAAAAAAAGGTACTACAAAATTTTATTTAACAGTAACACAAAATTTGACGACCAATAACCTAACAGAGTGACTTGCGAACTAAAACTTACCAGTAACAAAACTAGTTTTTGTTTATTACAAAATTATTTGATAAAATGTAACTAAAGTTAGTTTTCCGACAACAAAACGTCAACCTACATAACTAGTTCTGTAGATCCTTTTTTTTCAGTGTTTGAGATACTGAAAGAAAGTGGTTGTTCGTTTAAAATGCCACATTTCAGACGCATATGTTCGACGTGGCACATTTCGCAATGGTTGTATACGTGTGCATAATGGCGCCACATTCAGCCATTCAGAACTTGCAGTCGGACTTCGAGAAGGTTACGAGCACCGTCGTTGTGACCGGCCTGCTTCTAAACATTTACATACAACTTACCACCGCTATTGTCCGTAAGGTACGGGTTACGTTTTAAGGGTGTTAGCCGCCTGTTATAAAAAATAAGTGTTTTCCAAATAGGCTTATTAGAAACTAAGGGCCCTGTGTGAAAAATTTCATAGACACACAAATAGTTAAAGTATTTTTTTTTAATTCATAATATTGTCTTCAATGGGAGCCGGGGGCTCTTCATATCTACGAGAGATGCGATGGTGAAAGGTAGCCGTGGACATCAAGTCAAACAACACTTTGTGTTGTACAAGCGGGAGATCACACATAAAGAGGCAAAGTCTCTCCTCAGGTTAACCTTTTGTTTTATGTTACAGAATTCACGTAAAGAAACTGTAAAAGAAATAGCTGAGGTGAAAATGGCATCATTCGGTTTTTACCTGGACGTTTTATCAGTATTCCCCGTTTACATATTCACTGATACATTAGACCCTGATTCAGAGTCAATAGCGGGGCAAATTGCCAAACTTTTCCCTATACTTCAAGTGTGGCACATATGGAGTTATTTTGAGAAATGGGAGAAGAATTTTAATAGTTACCCGAAAGTATGTTTCCTCAACAATGATAAATTTAAATTATAACCGTAAGACCTGTTCAAGGACACCACATTCAATATATTTTTCGTAGAATAGAATAGCACCAGTACCGCCACACCACCACCGTAGCAGTTTGCTACGGGCGTCTGACCCACGTTCGTAGCAACTTTGATACGATTCGTAGTGTAACGTCCATCATTGAGTTGTATCTAAATAAAAGAAATATTATACGGGTGATTCCCAGTATTTAGGATAATGAATATTTAATTATGTCGTCATTGTTTTCAGTTTCTCAACTTAGTGAAATTTTTTATGATCGTTTTCATATTTTGTTACTGGTCGGGATGCTTTTTGTATATGTTTGCTTGCCCTCGAAAATTATGCAAGGAGGTAATCAAGATCATCTATTTTAATGTTTAACCATTTTTGGTGGGTAATTTTACTATTTTTAAATGTATGTATTTTATTCTAGAATTCCTGGATGATGCAGTTAATACATTTGGAGACTAAAGTATTTCTAACAGTTGATGCGAAGCACGAAAGACCTCTTATGTCTTCTTTTTCTTTTGGTACATCCGTGTTTACTGGAACTGGTATTTCAGAAATTTCTCCTGGAGCATCGGATTTGATGGTGGTTTGTTATCAGGAAATTTGTAAACAACATTTTTCATAATTTTTAAACATGCAGTTAGAGGTTCTATTCCAAGAATTTGATATTACGTTTAAAGTATTGTAAAACATGAAAACTATTCAGATTTATAATCTATAAAACACAAACAGCTCCATAAAAACAACGCACACTTCGGACTCCATATATTATTCAAAGTGTTCCCCACGCTCTTTTTTTCACCGATGACCGTATTTGTCTCGTAAGTTTAGAAATAAAAGGTACTTTCTTTGTATTGTAACGTACGTTGTCTTGAAGTATGAAATCCAGGTGAAATGTTGTATTCCAGGTTGTGTTACTATTCCTATTGGGAACATATCTCAGTTGCATTTACACGGCGAAAATATGCAGCATCTACATGCTTTCGACACAAAGGAAATTGAAGTTTAAGGTATGCAAACCTGTTACAATTGAACGTTTGTTGTTTAGGGGTTAGTACCAAGGGGACCCATTTACTAAACCAACCTCGTCTGCACTGAAAAAAATTGATCTACAAAAAATAGTTACGTAAGTTGACGTTTTGTTGTCGGAAAATTAACTTTAGTTGTCGGGAAACTAACTTTAGTTACATTTAATCAAATAATTTAGCAACGAACAAAAACTAGTTTTATTACTGGTAAGTTTAGTTCGCAAGTCACTCTGTTTAGGTTATTGGTTGTCAAATTTTGTGTTACTGTTAAATAAAATTTTGTATTCACTTGTAGTCCATTTTTTTCAGTGTGTCTGTCGGTATTTTTTAACTATAATATAGGTATTACTAGCCATAGCCACTCTTATGGCAAATAATGAATAGATACATTCTGAATAGAATGTGTAATTTGGGTTTTAGGTTTTTTATACATCCTAAACTGTCCACGCCGGGAAAAAATACCAATTTAAGAATTTGGTAATCTGGGTATTAGGTCTCTAAGGGATGCCTCTTAGGCGGCTTGAAAAAATCTAACAGTAGGTTGACCACTAGCCTACCTCCACCGATCCGTAGTGGGCACGCGTGGTGGAGTATTGCCCATTCCCTTTCACCTTCATTTGTGAAGGAGGCCTGTGCTCAGCAGTGGGACATTATAGGCTGATGATGATGATGATGAGGTCCCTATGCAGTTTTCTACAAAGGTTAATGTTATTTGTTATTGATCAAAGTATTTCTATGCATTTTCTCTCAACCAACGTTCAGGTATCCAAGGGACTATGGCTCGTGCTCGCCGTCATCTTACATAACAACAAAAACAGAAGTTATTGCATCTAATATTTATTTCATACCAAGAGTTGTGTGATAGAACCACAATACAATGTTTTGTTTTTATAGTTCGAAATCCATCGTATGAGATTCCTACTCGGACATTCCCAGCTTTAAGTTTTTTACGTTTCTAATTAAAACATGTATGTTTTATCCGACAGGAGTCTATGCGAGAGCTATTCTATTTTCTCTCAGCTAATCACGTGAGTGGAAAAATTAAAGCGCGCGTGTTGAAGTTTTTTGGCGTGCAGTGGTTGGTAACTTAATTATTACTGTACGTATGCTTTGAAATATTCTGATAAAATTAACTTTGCTTGTTTATGTAGAAAGCTCACCTCAGGTTTTACGCTTTTTGATGCAAATTTTATTCATTTATTCATTAAGGGAACCCAGAAAATCTTAACACATTTTTTTCTAGGTATTACAACAACGCTGTATCGACTGAAGAAATATTTAAAGACATGTCATCTAACATACAGCAAGAGGTGCTATCGTTAGAAATGGTCGAGACTCTATTATTTTGTCCACTGTTTCAGGTATAATAATAATTGTCATATTCTATTGATTTGATTTGGCATTTTTCTATTAGCCGGCCCAGCACCATATTATGCATCTTATTCGGCTACAAAAAAGCATAATATACACCGCAATGTAATAAAAAAAAAATACAACCAGAAACATTACATGTCTCGTGAATGTTTCAAAACATTTTGTAGGAATGCAATCGGGATTTTCTCCAAACTGTCGCGTCCAACACTAGGACAATAGTCCTGCCTGACAATGAGATTGTACAACACGCGGCCGACATAGGACGGGACATGTACATCTTGCAGAGGGTACGTCATATAAGAAAATATTAAGTTTGTTGCATCAGTATATTCTAAGATGTTTATAAAATATGTATAGGCAAAGATGCGTTGTAGCGAGACAATTTTTGCACTATAGAGTATATTGCAAAAATTGTCTGGCATTCACTTAGTTACGCAACATTTTAAGGCAAATATCTTTTTGTTTTATACGACGAAGTCGATAAACAAGCATACGGCCCGCCTGATAGTAAGCGGTTATTAAAATTAAAATCAAAATCAAAATGTCATTTTCTCAGTTTAGGCCCTAGTAAGGCACTTATAAACGTTAAATTGGTACATACAGTTGAATTTACCACCTGTTCGGAATACACTTAAACTAAGAAGACTCCGGCAAGAAACTGTACGCTTATCGGCGGTCATATGTACGCTTGCAGCACACGTGGCATCACTCATGCAGTACCAACCTTTCCGCCCTCCCCAATGAGCTCTGGCGACCTTACTCACGCACAGGAACACAACATAAAGTTATTTGGCTGCGGTATTCTGTAAGGTGGAGGTACTTCCCCAGTCGAGCTGCTCTTTGAGCTAATAAACGCTATGCTCTACCTTTTTTTTTTATACCACTAAGGTGGCAAACAAGCATACGGCCCGCCTGATGGAAAGCAGTTACCGTAGCCTATGGACGCTTGCAACACCAGGGGTATCACTCGCGCGTTGCCGACCCTGAAGAAACCGCTTCACACCCTTTTTGAAGAACCCCATGCTGTACTCCATTGGGAAAACCTCGGCGGGGAGCTCATTCCACAGTTCGAGCGTCCGCGGTAGAAAACTCCTTTTTACCCGCACAGTTCGAAACAATTCTGGTTTCATGGTGAATGGACTCCCCGTCGATGGCGAGAGTTGCGATGGTGGAAGGTAGCCGTGGGCATCAAGTCGAACAATTCCTTAGAGCACTCTCCGTTGTACAAGCGGTAGAACACACATAAAGAGGCAAAGTCTCTCCTCAGACTGAGGGGCTCTAAACCGCTTGTGAGCTCGGGATCATCAACAATTCTGATGGCACGTCTCTGAACCGAGTCTAAAGGTCCAAGCTGGTATCCAGGTGGTACCTCTCTTCATCATGCGTATAATTCAATAATATTCTATGATGCGTCTATGTACTTCCCTACCTGTACAAAGGTTATTTAATATACCTACTATATTACTAGCTATGCCCCGCGTTCCCGAGGGACCGAGGGATAACAGGTAGGTATCCCATGTGTTAATCCAAAAAAAACTCCATGATAAAGTCACAATATCCTCACATCCATATAAACTTTCACATTTTTATAAAAGTAGGGTAAAAGTATCCTACTATCCTATATTTGATAAGATTTTACTTTTATTCATACAGATATTGATTGATAGTCATTTGATATATGTTTTCAGGGTCACTGCAATATGATGAATAATTTTGGAAAAGTCGAATACTCTATCGGTCCAGGAAGCCATTTTGGCGATGTTGAAATGCTTTTCGGATTGCCAAAAGTTCGTTTTGAATATATTATCATTACGTCAATGATAACCAACAAATAATTTCCCATACGGTATTACATTATGTTTCAAAATGTAATTTGCAGGTATACACAGTGTTGACAACGACAAACTGCATATTACTTCACGTGGAGTACAGCGCACTGGTGCAGTGCTGGGGCACATTCCCAGATATTAGTCATCCCATTATCACGGTGATTCATGCATTTAATATTGTCTCGGTGTTGCAATGCGCCAAATTAATGTTCTCCCACCTTTGTATGTCGTTAGTGCTAACTAATAAACATTTTGTTATTGCGGCCAGTAAAGAGAAATACAAAACAATATTGTAAACAATTAATACTAAAGACCACAGAGATCTATGCTAAAGACACACAAAATTGGCGGAAAATATGGTATTTAAACTAGCTGACCCGATAGACGTTTTTATATCATACAAAAATCCCACGGAAAAAAACAAATCTTCTCCAATTTTTCCAATTCTTCGAGCAACTTTTCCAAATTTTCTTTCCGTTAAAACCTTATTCGAACAATGCCGAACATTTACGAACGAATAGCATATAATTTTTATTTATATTGATTAACATTTGGTTAATTAATAGGCCCTGGAAGAACCCGAGTTGTATGCTATGGCGCAACGATACGAGGATGCAAAACCACTGACCGGTCGAATGGAGGTCAAAATAAACAGAATTGCGGTAAATAAACGAGATCGAATTAATACTTGCTGAAGTTTTACCAGAGTTGTAACTTGATGTTTTGTTGTAGCAAGAGATAAAGGAAAGTTTTGTAGTGTTGAACGGCCGCAATGAGCGGGAACACTACGTGAGGACCTTCGAGAAGTTGGGGTTCATGAGGTAAAAGTTAAATACATCTTAGGGTAGAGTTACGCGATTGTATTTTGGGGGATCAATTGGTTTCGTTATTAGTTTGAAACCACGAGCGATAATATTTTTTTTTGTTAAAAAGAAAATAAGAAAACAGGGACCTTACTGTGAGGAAAGGCTTTTTGTAATGGAGCTATTTTCATGTCACTCGTTCATGAAAACCATAAACCCAAAGGATCAATATTTATGGTAAAACAATTGTTACAAAACAGCACATGCTCCGAACAATTTGTATATTGACGATGAAAAAGACTTGTTTTTATTTCATTTCCTCCTCCGCATTCGTAACTGTAGTTTTTTTGTCTATTTGCCGCCGTCACACGTAAATTATTATTCATGTTTATTTTCATCCTTTATTTCAGACATATAAGGTACATATTTCTGCCCGGATGTATTACTCCCCACGGCATATTCCTGAAGTTCTGGTGTGCTGTGCGGTTCTTATTGGCTGTGTTTTACACACTCACCGTACCTTATAATGTTGCAGTGAGTGCCATTTTATTTTTGCGAATGTATATTTGAAAGCGTCCGTTTTGCTCATAGAAATATTTTTAAAGATACTTATCAAATAATTTCGTGAGAGTTTTTACATGAAGTTTATATGATATACTACACAAAAAAGCTAGGTTGCAAAACTTCAAAGTCTGAGTGGCCCCACGTTGGGCGCCAGTGTTAATTTTCATTTATGATGTTTTTTTTTGCAACTGTCATATATTGTGTCTTAAAAGTTTCATAAACATGGCTTATTTTTAGACAAAGCAACATCAGCATGGAGCCAGCTTCAATTGGGTAGACATTATCCTATACATAGACGTGATAGTGATGTCTTACGTGGCGTATTACAATGAGAAGTCTTTGCTGGTCACGCATCCGTTATTAACTGCTACTCGATACATTAAACACGCTCTCTTTTTGGACGCTCTGAGTATCTTCCCGTTTGAGCTATTGGTATGATAATAATAAATACGATTTTATTAACAGTATTATTATGTAGTTTTATTGATTTCCTAGTAATATTTATGCTTTAACCATTAAGCTAGATTATGCTGTTACGGAAGTCAAAATTCGTGAATCGAAGTGCTCTTTGCAGCTCGGAGGGAGTTTAACGTCAAGCCATTAATTGATCGATCTCTGCAGTCACAAATTAGTTACGTACGACTCCTGTCGTACGTAATATCATTTAGTATTCTATATTATTCTGTTTTACAGATAACAATAGTAAACGATACAACTGATTTGGATATCTATCGATGTAACAGAATACTTCTGGTAAGTGCCTACTGCTTACTACTTTTTCTCTTTCTTGTCTGTATGTTTGACAGAAATGTTTTAATGGATTTCAAACTAATTTCTTAATGTAGCTCAGAACAAGATGCCTGATATAGGTCAGTATTAGATGGCAATGCAATATTCGCTTTCTTGTCTGACTTTTTGTTTGTTTTTTTCTTACACACAAGACTAACCCCCTTATTCATAATCGCTTTCCGTCAACCGTCTCACTCTTTCGATCACCAAATGTCACCTGTCAGAGAAAAGACTTTTAGGAATTTTAGCTAATCAACGTTTGATAACTTTTTTATGAATAAGGGGGTAAGAATATAAAAATAATTATTTGAACTTTGCATGCGCTCCAGGAATTTCATTATTATTTTATTCCTTTGTAAAAACTTGGTAGTTATAGTTATACCCCTATGTAACTAAAATCTTACTAACCTAAAATCTTGATTTGGTCTATAGGTGACAAGGATAACCGGTGCATTTTTCTACTGGGAAAGTGACATAATGCGAGTAAATCCAGCTGTTGCACTCCTCAAGTTCCTCCCTATTGCTATAACGGTGGTTAACTTTGCAACCGCCATAGTGTTCATAAACTCCTGCAGCCCGTACCTGCAGGCTGACACGTATTTCATTCTCGCCAACTGCACCAGGCCTTTGATTATTTCAAGCAATAGGTTTGATATCAAATGTTAGTCATATATCTTTATATATAAAATTCAACCGTACGTGTGTTTGTCACTGAACTCCTCCTAAACGGCTGGACTCAGCCCGGCAGATGGCGCTGCAGTCGGTATCTAGGTTATATTATCGACTGCAGCGCCATGGGCTGATTTGTGAATAAAAACCATCCAGGGCGCCAACCAAACGCAAAAAAAAATTCATAGGTAGGGTAGGGTAGGGTAGCACCACAGGGTAGGGTAGCACCACGCGAATGCAGTCTCGCCGGGCAGCTAGTGTCTTATATATGTGATATAATATCTCATCTCATCTCATCTCACTAATATTATAAATGTGAATCTTTGGATATTAAGTTAGATGTTTGTGCCTCTATCACACATCAACAGACGAACGGATTTGGATGAAATTTGGCACACAGATACAATATGTTCTGGATTAATACATTAATCCTGGGCAATCAATAGGTACCTGGAGAACGCGGATGAGACCTCAGTGCAAAAACTATAGTGTCTAATAATGTGCTATAATAAGTTTTATGTTACACACTAGAAAAGGATTCCGTCGGTCGTATATGTAATAAATATCCTGGAACACACTTCACACACGGCTATTCGAGCCCAAACTAAGCAGCGCTTGTATGTACAATGGAAACCAGATACCTGATACTACATATATTACTTTTTGTTTGTAAATACATACTTAATATACTTACATAATAACAACCTCTAACACATCTAATTCTCGGAACTAGCAGTCCAATATGTTGGTAAGTGTATTAAAACCAGTCAGTGTGTAGTATCGCTAGCCATTTTCCACCTAGTTAGTCCCTAGAATCGACACAAGTGCCGTAAGTAGCTTACTTTGACATGTTGGCTACTAATTAGAGAGGTCACGTTGAAATATGACCTCTGAGACCTCAACAGGGTATTGCGTCCAACATCTTTCTTGAGCTATTTTGTGTTAGTAGATGTGTCTTTAAAAGAACAAAAACTGAAGTCCGAGTAAGGGTATAAAACTCACTTGACGTTAACTACTCTATAAAAAAAAGATGATAAGAGATTGAAATGTAGAGACATACAATTTAAGAACAGATTCTTAGTCTAACTGCCGTAGTCAGAGACGTCAATTAGAATTTAATGAGAGATTAAAGTATATCTATCTTTATTTAGTGAAAAGCTATAAAAAGGGACAGATCTAGAGAGAGATAACGAATCATTCAAATTAATTGACATCTCTGAGTACGGTAGTCAGTCATACTTCACATAGTCAAACTAAACTAATAGTAGAAAAACTAGATAGAAAAACTAAAAAGTGTATATCTATACTTTTTCGTTACAGTTGCCGTGTCAGAATATATGCAAACATTTTACTGGGTCTACGAAGTATTTATAGGTATGTAACGGACATTTCTTGAGTTTTTTATTTTGTTTCAATTTTAAGCGCCTTTGATGATTTGCACTTGAGCCTAAAATTATAGACGGCTGAAATTGACTTAATTAATTAAAACTTCAGAAATATTCGTTCAAATTCTACTCATGAGCTTTGCCAGCAAAATATATACTAATACGATGTATTTTAAATAAACGTTTTTCTTATTTTTACCCGACTGACCCGGAAGGAGGTTGAATTTTATAAGGTATTGCAGTCGGGGATAAACAAATATTACAAAAAAATACATACTTAGGTTATTGGTTGTCCCCGATTGCAATACCTTATAAAATTCAAGTTATATTCAAAATTCTATAGATTTAAGAGCTTGTTTTTCTCTTTTCAGTTAATTTATGTTTTACACAGTCGGGTTTTTTGTTTCTTTTAATAATTTAATTTTTAAACATGCAATAAGCATTGAGCTTTTATTACAACGTATAGAGAAGACGCCACACATCACAACTATGTTCCGTTCAAGTGAGGCCATCCGGCCACAATTGTTGATATAGAACGATGAACGAAACACGTAAGCACCGTAAAAATCACGATGTTTGCGAGAAAAATACTCCTAAAAGCGTTCTGATAGCGCTATGTGTTTCTACTGTCAACTTAGACGACTAATTATTGTTTGAGCGCTAAAGAGAGATTAGGTTCACTTTTAAAAAAATGGGACATTACATTTGCTTATCATAGCTTCTCTATACATAGTAATAATAGCTCAATGGCAAAAAGTACGTTTGTAAGTTATATACGCATTCTAATTATGCCTTTATAACTTTACTGCCGTAATATAAGACCTTTTTAAACCTGTTTGTAACTTTTTGCCGTACAAGCACTTACTCATTAACCCAAATGACTTTTGTTCTACAGCTTTGGGAATACGCGGAAACAGAATTTAGGTTCACATTCAAAAAGTTTTGACGACGTGATGGGTTCTTTGACAATTTTACAAGTTTTATTTATGAAGCAATCTCAAAAGGCACAGAGGGGTGTAAATTGGTGTAATACTACGAGTCGTGGAGAATTAATTCTATGAATACGCAATTGATTTGAAATAAGACTGAAAATAATAATTATTATGATATGAGGCCTTTTTCTATGCAAAACGGGCTTACGTTTGGCCGTTGGCATGACTCCAGAAGAAGATATAAAGAGTCCGAAAATGTAGATGTATTCCGGTGATTGCACATAGGAGTTTTCTCCTAAGTCTTGAGTGATATTAATCTTGGATATTTTTCTCTATATGTTTCATTTTTAAACAGGGCTAGGTTGTACTCCGGTATCAGCATCGAATAGCTTTGGCGGGTGGATGGTGATGTCTCTGCAAATCACAGGGTACCTGTACTTCGCATTCATGTTTGGCTACGTGGCCTCTACGCGCTCAGCGGCAGCTCACTCCTTGCTGGAGCATACTGTAAGTTTCTATTAAGATCTCATCCTTTTTTTTAATTCAACTTTGTCGGTAAACAAGCATAAAGTCCGCCTGATGGTAAGCGGTTACCGTAGCCATATGGACGCTTGCAACACATGAAACATCGCTCACGCGTTACCGACCTTTCCCCCTCCCCAATGAGCTCTGGCGACCTTACTGACGCGCAGGAATATAACATAAAGTTCTTTGGCTGTGGTATTTTGTAAGGTGGAGGTACTTTCTCAGTCGAGCTGCTCTTTGAGCGAATAAACGCTATGCTCTACCTCTCTTGCCTTAATATTCTTACAAAATAATCTATACCTCTGTTCTATGACTTTAATTTATGACTGAGATGATCAGATCAGAACTAAAATAAATAAACAAAACCTCGCAGTTTATCAATGTATTAAAATAGAGTAGGTACATTACAGATACTCACTCAAATGTTAGACGAAATGACAAAACTTTCACCATTAAAAATATAATGACTTTTTAGTTTTAGTACAGTAATTATATTAGTTTTTAACGAGCTCAGTTCTCCGTATATTTTGTAGGAAAAAACAAGAGATTTGGCAAACTTTCTGTATCAGGAGAATGTGGATCCGATTCTGACTACGAAAACGATGAAATATTTCGAATACGTGTGGAAGAGAACCAACGGCAGTAATCCGCAGGTTTGTTTCAAACATTTTTAATGAGGACCCGGGTATTGTTCATATGAGTTTCAGCTAAAATTATATTCGTTATTAGTACCTCCTTAATTACTAAAATCAGTTATGTACCTATGTTATTTGTAAATGGAAACTCAATATTACACAGAACTGATATGGTTTCTTGACAGGCCGTTGAGTCAGGCATTTCGACCATCATCATCATCAGCCTATAATGTCCCACTGCTGAGCACAGGCCTCCTTTCACAAATCAGGGTGAAAGGGAATAGACAATACTCCACCACGAGTGCCCACTGCGGATCGGTAGAGGTAGGCTAGTGGTCAACCTACTGTTGGAGTTTTCAAGCCGCCTAGAAGGCCTCCAACTAGCTTAACGACTATCACAATTAAGTGATAACCGGGACCAACGGCTTTACGTGCCTTCCAAAGCACGGAAACGCTCGATTTGAAATACCACTAGGCGGTCACCTATCCAGGTACCGACCACGAAGGTGGTAGCTTAACTTGCCGATCGATTAAGAACGGCTTATCATGCCACACCACGAGCGCTTCCACCATCATAATTTCTATTAAATATAACTAGCATAAAGTTATTCATTGATAATTATATTTGGTATCTCTTGTAGAAAATCTGCAGGTGTCTGAATTCTGCGCTTATGGAAGACACTTTGGTGTTCATGTATGAGCATGCATTACGAGAGGTGCCGCTCTTCGGCAAGGTGGAACGGTCATTCATCAGGGTCATCACTCAGCACCTCCACGAAATGTACTTCCTGAAAGGAGAAACAGTTATTCAGTATAGAGATGTGCAGCAGTACATCTACATTATTTATCGAGGGAAGGTATGGTAAATTCTATTCTTTTTGTATATTACTAAGGCAAACATGTATTCGGCCCGCCTGATGGTAAAAAGTTACCCACCGTAGTAACACAACATTTGGCTGCGATATTCTGAAAGGTGGAGGTACTTCTCCAGGCTGCTAAGAAATGTTAACGTGAGAACCCATCAGACTTCTCTTCAAATTATCATTAAACAGTAAAAAAGTACGAGTATGTGAGTGGTCAATTGAGAATTGTATTAAAATTGTTATCATTAAAATAACAAGAGATAAAATATTAATGTGTCCGTCTTATCCAAACTTAATCTAATAGATTCGCAATTATGGTAATAAAGCTAAGGTAGTAAATATAAATAATCCAATTTTAGGTCGATGTTCTATCTTCGTATAATGAAATGATCACTTGTATGGGACCTGGTGGTATGTTTGGAAATTTTACAGGGGTAAGTGCGTAGAACAACCCTAAGTAAGGTAAGGACCACTTGCGTCAACCTGTGTTATCTTAATAACTCAGAGTTAGCTGACTATACGGTGTGTTGAAGTTCCGCGTGACGTCACGCGATGGTACACTTTTCAAAAACAAGTGACTTTATCTTTGTAATTTTTTATTGATTTGATAAAGCAAAAAAAAAATACGTGTCCAATATTTTAACTGACGCGACGGTTTAATTAGAATTATAATTTTTGTTACCCAGGCCGCAACCCTTCAACCCCAGGTAAGCAACTAACTCTGAGGCCCGGTTTCAATAATTTACGGACCGGTATCGTTTAAGATTTATTAAATTTAAAACTCTTACGGTCTTACTCATAAAAATCTCTTAAATAACGGATTAAATAGTATATAGCTAAATACTATTTAAAATTGTATTCAGTGTTTAACTTTTCTTTACTCATAAACGCATTTTAATCATGATTTAGTTATTGAAGGATTTAAAGAGCAAAAATTATATTATATATGGCGACACCAACGTCAAGACCACAAATTTGACAGTTATGGAGGTTTTAAAAAAAAGAAACAGCAACAATTTGGAGTTTTATTATGTGTTTTATGATAATATTGATATATTGTATATGATCTGAATCTCGGAAACAGCTCGAATGGGTTTCGGGGGCGATACATCGATCTAGCTAGGTTTCATTGTTAGAAAACGTCGTTTTATTCGTGTTTTCAGGCAATGAAAAACTGCTTCAATATCATTAGAATACGAAGGTAAATTTCGCCACCATTTACAAGGTTATTATAGCCAGGTGGGAAATCGGGCGGTCCCGAAACCAGAAGACCCTGTTCGAGTCTAGATGATAATTTTTTTCGCTTTTTTTTTCAAGTTCCCTTGTGAGAAAAACTAATATGATTTACCAAAATAAAAACGAGCAAAGCTCGGTCATCGAGGTACAAGTTTAAGTAATTTATATAATTTATGGTGTTTCTATATAATCTAACATCATATATCCAGCTTATTTTCGGAAATCAATGAAAAATATTTTACAGCAATCAACAGCTGTTTATTTGGCGACCATTTTGCTATTTAGCCCGTTAAGCAAGGGTCGTAGGTTGTTTAATTTGACAGCTCTTTAAATAACGTTTTTAAGCAGTGAATAAGGATAAATACCGTTTATGAGTGAAGATTTTTTTAAATAACTGTTTTAAGTATGACTTAACTTTAAATAGCGTTTATGAGTAAGGCCGTTATATCTTTACTAATAATGAAGCAAAGACCTCAAAGCTTTGCATAGCAGACCCTCCCATATGGAAGTAGCTATCACAGGTAAAATTAGCTTACGAAATGATCTATATGCCCAGTTTGGTAATAAAAAAACCTACCATTGGTAAGCAAAACGATTCGTTTTTGTTTATTGAAACCGGGCATGAGTTATTAAGATAACCAGGTTAACGTAAGTGAGCCTATGTTTATTAATTATGTTACTTATATAAATCTTATAAATTATTATGACGATTCCAGCAACCGATTTCATGCTCTGAAGTGTCTATATTTGCCAGTAGAAGTCTGGATTTGTTGGTTATACCGACAACAACGTTCTTCAATCTAATCAAGTATTACCCTAAAATCCAAGAACCTTTGAACAAAGCTTTTGAAGTTTCCAGAGATTATATTCTGCCAATAACAATGGCTACAAACGATGATACTTCCTCAGGTACTTTATGAAGTTTGTTCATTAAATTCATAATTAGTTAGGTAACATTTAGCGTTCATGATTCACAAATAAATATGTTTCAAAGATGATTTCATTTAAAGGTATTTAAAGAAGATAGATATATATTATATATATATTATATATTATGATAGATATTTCTTTGATCATCTTTGATTCTTGAAAAAACTAGTTTCATTTCCATATTGAAGCTTTTTATTACTACCACTTATTTTGTGATCTGAAATGTATTGCATTTTTATTTTACAGAAGAGTCAGAACTAGATTTGCTTTCACTGGAATCAGGGGTGGATTCTATAAGTGGTTCCAGCAGATATGAACTAAAAGGTATATAATAGCTTCAGTGGGTATATAAATAAGGTTAAAAATGAGAACTTCTGAATAGATAAGTTCATAATAAATAAATTCAGAGCATTTAACATCGAAGTCATAAATTAAATTATTCCTTATTATTCGAAATAAAAAAATCATAAATTTTGCATTCATGTTCAAGTTACAGGAATTCAAATTATATTAAAATAAAATAAATATCCTGGGACATTCCTCACACACGGTCATCTGATCCCAAACTAAGCAGAGCTTGTACTATGGAAACCAGATAACTGATATAATACATATACTACTTTTTTTTTGTTTGTAAATACATACTTAATATACATAATTACACCCAGACTCAGGACATACATACATGTTCATGCACACAAATGCATGTCCTGTGTGGGAATCGAACCCACGACCTACGGCGCGTAAGGCGAACCTTAACCAACTGCGCCAACTGGCCCGTCAAAACTACTACTTACTTACTTACTATTTGAAATGTATACAATTTTAATCAACAATGCAAAACCCAATACGAAATATTTCTTGCAGCCCGTATCTTTCACTCGCTTCGGAACGTTATAAACATCTAACATAACCGAGTATTTTGTATAAGATTTTTTTTAATCCGTCGCCCTCCAGTCCTCTCTTTGCTCCGCTCTCGCTCTTCCATGCGTTATTATGAAGTATTATGTTTTATATATTAAAACTTCTTTGAATCGTGGGTACATATACCAGTTTGACTATTATTCCTCATAACCATTATAAATGTTGTCGTCGTATATTGCGACAATAAGTGTGCATTCAACTTTAGGACTCCAAAAGATATGACACAACTGTGTGGACCTTCGGTTGCACGCTATGAATTCCTATTGGACTGTAGATTTGGTAGCAATAAAACTACAATATTTGCGATAAATATAAAAATTTTGGAAAATAATTTGACAATATCAAAACAAACGAATGTATATAAAAAAAAGATATAAATTCATTTTTTGAAAATTATATGTTGCCAACAATAACTATGTATGGATGGTATGTCTTTGATCCCTTGGAGTGTCGGCAAGTCGCTGGTATGGGATGCCACATGTGTCGATACACTCTCGCCATCTTACTTACCGGCAACTTGTAAAGCTGCAGGGGCAGTTGCGGCCAGGGCGGAAAATTCAAAAATTAAAAAAATACCCATCGATTGGACTCAATTATATTTTTGTGCCTTTTGCGGTCGAGACCATGGGATCGTGGGGGTCCGAAGCTTGCTGTTTTGCTCGCACCTTGTCATCAAAATTGATCGAGACCTCCGGAGACCAGCGGGCGGGGAGCTTTTTCCGCCAACGCGTCAGCTTGGCTATCCAAAGAGAAAACGCTGCCAGCCTTCTGGGAACCCTGCCGTTAATCGGAAGCAGCGGCAAATTTTCTATATATAGATTGTATTTTGTACATATTTGTTGTAAACAATAACTTATTATCTTTTATATAATTTTAGGCCGTTTATATTTTGAATTCTCATGAGCTATAAGTTATTAAAAGTATTTATACTGACACATTTTTTAATTACTTAAAATTTTCTGAATTTAAATTACTTCCTAATTTCAAATGCAATAGTTTTGGTCCAGCGAATTTTCTTATAAACTTTCGCGAAAAATTCAAATTTGAAAACATAATTTCTAGAGAAATCAAGAATTAAATATAAAAATAGAGACAATTCTCAAATAAATCCTAATCAGTACATGTTTGAATGTGTATACTATTGGTTGATAGAAAAAAAATCTTTATCGAGACCTGTACCTTACCCAGTTTTCACAAATTATAGGAACTACCGACACGTTTGGAGCATACGAGCGCCAAAGCAAAGCGTCGTTATCTAACAACGTTGTGATCAAACTATCGTGTTCCTAATTGGCTACTGTTACAGTTTCATTTGTTTTGCAGCTGGTCAGGTATCACTGCGTAGCTCCCAATCGAGTGTAAGCCAGGCGAAATCTTCTGCAAGCGTAATGACATATTACAGTTATATGCACATTTCCAATTTGGTCCGACCTGGGACGCTGTTGTTTCAGGTACTTAAATTTGTACTTTTATGTATAGAGAGATGGTCTAATTTTAGAAAAAAGTTTAAAATAGTCTTTAAGTTAGGTAGTTCTTTTTCTGATAAAAACATAATTAATAAGCTATAGTAATGGCAACTTTTTTGAGTGAATTAACGTTATGCTCCACCTCTCTGACTAGACTTTCAACTGTGGTATCAAAGAAAATATTATTTTCTTAGATCGGTACTAGTTCTAAATTCTGAGTAGGTACTACCATTATTTATTATGCTATTACTATTATGATCCTATCGTTAGGGTAGCTTATATCCAATTGCAGGACGCTTCTACAAATTAACATTTATGCTCTCACATGCTCGTATTTTTCTTAGTTTGTATTCTTTTGTTTTGGGAAAACATTCTTTCCTATTTATATAAGAAATTATTTTAGTTAATTAGTTCCAGCATTCACAATTGTGGCAATTTTGATTTTTACATTAATGTATAACTACTATTTGCTATATGTAATACTATTTGCTATTTATTTTTATTAAATTGTTAAATATACACAAGTACTTACATATTATACGTTATGCATGTACATAATGTACTGATTATAATATGTATGATTTGAGCTGGATAAACTTATCTAGTCTAAATTCTTATTCCAGATATTTGGGTACTCAACCTGCCTAATGGCTACTGCTAATTATACCTTAGGATTGTATGAATTGGTCACTTTGAATAACTGTTATTTAATATTTTGGTTGCAAGCATTTTTTGATATCTTCTTCTATATCAAGACCTTTTTGACGATGCATCAGGTACACTTTATCTTAACACCTGTAACTTTAGTTTTAAATCATCATCATCATCAGCCTATAATGTCCCACTGCTGAGCACAGGCCTCCTTTCACAAATGAAGGTGAAAGGGAATCGGCAATACTCCACCACGCATGCCCACTGTGGATCAGTGGAGGTAGGCTAGTGGTCAGCCTACTGTTGGAATTTTTCAAGCCGCCTAGGAGGCATCTAACTAGCTTAACGACTATCACAATTAAATGATAAATGGGACCAACGGCTTTACGTGCCTTCCGAAGCACGGAAACGCTCGATTTGAAATACCACTAGGCAGTCACCCATCCAGGTATCGACCACGACGGTGGACGATTAAGAACGGCTAATCATGCTACACCACTTGCTACACAATTTTGTTATATTGAGTATCATGTCACATCACGAAATAAATTTGAAGCTACGATAGTTTTCGACAAATTTTCAGCTAAGCGAAACAAGTTCAAAATAATAAATAACAACACATTTTTGGTCAAATGAAATCTAGTAAATACATTTCAACTTAACGATAGGTAGAATTTTTTTCTTGTGTTTGTTACTATTATGCAACACCGTTTTATTAGTTACTAAGTAGATGTTCCCATATGAAACTGTTAGCAAGGTTCTTTAACTTTTAAAGGCTTATATCAGTAAACATGGAGATCTTATTATGGATGCAAATAAATGCCGGAGAAGATACTACAAGCACAAGATATGGGTGTGGACTGATGTGCTCGTTAATTTGCCTTTGGAGATTTTTGGATTTTGTTTCAAGTAAGCGAACATTTTCATGATCTATTTTCTATTTTTGTTATGCATTTTTTAGACGTCCACGTTAATAGCTATTTCGCTAGAGCAAAAAGTCTACCTTAGTTCCACCTAATAATAATGTTGTTTAGCTTGTAATTCTGAAATAATATCCAATACAATTTTCATAATACCTACAGTAATACTAAATCGTTTAACTCACCATGCAAATAGTATCAGGTAATATCTTGTTTACCGATCAAATGTATATAGTGTGTTGAAGTAAGGCCATAATATTCCCGCCGTATAACACTATTAAATGCACAAACATCCGTTTTGTGAACCTCTTGCAAGCGAAAACGTGTTATCAGAAAATAAATTTCCGCCCCAAGCAACGGGATCTTGGTAGAAATATAACCTTAGTACTAGATCATGTATATATACAGGATGAATCCTTCCACATGTCATTCAAAGCCCCGATTGGGTTCATAATTTTGAATAGTTTTATGAACGAAATCACGACAAAAAAATTAATTCAATCTTAATAAACCGGAATGTATGAAAAAAAAATTAGTCACATGATCTATTTTTATTGTAATGTAAATATTTATAATTAAGTTTCTCCGCAGTTTTTTATATATTATTCCTTCCATGTATATATTACTTTTCTAATTTTAATTTAGTTTAAAATTATTCTTTTATTTGTATCTAATATTTAAATTATTAGTATGAGAGTTGGCTAGAAAATAAAACAAAAACTATAGTCATGTTTTGTGTTTTCGTTATAGTCTCGCCACTTTCACTTGTATCGTATACCATGTTATTATTTATTTATCATTTGTGTCAATAGTTTTAAATACAGTGCTTTAGCACGAATAGGTTCACAGTATCATAGAAATGATTTCTTTTACGGCGCTGATATGGCGGTCAGTGGTAGTGACGTCGAATACTGAGACGAAGGTTCCGAGTTCGAATCTTACAATGAGCTTGAGCTTTCGGTTAAGGAAAACATCGTGAGGAAACCATAGCACGGTGGTAGGGTACTTTGCAATACCCATCTGGCTGGCTACCACCTTCAAGCTGAAAATCTATCGCCAAGCACCAATCGGTGTGTTCCGACAGCTGCACTTGAGAGCCAGTTCCTTCTAGGCTTTGCGTGCTTGCTACCTTCGGCCACATCATCACTTACCATGGTGAGATTGTGGTGAAACACAGGCCTATACACAATAAAAAAAACATGAAAATTAACAGCATGATTGAAAATATATAAATCACTTCAGATCCCCGGTAACGGCCATGCACTACTTGCGCGCTAACAAGCTGTTCCGGTTGAAGTATTTGATCGAGTTCTATCGCAAAACAGCTGCCGAGCTTACTAACAATCTCACTACTTTACAGGTTCGTGTTACTTTATCATTCAATTAGTTACAAAACAAATAAGCACTCGGCAAAACCTTATCCTTTTAAAAAAAAGCAAACATGAAGTAATTATACACGTAGTAGGTACTCTTTAAAGCATGAATCGATATACTTATCTCTTTTAAGATTTCGAAGCAAAAAGGTAAAAAAGGAACCTTTATGTCATTCCGTCTGTGTGTCCGTCTGTCTGTCTGTCTGTCCGTCTGTCACAGCGGTATATTTCAGCAACCACTAATCCTACTATTGTATTGCAAATGTAGTGCGCGCGAATAGTAAGCGTGAGTCAAACTCAAGACTCGCACTCAACAGACTTACCTCACCTCACATAGCTTTTACACCCTTACGCGGACAAACTGGTGAGTGCAACGTACAGATCTTTGCAGTTTGACTTAGCTTCTACGCATTACATCTCCCAGTATCTGTTAATAGTGACTAATATTCGAGGAAGTATTGCAGGAGTATAAAGTAAATTGGAGCCCACATTTTTTATGTAGTAGTCTAATACAATCCAAATTTATATTTCAGTCAGCAATGACGATAATAATAGTGATCCTGCTGATTCACACTTTTACCAGCATTTGGTTGTTGGTCCTAACGGCATCTGCTCCCATCAACTTCATTCGGACGCTCAAATTGCATCTTTTTGATGAGTATGCCATTTAATTTACTTTTCATAAAATTCTTATATATTTTCTTTATTTTTAAGATTATTTCAGACTAGCTCTTCGTGCCCGGTGTCGCTCGGGTGAAGTATAAGGCGCTGCGCAGACGAGTGTCTTGTGTCGGATACAAGCTACCAACGAATATTTAATTTCTATAGAACCAGTATGAACCACAACCTGCGCAGACGTAAACTGTGTCCAATCGCCAGCTACTACAGTTTCCTGTGATGGTGTGCCGTGTCGGTAACAAAAGTGTCCGACACAAGAATACCACTAGGACTTTTCGGTTGGATTTTCCAAAACAATTTTTTTTTCGCTTTTCTGGTATAAATAGGTAAAAGCCTATGTACTTCGTCCTAAATTGCATCACGATTGTTTCGGCGGCTTAGGCGTAAACGCGTAAGAAAGCGATTAGACTAGGATGAGGTTTGAAAGAACAAATCGTGATTTGAACTCTTCCTAAATACCCATTCAAATACATTTTAGTAATTCCTTGATATCATCAGAATACCTTAAATGAAATTCTTTCCAGTTTAAGCGCAGGAACCTATTACAAAGAGTAACTTTTTAACGTTCATAATGAAATTGTTCATTTATAGAGAAACACCGCAACGCCGATGGGACTACACCACATCATTCTACGTCGTGGTCGCCGAGCTGACCACAACAGGTGGCGATGAATTCATCATCGACACGATCACCGCTATGATCATCTTGTCTATTATTTTAGTCTGTGGCAAAATGCTAGCTGCAACTGTTGTTGCCACGTCTATACAGGTGGCATATTCTACAAAATATGCCTTGAACAGCTACGAGAAGGTGACAGATGAACTTATTGATATACTGAAGAATCAGGGATTGTCAAGTAGGTTTTAATCTCTATTTTGTGGTTCTCTTCAGTTTTTATAAACGTCACAGATTGTGATGATGAGTAGATTTGTGTTTTTAAACAATACATTTATTTAACTTCTAGTATTTCAACGTTGGGAAAGGATCTAATAGTTATATTTTGCAGAATACCAATTGAAGAAGTTTTGGAAATATGTACAACAGCTTTGGGTAACAGAACGTGGTAGACAGGTAAAAAATAATGATTTAATTTCAAGGTAAATACATTATAATTTAGTTCTTCAATGTAATATTCATATTATTTTCATAGTTGCCAGTACTCTTATCTCAAACTCCGTACGTGAGGAGGTGTGATCTAATGAACGCGATGTTTGGCCAACATTTGAGGAACTGCTATCTGTTCGCTGATACTGGAGAACCTTTCCTGAGGCAGTTGGCTGGTTTTTTGGATTTCACTTTTTTCTTTCCTGGTATACTTTTTCGCATCTTTATTTAGACATTTTTGTTCCATAAGAGATTTTAAGCTCACCAAGCATTTTATTAGGTGAGAATAAATTGTAAAGCATTTATAATGGGCTTACAAAATTCCAGGTAACTACATTGTAGTAGCTGGTGACAGTGAAGCTCGTATGTACTGGGTAGCAACAGGGTCTGTGTCAGTGGTATCAGTACGTCCAGATCTGACCGAGACCACGCATGAACTGCTGGGCTCTGGAGATGTCTTCGGTATACTACAGGGCATGACCAGAGGGGTTGTGCATTGCTTCTCTTATAGAGCTGAGACTAAGGTATAAGTACTGGGTTTATTCGTGGACTTTTTTTTTATTCGATAGAAAAGTAATTTTTGTGCGTTCCTTAACCAAAATAATTACAACTATAATAAAGTTTGTTGCGCTAGTATTTTTGGATAGTTCACAATTCATACTGATTTATTTGTATCGCATGCAAACTGTACTAGAGCTGTATACATATTACACACTGTAAATAATTATTCATATTGTTTTGGTATAACTGTTCGTTCATGTATTGTTAAGGAAGGTCTGTGTTAGTATTGGCTTACAATTATAATTGGCGTGCAATTTATAACTCGTAGTGTGTTTTCAGGTAAGTATACTAACTCTCAGCTTGGACATGTGGATCAACATCTTGCCGTTCTTCCCAGAGGCGAAGAAGATAATTGCTGAAAGATCTGAAGTTTTGTTCGCACAGATTTGATTGGCATTAACTATTCTTAATTACTAGGCAGGTACGCACGGCTACAGATCAAGCTATACATTTCCAATATAACCTGACCTCTCATTGTACGGAAATCCTATACAATGCGAGATCATCTTATACTGGAATTGTATAGCTTGATGTGTAGCCGTGTGTACTACCCGTGTTCGATAAGTTGAGACCTGGCGCGGTGACATTACAGTTGCGTGCTTGTATAGTACGTGTATAGCGAGATTATTGCTTCATGCTATAAGTACAATACCGCTGCCATCAGGGAAGTACAGGGGAAGGAGGCGAGGGAGTCGCATTCCACTCGGGTCTCAACTTATCGCGCACAGGCAGAACATTAATTCATAATGAATATAATAAGATGTATTTGTACAAAACACATTTTATTTTCAAAGAATCCTCTGTTGGTCAAAACTTTCCGACCCCTATACTTTTATTCATGAATAATTATTATGGGACTGTTACCTGATAAATAAAACCTTCCTAATTGTATGAACATGAAACCCCTGAAAAAGTAATTATATACATGGAGAGTAATTTACCAAATGAAGCCCAATAGAAGGAAATATAATATTTGACATTGCTTCAAATGTACGGTTCTTACGCAATTATTAGCATTGGCTTTGCTGGAGTAGGATATACGAGCAGGCGGTTGCCAAGAGCGAAGCCTATCCTGGGGCTTGTATCACCGTGAATGGTGATAGGATTGTCGTAGTCCACGTGCCGAAATATAATTTAAAAGCGTAATATCGTCACGGCTTTCGCTTATTGCTTGTATTTAATTTTGATTCTAAACCAGAGATTTACTTTTTATACTTTATTGTTTTTTAACTTATTTGCGTATAAAAAAAAGATTATTTCTAGGTTTATTTTTAAACTCGTTCATCTCAGGAGCGTTACTCTTCTTGGTAACTTACTTACGTAAAAATAATAATAATACTTTTTATTAATATTCTTTTTTAAGCGATTTAATTAAATTAACATTAGTTTTATACATTTCATTGAAAAAAGAAAATTGATGTTAGCATTATGCAGGTATACTTACTAAATTAAACGCATTGTATTTGATATATAAATATTTAGTTACCACGAATAGGTAGATAGGTACCCGTCGGAGTGGCTCTATATGAAAAGCACTTTATACTAGATTGGAAGCCACTTTAAGCCGCTTATGACAGTTTCGATATTCGTGCCCTCGAATGATGAGAACCAACTGAATGGAATCGAATCAATGAAAAGGTACGGTCGGCAATAAAAGTCCAAGTATTATGAAGCTTTATTACCTTTTATAATCGTGCCGGGTAGTAGAGATATATTTTGTATCAGGTTTTACCATGTACCTAGCTATATAACATCTTTTTGATTTTTTAAATAGGTAAAAACAGAAACATGAAATATTATGTTTTTTTTGAGTAATGTTCTATTAAAAAAGGGATTTTTTTGTAAAAATCAACATTTATTAAACAGAAAAATTAATCTTAATAACTCTAACGTTAATTTCAATCTTAAAAATTGTTTTGTTTATTTCTTTTAATCACACACAGATTCACTTTTAAGCAGTTAAATCTTATAGTTATAAAACGAACTTAGTTAAAAATCATACTAATTCTTAAAAACTTTACTATTATCTAGTAATTCTACACAACATTGTTAATTCTCACAATCACAGATTTGTTTATAATCTAATTTAAATAATAAAACAGAGTTATAAATCAGTCATATTAACAAATTGGACGATCGTGTCTCGTCTCGAGTCTCGACCCGAAAGTCACGAGACTCGAGACAACTAAAATTACAAAAAGTCCCGGGACTTCGAGACACGAGACGTCCCGGGACCCAATCCCTAGTTCTGACCCAATATACTACCATAAAAGTAACAAGTTCCTAAGCAAGATTGATAACAAGACCATGTTTGTAGCACTCAGTACACCTCGAGCATCTGACAAATGTTTTAATTTCCCTACATTTACGTAATAATTTCACGCTGACGTAAGTAAACGTAAGGCGGTGGTTCAGGAGCAAATACTATGTTATTAATTTCGGCCCACCATCTCCCGTAATCAAGACGAGACAAGACAAAGGCGGGGGGATGTCGCTCTAGAATTAGGTCTTACAAACATAAACTTGGAACACGTTCGAAATGATATTTTTGAAGTTTCTTTGCTTACGGAAATGTCTACGGGGTCTTAATATAAAAGGGTGTGAAGAGATTTCTTCAGGGTCGGCAACGCGCGAGTGATGCCCCTGGTGTTGCAAGCGTCCATAGGCTACGGTAACTGCTTACCATCAGGCGGGCCGTATGCTTGTTTGCCGCCTTAGTGGTATAAAAAAAAATATTATTCTACACAGGTGGGCCATCCCTTTTTGTTAGACCTATTTAATGAAAACCTCTTATTTATTTTTCCATGATATTTGGCGCTAAAATTTGAATGTATACAAATTTCATTTTACTATATTTCATGAAGAATTTTTGATTCCTACCTTATAATATTACTTATCCATTTAGCATTAATCGTTCGCTAAAGTAATATACAAATAATTCCCAGAGTTTCCCATGCTTTCATTTCTAATTACCTTTGTAGGTAAGAAAATATTATAAGATCTAAGTAAATATTGAAATGTTGCTTGAGAGCACTGAGTTCGAATGTTGTCGTAAGGATTGTTTGCTGTTCACGAAATTGAAATATTACCGAGGGTTTTCAGGAAATCAAGCGCCTTTGGCAATATTTTAACGATTTCGTATTCGATAAGTCGATAAATGGCCTGTTAGGAAGTTGAAATTGTTCATTTAATTGGATTTGCCGTGAGTTTTATGACGTAAAGGCGGGGAAGTTTTGTAAATATTAAATAATTTCACGAGCAGCGCGGGCTCACGTGTGCCGTTTGGAGGCGCAATGAAAAATCACATTTTCAATATATTGAGGTGGGTACCCAAATGGAGGCAATATCGAAGTGCTGATTTGTCGCTCCGCTGAATATTGGTCTGGCGTTGATTCAAATCGGTGCGAATGTCGAACCGAGGTAAATCGATGCGGCTTAATTCCCGGTACAAAATAACTAACATTCGTATCCAATTGCTCACGTGCCTTTTGAATGTTATGACGTGTTAGATTTGACTATCTTCGTTACTATTTATATTCTAAGCTGCTTATTTGCTCCTTAATTCAGCGTGGGTATATCTTGAACGACATGTCATCAATCATACCGTACTTAGACGACAATCCTAAAAAGCTTCCTCTGCTTATTTTTATTAATTCGTAGCATTCATAAATCTACGGGCCCACAGTAGTTAACAACGTCATCGTCGTACAATGGAGATATTTTTCAAACTGTAGAGAATTTCGCATTTCCCCCGTGTTTATCATTATTTTTTGCGTCATTTGCAACGGCAGATGACATTGAGGCATGTGGAAGATTAATCTGGGAGAGGCAGGGACGCGGGCGGGACACGTCGGGCCGGCGCGGGCGGCGTGCGGCTCGCGGCGGGGGGCCGGGGCCGGGGGTAGATGTCCGCGTTATTTAGTTGAGCATTATATCAAGCCTCTGCGACGCTCCGCTCCGCTCCACTCTCCGGTGAAATTAAATCAACGTTCATTCAAGTGGCTCATAGCAATCGTTAGTCATTACATTACTCAACCGCGATATTACATTGTGGAAAAATTATGTTCTGCTCGAAATAAGGGATGAAATGAAATTGCGAGGTATCCGTGTCGTAACGTATACGTTATTACTTTTCCCGAAGTTTCGAAAGCTACGGAATGAAAGGGCTATCAAAAGTCTTCCCTCGTTTCATCATGATCGGGGATTTCATCCATGGTTATATTTACGGCCCCATCTCTGACAAAATTCACCTGGAACAGAATTAAGTCGGGGCCAAATTGAAATAGCCTGGTCGAGATGCGCGTGAATTTGGTGATTCGAGAATGGAAATTCACTTGTAAAATAATTGACACCGCTTTTGGAGTTCATTGATTCCTAATATTTTAACTTTAATAGCTGTTTAGTAGCTATATACTCACACAGACAAATTTTATTCATGACAGGGCTGGCATGTATTTTGCCCAAAGAATAAGCATTACCACTCAGTGTGGTGGTGCTGGCAGCTTTCTTGCCACTTATCCGCTAGGCTACCGATATGGGGCATATTTATTTTAAATGATTTTTAATTTTAGTCCATTATTTTTATTTCATTATAGCCGTCATCCATATAGAAAAAGAAGTTATAATAGTTGTATACTAAAGTAGTAAAAAAATATTTCGATTTATCCATACGAGTAGTTAAATCACAGAGATGCTTCATGTACTGTTCGAATGACGTCAGAAATAAGCTCAACTTGAAGCAAACACGCACAACCGGAACGTGATTCGTGACATTTCTCACTTGTCGAGGTATTGGAACAACTATGTACCTTTGGGATCAGAAAAGATTACCGATGGACAACCCTGTTTCTTTTACGTTTAAAGCTAGAGGAAAGGTCCTGTAATCAGAAAAAATATCAAGTGTGAGTCGAAGAGTGCCTCGTTCTATTTGGGTATCGTTCATACTACTAATTATACTTTTTTTAATTAGATAATTTAAGGTGTGAAAAATGTTTGTTTGTCACAGTTTACAAACAATGTTATTGAATAGTGAAATAGTGTTTTCAGTATTTGTTGTTTAAATATATTTTGCATTCCAAAATGTTCTACAACTGACAATTTTAGCAGCCCCGCTATATTATTGAAGATAAAGAAGATTTATAAAATATTTGTTCTTTTCTCAATAAGCCCTAGATAATGATACCTCTTAAACCATGAGAAGGAAAAATACTGCTGCTTTTTCATGAGCGCTGACAGACAGCAGAGTGACAACGATGTGGCTCCGTTTTTCCCTTCAGATACGGAGCCCTAGTAAAAATGTTAAAAGTCTGGGGTGGCTAATGAATAACTAATTAGGTTTGAGTTCCTAGAACTAATTCTAGAAAATCTCGAAGGAAACATTAATGTTGGTATTTGAGTAAGTTTTAATAAGCTCTTATCGTAGGGTTCCGCGCTTCGGCAGATAGGTTTTAGCATAGTAATATTACTAGTAAAGTTGTAACAACACTTGCGGTTTTATCGAAGCATCGATATTAAGACAAGAAACTTCAGAAACTCATTTCGTGTCAGGAATTGGAGGGTTATATACTTTGACGTATAAGAGAATACTATTTTGATTTGGTTAGCATCGAAGCTATAATGGAAAATTTGTTTGAGTTTGAGATGACATATGGATTATAATGAAAGAGGTCAGAAACAGAACTGGTGGGTTTTTAACCGACTTCAAGAAAAGGAGGAGGTTCTCAATTCGGATGTTTATATTTTTTTTTTTTTTTTTTTTTTTTATGTATGTTCGGGCATAACTCCGTCATATATAGACGGATTTGCAAAATTCTTTTTTTGTTCGAAAGGGGTATATTCCGAAATGGTCCCATATAAATTTCATATAGATCTGATGATGAGTTTCGGAGATAGACAACGGAACACTTAAAAAAATTACAGTAAATCAGCCGCGATTGCTGCTATCGCATAAATATGCATTGTTTACGCAATCACACAACAAAACATCAGGCCTGTACACTCGAAAGGGTTACGCAGATGTATTCAGTATATAATGAAACTAAAAATTCAAAAATAATTAACTTTTTAACAAAAAAATAAACCGCCTTCAAAGTACACTAAAAAGTATAAAATAACTCTTATCTGACACTGTTTTGAAGTCAGCGAAATATTTTCTATAGAACACGTCATGCGATTTCGCTCACTTCAAAACAGTGTCAGATAAGAGTTATTTTATACTTTTTAGTGTACTTTGAAGGCGGTTTATTTTTTTGTTAAAAAGTTAATTATTGCGTTAAAATATCAATATGGAAAACGAGGAGCCTCCCAGGATAAAGGTAAGGACTTACCAGGAACTCCTATGGCAATCCAATGATTATGAGCACCACCACTTCACAACAAATCACAAAGTTTTAATGCTCCTCGGTCTGTAGCGTCTTTCGTACTGAATGTTGCGAGGCGCGCGTCTCGTTTTACTCGCACACACGCATTTGGCGATGCGTCGCCGAAGTATGTAGAAGATTCCCGAAGTTCTCTTCTCGCTCACACATATGATGTGGGAAAAGGAGAGGAATCGGGAAGCAGAGGCTCGTCATTAATACTCAATATGAGTAGGCTTCTACCACAAATACCATTACAGGCATTTTGGCCTAAACATCCTCCGCCGCCTTGAGAATACGTAGTGTTCTCAAAAGAAAGAAAAAATAATTAATTATAAGAACTAATTACAGATTATAATAATTACTAAAGTACTGAATATAAGATGCGGTATGATTAATTTTTATTGTGAGGGTAATGGACATAACTTGACAATGGGTCTTTTGAATGATCCATTTGAAGTTTTTACTAAAGCGACGCGGATATTTCCATCCTTGCCAGGATAAACTTGTGATATTATGCCCAACGGCCAACGTAAAGGGGGAATATCATCTTGATGTATAAGAACCACAGTACCAATCTTAATGTTATTTTTATCAATGAGCCATTTCTGTCTAACTTGAAGATTATGTAAATATTCTATACGACATCTTTTCCAATAGCTACACACCATCTGATCTAATAATTGTTTCCGACAACGTAAAGATATGGTTTCCTCGGACACATTCTGAAGCGGCAATGAAGTCAATGGTGAAGCCATTATAAAGTGAGCGGGAGTAAGAGGCTCCGGGTAGGGATCCTCAGATAAAATGCAAAGCGGTCTAGAATTTAAGACTGTTTCAATTTGGGTAAGAACAGTGAGGAGCTCTTCATATGTGAGGAGCTGCGAACCGATAACACGGTATAAATGAGTTTTAATCGATTTTATATTAGATTCCCACAATCCTCCGAAATGTGGGGCGCGGGGTGGAATCATTTTCCATTCAATGCGGTACTGATCGGTAAGTAGTTCTTGTAATTGAGCTTTAGCTCCGACAAAGTTAGTTCCGTTATCGGAGTAAAGAAAAGAAACAGGTCCTTGACGGGAAATGAATCGCTTAAAAGCGGAAATAAAAGTATCTGATGACACATCAGTTGCCAATTCGATGTGTACAGCTTTGGTTACTAAGCATATAAACAAACAAATATATGCCTTTTGGCTCTTTTGACCTCTGCGTCTACATAATGTTACTTTAATGGGTCCAGCATAGTCAACGCCCGTATGCACAAACGCTTTGGTCTCCTGAACGCGGCAAGAGGGTAAATCAGCCATTTTTGGGCTGAGAAATGAAGGGGAATTTTTAAAACAAAAGTTACATGAATGTACTCTGTGTCTAATGACACTTCTAGCGGACAGTATCCAATATTTCTGGCGCAACAGTGAGCTCAGAAGATTGGCACCAGTATGGCAATGAGCACGGTGAAAATAATCTATAATAAGATGAGTAACGTGGTCATGTTTAGGTAAAAGAGCGGGATGCTGAGCTTCATACGGAAGATTTGCATTTGAAAGTCTACCTCCAATTCTAATAATTTTATCTTGATCTATAAAGAGGTCAAGTTTTTTAAGAGGGGAAGATAATTTAACTTTTTGAATATTATTAAATAAATTTTGAAAATGAACTTGTTGTACAGAGCGTATTAAATATACTTCAGCTTTATTTAGCTCAGAAGCTGTGATGCGGCTGTGACCTTGATCACGAGAAATTATGCGAGAAAATCTAAGTATGTATACTATTATGCGTAATATTTTATTCCATGATGAGTATTTCAGAGCAAGCTCGTAAATTAAATTAGGCTCAACAGAAGCGGACGCGGTACAAGTAACAAGTGTTTTACTATTAAATTCAGGTAGGTCCTCACAGCATTCGGGACTAAATGGAGTGATAGGCCATTCTGAAACTGGATCTTTTAACCATTTCGGGCCGTGCCACCATAAGTGATGTGACACTAGCTGCTCAGGTAAAATACCTCTAGAGAGACAGTCGCTAGGATTTTCTATACCACTAACGTGGTAGAAATGTTTTGGGTCAAGATTTTCTTGACATTTAGCAATGCGGTTACTAACGAAAACATTCCATCTATGTGGAGATGAATGTATCCATGACAGAGTAATTTTAGAATCGGAGAATGCGAATATATTATCAGTAGCGGTTCGAGCACTATAAGTCTCATTATAACTAGCGCGTAGCTGTGGATCGCGTAGCTTGGTACGCTCCAAAGCAAGTAAACGGCGGTGAGCAACGGAACGGGAATCACCTAACACGTCAGGATCCTCACGAAAAGGTAACGCGGTGCAATATCTGCCTGCGGAGTCCCGTGAGAAGTTACGAGAGAACAGCTGTTCACACTCCTTTTCGGCCGAGCTCATAAATTTTTGCGCGGGAATTTCTTCGAGCTCCCAAAACTTAAGTAGGGAATCATCTAAAGAAATAGTAAGGTCATTGGGACCAGAAATGAAAAAAGTCGCGGTATTAAAATAAGTGGATGCATTTTTATTAATATTAGAGTTAGCGGGAACGTCGCCCATAAGAATATAACCGAACACGGTTTCAAGGGCAGAAGGAGCGGGAGGTGCAATAATTTTTTGACCTAATAATAAAAATGGGAACAATTGTGCCCCGAGAACTACTTCGACCTCTCCGGGGATGTGCCACAGAGGGTCAGCGAGCGGTAAATTACCTAAATGTTGCACTATAGAAGTCTCAACATATTCCACAGAACAGATAAATAAGGTTAGAATGGTAATGTGGGCGGGGCAAGCGCGCCACAGTTATGATTCGATAATCATAACTCGACCGATTCGCGGTCAGTGCGCGTCGGATTACATTGGAGAACAGAGCTCTGCTTATAATGCCGTGTTGTGCTATAATAACGTGTAAGACAAAAAAGTCAGACCTCAAGTATAGAGCGAGGAGGTATATCTTTCCATCGGTAAGTCGAAAATAACATTTAATTACAATATTATTAGTAAAAAACATAAAAACATATTGAACACTATAAAATACCAAACATTAACAAAATTATTACAACAAGTTATGAAAAACATACATTAACCGATGTGTACTCGCTCAATCAGCGCAATGACCAAATCCGCTTTCAATGTACTGCATACATTGCGTCTTCTACACTTCGTCCTTTGCCCTGATTGGCAGTGATTGTAAGGCGCAGCATGTTTATCGATAGTGACGTGACCATGTGGTTTGGTTAAATAAAATCATCGATAGAATTCTAGACTATATATAATATAATTACGTTTGACAAAGATAATTTTGGAATTATTTTATATTTAATTAACGATAGTACATTTTTAGTTAGACGTATTTTGAAATTAGATATTATATTAATCATTGAATGAATGTGACCGAATGATATAAATGGACATATAAGACCCCTCCTCATCTACGAGTATTTACTATGATGTATTTAGTATTATAATCTAAGTAAAATGTAATTTGACTAATGCAATAAATTATAAATTGTAGGTTTCCTAAAGAACCTAACGCCAGGGAACAATGGATTGGCGTGACAGGTAGAGGTAACTGGAAGAGCCGATAACCGATGTGGAAGAAAGGTTCTCGAGTGGCGACCACGTACTGGAAAGTGCCGAGCGGGACGACCTCCCACCAGGTGGACCGACGACCTGGGGCCCAATTCTCACTTCCCTCGAACTAGCCTTCGAATCGAACTTGCATTACGAGTTCTATTTCGACCGTAAAATTTCGAGGGGCGGAGTCTATTTTTCGATTCCTGTATTCTCGGCACTAATCGAACTAACCTTCGAAATAAGTTCGAGTGTAAGGAGTAAATGTTGCCATTATGATGGATACAAATTGCACGATGCGTTTCGTTTCACTTGATAATTGCGTTTTGTTAACGTACGTGATAATTTTATATCTTAAATTAAAATTTAAAAGATTTTAATGAATATTTTAATAAAATATTTAAAACGACGTTTTACTCTTATTATATCCTAATATATCCGGAATTCATAAGTTAATCAATTTTATATAATAATTATAAATGAATATGACAAAATATTTTCTGTGAGTAACGGAAATCCTTAGGCTTATCTGTCATTACGTTTCCAAATGACAACCTAACTGTTTGACGTTTGATAGTTCGCATTCGAAATACGTTTCGAACGGTCCCGACCAGTCGAAGTAGTTCGAGCGCTAGCCCTCGAAAAAATGAGAGAAAATGGCGGCTTCGAAATTCTCAGAATAGCCTAACTTGATTTTCACTCGAAAAAAGTACGAATTCGAACTTTATTTGGAACAAGTGATTAATTCGAGTGAATGAGAATTGGCTCCCTGGTCAGATCTACTATCCGATTCAGTTCTACACATTGTGGTACACTTTACGAAAAAACGATCACACCTCTACAGATGATGCACAATCAAGTATTGAAAGTATAGGATCAAATCTATATTTGAAATTTAGCATAGGTAATTAAAATGTTTGTCTAGATGATAAGACTTACCATATACATTGAGCTATAGTGATAATAGCTCAATAACCATATATGGTTTTCCGGGGTGTGATGATGAAGTAGGAGGGCATGCGCTGGATGGGGTTGTTGGAATTGTCGTGAGATGAACTTTGACCACATGTGGTATCCCTGGTCTGATGATGGAGTAGAATGGTAGGTATTTAAACTGTATAACGGAGCAACTTATCCTAGCCGTGTTTGGGGTTGTTGGAATTGTCCTGAGAACAGCTTTGACCATATATGGTTTTCGGGCTCTGATGATAGAGTAGGAGGGTAGGTAATGGAACTCCATAGCGCAGCAACGTATCCTAGCCATGTTTGGGGTTGTTGGAATTGTCGTGAGATGAACTTTGGCCATATATTGTATTCAGGGTCTGATGATGGAGTTGGAGTGTGGGTAAGCACTGAAACTCCATAGTGGAACGACGTATCCTTATCCTAACCATATTTGGGCTTATTGAAATTAAAATATTAAACTTAGTTACAAAAAAATCTTACGAGCCCTTACAAAGCTGCGCTTTTAGCTAGTATATAGTAAAAAAAATAAAATAAAATAATTTCTTAATATTAATTTCATGTTACATTTTTCCCCACGCATTCATCAGATAGTTTATCGATAAAAATATCGACTTTATCAAGCAAATCAAATCTGTCAAATTTAGCTTCATAATTTTAACAGCTCACGCCTATGAAGTATCGTATTTTTTCGGTAATTACTTACTAACGATAATGTTGTTCTTCATTGACGGGTCCCACCCACTTAGTGAAGTGCCACGCACAACGAACAACCAGACTATCTATAATCAGTTTAGAAATAAAACAAATCGAACATTAGAAGTTAAGATTTAGTTAACTATATAATTTGTTGTAAAAATTTTCGTTATTTGCGCACTATAATATAATATATTATATATCTATCACGCAGTTATCCGTAAAAAAACCACTACATACCCTAATAGTTTTATTAGTTTTTAATTGTCACAAATTGATTATTGCCGGTCCAAAAAATCATTATGCTGAATAATAATATAATTAATTCAATAGAAAAAGATATGTTAGTTTTGTGTAATCCGTACAGCATAACCATGCAACTATCGATTTCAAGTTCTATGAGAATAATAATTGATAATCGAACCGATTCATTAACGATTATACACTACCCATCCCTACTGTAAGTTGTCAACATTTTTGACAGGTGTATGCATTTTTGCGTGTGTGAGTGTCTATGCCCACGGTAGCTTAGTGCTAGTGGGTGAACGAATATCTGCACTGAGATTTATGTGTGCGTGATTTGGTTGTGTGCGAAATATTTGTAAAAATATGATTGCGTATGTGTAGAAATTAAAATAGTGGGGGTCAAGCGGCGACACTGGTCCTAGTACAAAATTGGAGCGAGGGCCTTTCCAACCTTATTTATCTATTCCGTGACATATTCAGTCGGTAACCTGTCAGTAATGCAATCAACGACAAGAGCGGTAATATTATAAAAATATTTTTTATTTTTCGCGGTTATTTTAAGTTGAACGTAGCCGTGAATAGGACGCGAAGTGGATCCTACACCATTTATAAAAGAATTGCTAAGCGGTATTATATTTAAATTTAGTTGTTTACAACAGGCAGTTGTAATTATGTTGTTTTGAGACGCGTTATCTATTAAACATCTAACTGAAATATATTTATTGTCCTTATTAGACGCATAAACTTGAGCGGTTGATAAAAGTACAGTAGTATGGGAAGGATTTAATTTATTAAAAGAATCGCGTTCGTTATCATTATTCTTATCAACTCGCGTTCGGGTGCATAGCGACACCGGTTGTGGAGCGTCCGTAGCGTTAGAAGGAGACGCGGTCGGATGCGCGGGCGAGGCTGCGCACGGGAGCGGTCGCGGCGCGGCGCGGGCGGCGGCGGACGGCTGCGCGCAAAGCTGCGCGATGCGGTTATCGCTATTATCAAGACGCGCCGAGTGAGAGGGACGCGAGTCAGAAACTATTTGTTGCGATTGCGAATTGCTATCCAAATGCAAAAGAGAATGATGGTGTTTATTACAAGTTTTACAACTATACGACGACTTACACTGAGAAGCAGTATGCGTAAAGCTAAGGCAGTTTACACAGCCTCTTTTAGATTTAACAAAATCTAAACGATCTTTAGTATTAAGTGCTTTAAAAGAGGAACAATTAAAAATCTGATAGTGATCAGATTTATTACAAAATAAGCAAGTTCTTTTATTATTATTATCGCGTGCAAGGAAAGCATGGTGGACTGTGTTTGAATTACGCGGTTGAGACCGAGAAGCGGGCGGATTATTAAGGTTGCTACCGACTGGCGCGGTTCGCGCGGAGCCAGCAATTGGCGTAGAAGTGCGGTCTAATATTTTTACTTGCGATTTCATAAAATCAACAAAATCCTTATAAGAAGGAATTTCTTTACTCCTCATAAACATTTCAAAAGAATTAGCGGTTGCGGGATCTAACTTCTTTAAAGCTAAAGAAAGTAAGATAAAATCTTTCATATCTTCAATACCCAACTGTTCCAAAGCAGATACAGAAGCGTGGAAAGTTTCAATGAACGTATTTAAAGACGCGGAATTATTTAATGCGGGTTTAATATTGAATAAATTAGACATGTAGTGTGAGCCTAATGCTCTTTTATCTTGATATTTTTGAACTAAGCTGTCCCAAATAGAATTATAATTATCACCGGACGGTATAATACCTGCCGTGATTTTTAAAGCATTTCCTGTTAATTTACCTACAAGATATTGTACTCTTTGAGAATTCGAAAGATCAGGATTTGAATGTATATTAGATTTAAAAGATTCAAAGAAGACGGGCCAATTTTCTATTTTTCCATCAAATGACGGAATTTGAATTGGTGGTAGTTTGATACGACCTTTATATTGGGACGGAATAGTATTCTGCGCAGACACATTCGACGTAGTATTTGTCTTACTGACGATAAGAGAACGAACCCTTTCTATTCGGGTGTACACTGTATCAAAGGAAATCATTTTTTTATAATCAATCTTATATTCTGGATCAAGTTGCATATTTAACGCGTTAATTGTATCTAAATTGGCACTAAATTCATGACGAATTGTACTAATAATTTCAGTGTCCGCCATGAATGTCTCTGAGGAACGAAGGTCTGCACTCGCGGACGTGGAAATATTCTTAGAAGAATCATATAAGAACGATAATTGTTCAAAAATAGCTTCATTTTTAGCTTCCAATATTTTAATTTTAGTTTCAATAGCTTCCATTGTGAAAGATTGCGTAATAATAAATTGCAAAATTACCTAATTAAAGTAAAATGATGTAGGTAAGTAGGTATATCCAACAGTTTAGGCACCTAATATAGGTATGAAAGTTTATTTCAAGTCGACAGACAAGGCTCATAGAATGCAATTATATGCGTAGTAATAGTACAAATAGTAAGTACTTATTGCGGTTATTAGTACACCATATGATTTCGTATAATAAGATACGAATCGGTACCTATAAAATCTAAGTCCTAAAAATATGGAGGAGCGGCGGCGGTATTGAATACCTAACTACTTTTTATCACGATTGGCGTGGTAAAAATGGCGGGAGTACGAAATATCGTATTTATATAGTCTAAAACCTATTTATGAGGTATAAGACTTGCGTATTATGAGGTATATACCTATTTAGAGGCATAAAACCTATAGAAAGCGGGAAATTATACGTGATTTGATATGAAATTAAATTGCTGTAATGGCTGACTCAAAATGAATCCGCTCGAAGGCGTACCAGAAAAAATGGTGGGTTTTTGCGTTAAAATATCAATATGGAAAACGAGGAGCCTCCCAGGATAAAGGTAAGGACTTACCAGGAACTCCTATGGCAATCCAATGATTATGAGCACCACCACTTCACAACAAATCACAAAGTTTTAATGCTCCTCGGTCTGTAGCGTCTTTCGTACTGAATGTTGCGAGGCGCGCGTCTCGTTTTACTCGCACACACGCATTTGGCGATGCGTCGCCGAAGTATGTAGAAGATTCCCGAAGTTCTCTTCTCGCTCACACATATGATGTGGGAAAAGGAGAGGAATCGGGAAGCAGAGGCTCGTCATTAATACTCAATATGAGTAGGCTTCTACCACAAATACCATTACAGGCATTTTGGCCTAAACAAGAACTAATAGCAGCACTACAGAGGAAATATACTACATTTCTTTTACTAATAAAAAAAAAGAAGAAGAATGGAACAATTCTGTATATACCAGAAAAAACACAACTAGGAGCTCGTAGGTATAATGTCTAATAAATAACTGGTGTGGTCACATAACTACGCTCAATCCATATTAGATTCTGGTCACAGAATGGTCATTTAAAGCTATAAGTAAAGCCTCTCCAATTAGACTAAGAACATTGACTACCTACCTAATATAATGATTGTATTTTATATACTCTGAGATAATGGTAACATTCTTTTGTTACTAAATCTTACTAATATCATGCGAAAGTGTGTCTATTATAATAACGTTTTAATAACGTTTATTGAGTAAAACAATAGATTACAGAGCATGCATCGTTGGTTCCCAAACTAGGTAAAACCTGTATCTTGGGAACCACCTTACTATTGGTTGGTCCTTCTTTCAGGCAGCAACAGAGCAACTAACTGATCGGCGTGAGTTTTTGCATAGAAATAGGTTATGGGACATAATGCCATTTTTTTCCCAGGAACCCGGTGAAGCTGTGGTGCGGAAGCAAGGCCCTAAGTAACGGTACTTAATTAAGTATCCTGCATAACATGTATTAGTTTGGGAGAGCTAATATCTTGCCCGAAAATCGTTGTTGTACATATTAGGGCCAAACGGGTCTCTTTAGTGCTCAATTGGTCTATTACGCCCGCGCCGATGCCGGTACTTATAGAAATACGGAATTCTTTATTGTTTGGTTTTGCCTCAGTGGATAAGCGTTTGTATTTTTGTAGATAAATATTATTAATGGTTTTATTAAGGACTAGTAGTGTTTCGTCCCGCAAATTTCTAACGCAGTTCAGATTTCTTAAAATTATTTTAGTTTACAATGGTGCAGATTCAGTTGTAAATCGCACTAAACTAATTTAAGTCACATCTCATCTCTTTCTTACGAACATGATTGAATAAGGATAGAACATATTTTAAGTTGTCAAATTAATCTTTGCCGTCTTATTTTGCGAGTATTTAGGCGTAACCGCGATAGATGGCGACTAAAATTATATTGAAAACAAGCATTGGACTAATTTGACAGGACTAAATTTCTTACATCCTTTTCTTATGTTCTTTGTTAGAAAGAGACATAGTTACATTAAAATTAGTTTAGTTGTGGACAACAGAATCAGGGCCAATACTTATCTGGTTTAGATTAGGTAACTTGTTTGTTCGTATTTGTTTTATTACATTATTTTAATCCTACTTGCCAAGATATTTCCAGCATATTATATGAACTGATATATACCAAGCGAACCTACAAACGCGTGTAGGAGGGTGTTAATATTTCCTCTATAACTTTGCCAATGTAAGGACAAGTTGACTTAGCGGTTGTTCGCCATCAGACGAAAGTTTACCACTTTCGACATAGTAGGTGTCCTAGATGCCAAACTATAGCTACTCAAAGTCTAATGAAATCTTGTTGAATAGTTTTCCCTTGCCGTCACAAATACATACAATGTCGATAACATAAATTATTCTCTACTACTTTATGAATAATAAAAAAATTCTAACGTTATAAGCTCCTAAAGACGTTATTGGATTGTTTCAGCAATAAAAGAAATATCAAACGAATATTATTGTAAACCTATTATATTTCTAGTCTTTATGTAGAACTAGCTTCCGTTCTGCGGTTTCACTCGCATTCCCGAGGTATACAGGTCGTTGTTTTGGTCAGCGACGAGCGACTCAGGGTCGATAATACAAATGACACTGGTGCTAAAAAAAATATAAAAAAAATACTTTATTTTTTTTAATAATAAAATTAAACAAATTAAAATTTTGAAAATCATGTAATAAGCTAAAGTGTAGACATAATACTCAACAGGAGTACGAGGGAGTAAGGGGATGGGGCGATGGCGGCTTGTGCCTAGCTCTAGTCTGTGCACGTGCCTAGTAACCATACTTTGCGGTAATTTTATTTCAAATTGAATAAGGTATTTCTCAACATATTTGCAGTATTTAATGGAATTAAGTCCATTTTTGGGGAATATATACTTTGTACTACCGCTCCTGGGTCGCTTGTCGCTGACCAAAACAACAACCTGTATATTATTTTTCCGGGATAAAAGTAGCCTATAGAACTCGGGAATAATATAGCTTCCCATTAGTGAAAAAATTCAGAGTCGGGTCAATAAAACCATCCGTACTGGAATCAGTCGGTATTGCTGGTGGCGACGGCAAGAGACAGGATGGTATGTCATTGATCCCGTGGAGTATCGGCAGGTCGCTCCTCTCGCTCGCGCCATCTCACTTACCGGCGACTTGTAAAGTTGCAGGGGCAGCTGCTGCCGGTGCGTAAAATTCAGAATTAAAAAAATATGCAACAATTGTACCAAATTATCTTTTTCTGCTTTTTGCGGTCGAGACCATGGGACCGCAAGGGTCTGAAGCTCGCCGTTTTGCTCGTACTTTCTCATCAAAATTGATAGAGGCCTCCGGAGGACCAGCGGGCTGGGAGCTTATTCCGCCACCGCATCAGTTTGGCTATCCAAAGAGGAAACGCTGCCTGCCTACTGGGAATCTTGCCGTTAATCGGAAGCAGCGGCAGATTCGAAGATTTTTTTCTATAGGATACTATAGATTGTAATTCGTACATATTTGATGTAAATATATATTTATTAGTTTAATCCTTTTGTCCAAAATATCAAATGCTGTATGTATAAATTTATCGACAAGAGTAGTAAACAAGTCTCCTGGGCTAGTATCGTATCTGTGTTAGCCAACGGCAAAAGTTCTTCAGGAGTTTCAATACCGTCACTGTATCCACCAAGTTGATAATTTCACTTGCAAATTTAGTCCTCAACTTCGTGAGTAGGTATAATGCGATAGAAGAGATACCGGATTAAGAATTCTTGTGTGCCATACTGGTACAAATCGTTTTGCAAATAAAAAAAAACACGGTTGCGGCGGTATGGCGGCCATTTGGAATCGTTGGAAAAGTATGGCATGGTGATTTTAGAGAATGACTACTCTACGATGATTAGCTGTGCAAAAATTTGCCTGTTACAAATGGTTTATACCATTTCGTTGACTAACGTAAGTACCACACACCAGGCAACATCTCAAAATGTTGTTTTTCTGAATAGCTGTTCAATAATATTTTCAGAGCCATAAACAAAATTGATAATAAAATAGGTTAAGATTAAACACATCAAACGTAAAATATTATAGGTACTATAAACTGTATAACAAGTTACGTGAAGTAATCCTTGCCAAGTGAAATTGGCAGAAATAAGCATTTCGGCATTTATGAAAATGTCCTCTGCAGTAGTATCATAAACATATATTATTCAGAAGTTAGCGCGGCGCTGCAGCGCTGGGGCGTAAGCGGCTACTTTATGACGTCAGTTTTATGCTTTACTCCTTGCTGACTTAGTTACTTTATTAGGGATACACGAAAATTTTTTCTTGTTATCTATTTATTAAGGGACGTCAACATTAGCTGTGAAATATACTTACTACCCAGATGGTACCCTGAATTTAATTCGAGATCATTTCTAACCATATCCTTGACCTATACAAAGACAATGTTCTCTTAAAAGTGCTTACATCCATTACTGTTATAAGTCGAATCGGAAATAAAAAATACCCTGACTTTGTGACAATATTTTTTTATAATAATTATGTATTTTTTTGAAAGGACGATGATCTTTTCTATGGAGGCATGCCTAGTTCAAAAACTTCCGTGTCCAAAAACCATGTATTTTTTTTATACCACTAAGGTGGCAAACAAGCATACGGCCCACCTGATGGTAAGCGGTTACCGTAGCCTATGGACGCTTGCAACACCAGGGGTATGACTCGCGCGTTACCGTCCCTAAAATAGTTTCAATTAATGTAAGATACTTAAAAATATTAATTTACTGGTCATGCAAATCAGAGTGAGGGCAAAAAAGCATGGTTTTTACTGTTTATAGGCCTGTGTTTGACTGCAATCTCACCATGGTAAGTGATGATGCGGCCGAAGGTGGTAAGCACACAAAGCCTAGAAGGAACTGGCTCTCAAGTGCAGCTATCGGAACACACCGAAAGGTGCTTGGCGACAGATTTTCAACTTGAGGGTGGTAGCCAGCCAGGCGGGTACTACAAAGTACCCTACCACCGTGCTATGGTTTCCTCACGATGTTTTCCTTCACCGAAAGCTCAAGCTCATTGTAGGATTCGAACCCGGGACCTTCATCTCGGTATCCGACGTCATTACCACTGAGCTATCATCGCCTAAAAATAAATAAATCCAGAAATGCAACCGGAATTACAAATAAAATACATTTTATTTCTAGTTTTAGATTATCGTCAATAATCTAGTCTCAATTAATTTAAAATACTTCAAAATATGAATTTGTTGGACATGCTAATCAGGGTGAGGGCAGATATGATCATCGTCCTTTGCATGTTTTGATGAAATGTTAGAATTTATTATAAGGTCACCTCTTTGTCAACCATTAATTCAAAGCTATGAATTTTTAATAGACTTACCAACTATGATATGCTAAATATCTCATATTTATTCAAATTGATGTCACTATTTTCATAATAACAGATTGAAGCTTGTAGGTCAACTATGTTTTTGTACTAGATCAAGATAATATTGAAAATAACGTTTTATAGAGCATTATAGCTTAGTCATAAAACGCTATTTTATTTAAATATTGTTTAAATGGAAACTTATTTATTAATCACACAACCATCACGCTTGGTCACTCCATACTTTGCACTCTTTTTAGAATCTGATGACCTGTAGTTGAAGGATCATCTAGTATATTATTATTATTTGGTTTTAGGTTCCGTATCCCACGGGCAAAACAACCACTATTACTAGCACTCTCTGGTCTGTCTGTTTGTTCTCCATGTATCACGGGTCTCTAGTTCGTAAAAGGTATGGAATTTAGACATTTTGAGCAAAACCGGATACTAAATTTAAAAAAAAGTTGTTAAAAAAACCTTTTTCTTTCTAAAGTGGTCAGAAATCAACATGAAATAAAAACAACAAAACAATCACGAAGAAAACATTCAAACCATATATTTTGCTTGAATAAAGAATCCAATTTGGGATAATTATTTCAACTGCGCGCTGGAAGTTGGAACAAAGGCGCGGAAACATTCTCACTGTGCACGATGTTTAGATTAGTATGCACTGTACGAGATGTTAATTTACGATCAACGTTTCCTATTAATACCTCGAGTTGATAATTAATTTAACTATGTATTGGATTGTGTGTGTTTGACTACAATTTTACCACAAAAAGGTTTTAATAAAATATTCAATAATATTTATTTTATATTTATATTTTCTTAGGTTATCCAACAGCGTACATAAGACACCAATTCAAAACAATTGGTATTTACAATAACGTCAAGAAAGGGTGACACGAATTATTAATTAATATCATACATTGAAGTTAAGCAAGCTATCAAAAACAAATTTAAAAAAGTTAATAAAAAGAAAAAGTTTATAAGAAAAACCCTCTAGAATTTGGAATAGAATTTTAACGCAACTTATACATAGGTAATACAAAACAAAAAAGCAACGAATATGAGGGATGTTTCATGTTGGGGTGTGTTTGTGTGTATAATTAGGTACAATACAAAAATAAGATTTGTTGCTTTACCAAATACCAAACGTTACGACGTTTTGTGACACTAGGTTTTTTTTTATTAAACACAACAAACAACACACACAACTTACAGTAGTACCCAATTAATATGGCTTACCGATGTACCTGCGCAGAAGATAAATTTTCAAAGCCCGGGTAACGCTATTGGCCGACAGCTGTCATGTTAGCGCGCGCCGTGCGGACGGGCGTGATTTGCGAGTGAGACGGAACTAACAGCTGCAGTGTATTATGAACCTTATAGTAGTGATCTAAGGTTGATTGTAAGTTTTAAGCATTCTTTCGTTAATCTTCGGGGCCATACTTTCTTTTCTGTGCGAACGAAGATTCACGACGCGCCATATAAGTTGGGTAATACTGTACCATTGTTATTGTTAAATAAATAAATTTATTTATTATTAAACGATTGCCGTAGAATAAGTAACATTATCTAACTACTACTTTAAACCTCTAAGTGCAAAAAGAGTTCGTAGAAGCCGAAACGTATCCTAAGGCTTTAGTGCGGTAAAAGCTGGCTTAGGGGAAGGTCGGGTTAGGCTTCACTTACTAAAATTAGCAGTTTCGCAAACCGCTTATTTACGTAATGTAGAAACTCGAGCAAATCGACAAGTTTAGACGGGCTAAGAAAGCTTCTGTAGCTCTCTCTATTCGGGAGATATATGAACGATAATATTATTCTTGCTTCAGGAAATGTGTGTTTTAACAAATTGAGTGTACGTTGTTATAAAGTAAGAGGAATATTTTGTTGATTTATGTAGGTAGATATAAGGTTATATGAATGTGAGAATATATATAAGTGAATAGATAATATCAAACATTTCAACTTTTCCAGGGGTTTAACTGAAAATCAGTGCTGATGGTACTTGCCACAGTCGTACGCTGTCCTTTTCCCCTATGTTATTTCTTTATATCTTCGTTTATGGCATATTATATAAGCTTTGTGTTATTGTTTTTTGTTATTTCTTTTATTTTGTAAGCTTTTGTTATTTGTTATTGTTATTTTTGCATTCCGTGTTAATGTTGGTGTTCTCTGTTAATGTTAATCGTTTGTGATGTCACATAAGACTACTAGTATACATTGTGGCTTATTTATAATAAACGACAGTTATTATGATTTGTAACACGATATTAGTGACGTCGATCGGATACCGAGACGAAGGTCATTGGTTCGATTCCTGCAATGAACTTGAGCTTTCGGCGAAGAAAACATCGTGGGGAAACTATTAAACGGTGTGAGAGTACTTTATAGTAGTAAATGGCTACTTACCTCAAGTTGAAAATCTGTCACCTCACCAAGCATCTAACGGTGTTCCAGCTGCACTTGTTTTCTCCTAGGTTCTGTGTGCTTATCACCTTCGGACACACCATCATTTTCCATATTGAGATTGTGGTCAAACTCAAGCCTAAGTCTTCTGTAGCCTTAGCACGAACCACTTTCGTATCGCCTTCGTAGCGTCATCGTATCGAGTAGATGTCACTTTTGACAGAAGTTCTATCGTCTACTCGAAACCCAGCTTGCGAGCTACGTTAAATTCGTCTAGAAATTTTGAAACATACATTTTTGATTTTATTGGTACACAATATTAAAATATTTATTTCCAATAAAATAAATGAAATAATCATCTTATCTTTTATTATTAGCTAACGATATAAGGTATTACATCATCATTCCCATGTAAATGTTTTCTTTTTCACCATTGATATGTGATGAATGTGGAAATATTTTAGAACGTACAGCAAAGAGTTCACGAGTTTACAGGTTTGAATTTAGAACATAACAAGACGAAGAGGATGAGTCTTGTGACTCCGTTAGAAATAAATTCGACGATTTTCATTTCTAGATTTGTGTTTTAGCTATTTTAGGGGATTTCATATAAAGAGTGGCTCAACTTGAACTATCGAAATCCCCTAACATTTATACACTTAGTATAATTAAGTATATATAGGATGTTTCAGAATCAATTGGTTCGATTCTCGCCTAAAAATTAAAAATTTCGGATAGTAGTCACAAAACAATACATGAGGCTCGACTGGGGAAGTACCTCCACCTTACAGAATACCGCAGCCAAATAACTTTATGTTGTGTAAAGTTGTGTTCCTGCGCGTGAGTAAGGTCGCCAGAGCTCATCGGGGAGGGGGGAAAGGTCGGTAACGCGTGAGCAATGCTTCGTGTGTTGCAAGCGTCCATATGGCTACGGTAACCGCTTACCATCAGGCGGGCCGTATGCTTGTTTACCGACTAAGTCGTATAAAAAAAAAAAAAAAAAAAAAAAAGGCTCCCCAATTGAATTTGTTTTGGTTAAAACGAACTTAAATACTATATTAAATGTAGAATAAAATAAAATTATGTTATTTTAACTCAATGATCACCATATTTCGTTATAAGATTATAAATAAAGAAATACAAACTAAAAATCTTAATGCTTCAAAAAAATAACACATTCGAAATATTGCAAATACCTACCTAAGATGCGACGAGTTCACGTAACGCTCTCACTGAAAAAAAATACGGTGACAATGTCTACGTTAGCTGGCTTGCGAGTAGACGATACCATACGTCAGAATTAGTTCCAATTTCAAATTATATACCAAACTACGTTTACGTAGTGTGACGTGAGGTTAACGTAGTTGTTCGTGCTACCGATTTGAACGTTTGGCAGCATTCGAATGACACATTCCCATACAAATATGAGTTAACTCTCTCGATACGAATACGTTACGCTTGCGATAGATTTTCGTGCTAAGGCCTCAGATCTACCTTTTTAATCGACTTAAAAAAAAGGAGGAGGTTCTCAATTCGGTTATATATATTTTTTTTATGTTTGTTACCTCATAACTCCGTCTTTTATTAACCGATTTGGAAAATTCTTTTTTTATTTGAAAGGGTAGACTTCCCGTTTGGTCCCAATGTCATCAGATCAGGATTTGATTACTTCTTAATGTAGTTTGAAGTCGGTTTAAGTTTTTTGTAAAACAGTCCAATTATTTATTTTTATATTATGATCACACCTCTCATTCTCATTCATACATGTATCTCGTAGTAAATTCCAATATTAATTTCCAACGCCCATAGATATCATCATATTTTAATCCTGATAGTAATTTGCGTTGGTTCATGTGCGCTCAAATTATGCTGACATCAAAATATTTACAGCTCCATATAATTTACGAATACGTATTGATTCTCATAACGTTAGTGGGTTTATACAAATAAATACACGTAGATTGAAGAAAATGAATGCACTTTTTCATAATTAAGTTCCTAGGTATATTTGCCGGCATGTAACTTGACCAGACTCAGATTATCTTTCTTTTTTCTTCAGTAGGTCTATACAGTCAAGTTTAAAAATAAATAATTTCAATTACCATACAATAATGACAAGCAATTAGAGTAAAAAGAATAACTAAAAGCCAGAACATATGTATAGCAAAAGGGGTGTCAAGAGATTTCTGCAGGGTCGGCAACGCGCGCGTGATACTCCTGGTGTTGCAAGCGTCCATAGGCTATGGTAACAGCTTACCATCAGGCGGGCTGTATGCTTTTTTGCCACCTAATGGTATAAAAGCTTTTTTGTTACTTGCCGAAGCATCAAGGAAAAAACCCGAGTAGCAGGTAATACCGAGCCATCCAATTTCGCAATTAGTGCTTTTTCACTGATTAATAACAGTACCAACCAACCGCTGCATCTAAATGTTTTGTGTGCCTTGACTTAGCCAATCAGAGCGTATTGTCGGTGGTGGGGAATTTGCGGAATAGATTTCAAACAAAATAATTGGCGCTTCATTATTCGATGGGTAATAGTCTCTACAAATACTTGTCAGGGTTCCGCACCCAAACGGCAAAATATAACCCTATATACTCATATTACCGTCAATCTACTTTTTGTATGTCCGTTCGTATGTCACGGGTCATAGCATGAGCTAGAGACCCTTGATTGACGTTTATAAAAACGGATTGAGTTACAGGCCTGTAATTTTGATATTCTGCGTAAAATTGTTAATGTTGTCAGGAAAATGTCGGTTTAGGTGTTAAGGACGATATCCTTATCATATTGTATTGAAGAAAGACACTGGCACTCAAGTGCTTCTGGAACTAATCGGTAGAAGCTTGGATATAGTTTTTTAAGGGATATCCAGTTGGATATGACAAATTATCCCACCACACCGTGCTATCTATCATGGTGTTACGCAATTCAAAATATGTTGGTGCCAAAAGCCCACATTAGCCTGTATTATATCATACAATACCTACTGGATCATATTTTTTACTTAAAAATGGTACTTACCTCTAAAAATAAAAAAATATTACATGAGTTTCATATTTCTAGTAAAAATTGTTACAGAGATCTAATAATTTGTTCAAGATAAGTAAAGCTTACTTTCTCTTTGAACATTATTTTCTGAAAAGAATATACGCTACTTTTATCCTAAAATACTACCTTATAACGGTCCTATATATAAAATTTCCACGATACCAATAAATTTACTTGTGATTACGTTTACATTTACGAGATAAATGGAATCCTCTTTACGATCGCCAATAACGAAAGGAGAAAATTTGTCCAAGTTATACTACGCGCATGACATAAATCATGTTGGGGCCCGATATTTTATAGGTTTTAATTTTGGCGTTTTATGTTGTGATAACATCTGCGGGTATAATGGCCCCGCCAGCCTGCGACGGGTTTACGAGGTCACTTTTATGAGTGCGATGTAGCGAGCGAATCGTCTCTAACTATGTTATTTTAAAATATTTTGTCCTCTTATTTTAACAACGTGATAAATTTGATTTTCATATTTATTTATGCACCTACAAATTTATGGTAATGCCGTCTTTTGGAAACTAGGTTTTTATCTACGGTGTTCAAATGTGAATGTCAAAAGCCTGCTCATCGAAATGATTTCTTAAATACAAACAAATACAAAAGGGTGTTATTTCGAAGAAAAGATTTATTTATAGCATTTTACTTAAAAAGCAGTTACATCTTACCATGGGACTTTTGAGTACATACCTACTAGGTACGTATTTAACATTTTTTATTGTGATATTTTTCCTACAAATACCCGAAGAAAGGACAAAATAGCTGCGTCGTCGGGTAAACGCCAATAATATTCAATTGTGCGAAAATATTTATGGTATTATGGAGTAATCTTTTTTATTAGTTTATTTTTGGTTAATGAAGTGCTTTCACGACTTTACGAGGAGATAATATAAATATCATTTATTTTCATCCCCCTAAGTAATACGAAGAATGAGGTTCATAAAATAGAGAAATAAATCCTACAATGTATAAATTTCTTGACATTTTACAGAACATCTAAAAGAAACTTCAGACCATGTATTCCGCTGACGAAATTCCTTAGGATTCCTCAGTAGGTAGGCCTTAATCAAGAAGCTTAGTGTACCTTATTTTGTACTGTGTTTAATCAATATATTCATCACCAAACTGCATTATACCCATTATATATAAAAAACAACTAAACTAGCCGCCCGGCGCGACTTCGTTCGCGTGGTGCTACCCTACCCTACCCTATCTAAACCATACAGGGCGTCACCCAAAACGCATACAAAAAAAAACAACTGTACGTGTGTTTGTCATTAAACTCCTCCTAAACGGCTGGACCGATTTAAATGATTTTTTTTGTATGCATTTGAGATGCCTTGGATGGTTTAGATTCACAAATCAGCCCGGCAGATGGTGCAACAGTCGGTATCTAGGTTACATTATCGACTGAAAATTCAGTGACATACTCACGTGCAGTAGAATTTTATATATAAAGATATTCATACAAATATAAATGCGACTTCATATAATTACATATTTATATGAATGTTTGAGTGAGTGTTCCAATGAAGAATGTTCACTAATTTAGAATTTTAGCTCTCCGCATTAACTGTAGAAAATAAAAAATACGTGTGAAAGAATTATTTTGATAAGTCAATTAGTTTCTGAGATATGGAATTTTAAAATGAGCGCGCGACGCCATATTCCACCGGCCCGGTACTCGATGCGATGACGTCATGTTACATACACCGCTCGCTCAGTCAATCGCGCTCTCAGAACAAATACCCTGACGGGTCGCGCTCTTCCGTACGTTTCCCTAGAAGATTATGACTTTTTGCTTTTTAAATATCCAATACAAATACTAGAAAATCATGTGTTATACCAAAATGTAAAAATACAACCACCAGTCCACCGGAAAAGTTGATTTTACTCGTTCCAATGGATGTCCAAATGCGAGAGAAACGGATAAAAACTGTGAAGGGGTTGGATCTATTTAGAAATAAAAGCAAAGTTTAATCCTGTGAAGATCGTGTTGCCGTAAGAATAGTGACAGTCTATTATGAACCTAAATATTATACACTTTTGTAGTGTGTAGTTATATTTTACCCCAGCGCAGCCGCGGTTTTACCCGCGCGTAGCGTTTTAATTATTTTTCAAGGAACTCCTTATAAATTATCTGAAATAAAAGTAGCTTAAGTTATTCCTTATAACATCCGCTATCTATCAGTGAAAGTCTCGTCTACATCGGTCCAGCCGTTTTTTTGCGGGGTAAATATTTATTCTAACATAAATGTAACGTATGTCACTTCTTATAGGTACCATAAGCTAACTGAGAGTAAAAATCCAGTCAAAATCGTTCCAGCCTTTCGGAGATTAGCCGGAAAATTAATAAAAAAAAAAAAAATTAGCGTGGGAAAATCCTCGTAGGATACCCGACCATCTTGGGGGGAGCGACCAGATTATGCCGAACTTTTAGTGGCTAAAACACTATCGAGTGTCGCCAACCGTATATAGGTACTTTCATGTGCGTTTAATAAAAAGCTGTTATTTTGATATTACATAACATAACAGACACTTCAATTTTATTTATTTGGATAAATAAAGTAGATTGTGTTCCTGCGCGTGTTAGTAAGGTAGACAGAGCTCATTGAGGAGGGGGGAAAGGTCGGTAACGCGTGAGCGATGCTTCGTGTGTTGCAAGCGTCTATATGGCTACGGTAACCGCTTACCATCAGGTGGGCCGTATGCTTGTTTACCGACTTAGTTGTATAAAAAAAAGATAAGACATAAAAAAGGTTAAATACATCTATTCAACTCGCTGCATTTGCAATATAATCAATGTATTTTTTTTAAATTTACTAAGAAGAGTATAAATAGGTATAGACAAACATTACTAATTTATTGTCTATAACATGAAACTTAAAAGGTTCAATAAGTACCTACTTGCGTTGCAGCTATAAAATCATTATTTTAGGTATATTAGACAGGCAGGAGAGTAAGCATTTGCATTCTTTCTTCTCGCTTTTCGGCGGCAACAGAATAATAACTATTCGTCGATAAATAATAAAACTTGTGAAAAAATTATATGATTTGACATTTTATTTAATTATATTGCTTTATTATATTACATTAATTATTAGATTCAATTTAAATTTATAATTTTGCATGCTATTCTGTAGCGAAATGTGTAGACCTTATTTTAGGATTCCACCTAAATTGTACGACATTTCTGGCGAAATAAACAATTTCATTTCATTTCAACCTATTGTATGTAGATTTTACGGTTGCCCTTCTTGAAATCCATAAATCTAATCCAAAATACTTTCCACTAATAGCGTAAGATACCTACGTACCACCGCTAGCGACTAATATGAGTGAACGGAGCGTTGAAACATGACGTCACACGCGGTCACGTGACCGTTAGCGGGCCTCGATATTTAGGGGAATTTTAAATGTCTGTAAAATCATAACTACTTGGTTTTTTTGAACGAAACAAAAACTAATCTATTTGTATACATAATTGCTCTACTGTTACAAACTTTCAAGCCATTTTGCATACCTAGTAACATTCCTCATTTTGTGAATGGACCCTTAAGGCGCGGACTGACTACGATTTTGACAGGACTCGTTCTTCACTGGAATAGGGTTGAAAATGGTAAATCATAAATGTGTCGACTCTATGAAATGGACTGTTATTTACGGGTTTTCTTTAGATTATACAGAATATACGCATTAAATTGAATAAGTGTCCGGTTAACATTCTAATATAATCCTGTATCTTATATATTCTTAAAAATAAAATTGTTGTCATCGCTGAAAATACGGAGAATTTCGACGCGAAAGATTTTTTTAGACGTAACTTAGGATTTTTTTATTGGGAATATCAAAGCACTTTTTAATATTCTATTCGGTTAACATTTTTCTCAAAACCCTCTTCTATCCACAGTATTTTTTTGTGTTAGGTATTTCATTGCGTTACGTCATACTCGACTCTCAAAAAAACCCATTTTTGAGATTTGAGCTTAGACCCGGCCTTAACTTTATGTGAGGAACTAGCTCATTATGTTGCATCTAGCATGTCTCGGAATAGATTCATGCTGCATTTGCTTCACATCTCATTTGTAATGAAATGAAATGAAATGAAATGAAATTAATTTTATTTGCGAGAATAAGGGTAATGCTAATACAAAATAGCGGTGTTAAAAATTAAATAGTTCCAAACTTACTCTACCGATCTGTGCGGTGTGCAAATATTAAAATTGAAAATAAATGTTGTTAATTGTGTTCAACATTATACATTATAACAATGTTGTTTTATTATTACTTTACCGTTATTAGAACGTCTTTATGTTATGAGACGTACGGTGCTAAGTTCCTCGTGTATTATAGCTTCGATATCACAGTAAGATATTATGTTTAAGATTGATAATTTTGTATGCATGCTTTGTGTATTAGTAAAACTAAAACAAAAACCTACTTAGTAAAACACCATTGATTTTATAACAGATTTATTCTTGAATTAGTTTAGGTATACTTACAAAGTATACATCCAAACTAGCGTCGTTCTAGTTTGGTTTTAGCCAAGTTTAAAAAACACCCAGGTTTTAATATTATATTAAACCCAGGATATATTTAAACCCTGGGTTTAGCTAGATTTGATTTAAATCATCCCACGAAATAAGGGGGAAAAAGTTTAATAATATACATAGATTCCTCCACTCTCAGACCAATGTTGCCAACCGTTTTTTAATACTCCCGAAATTAAACGTATAAATCAAAGCCTTACTTAATTTAAAACATGAAAAATGATGTCGAACAAAATCACGGGCGCAACAACGCACAGAACTGTTATTTGGTTGCAGAATGAACAAAATATTTCATCAAAATGCAAAACAGCGCCATTTCTCTGCACCCACGGAGCCGAGGAGAAAGAACTGAATTAACTGGACGTTGGAAAACAGATAACTCAATTTGCATAACTCGTTCACACGGGGCATTGCCAGATAACCTAATTTGTTCTGACGGGTTAACACGCCCGGAAAAAAGGCCACCATGCTGTTCGGCCATCATAGCAATAATTATTATAAAATTTTGATGTTTGTTAGTTACTCTTTAATTACGTTTTGGTAATGTATTGCTAGCGCTAGAACATAGTTACTATGTATAACTAGCTCTATTTCTTACTAGTATTGACTTCTCGGTTAGACCATCGTTTCAGAAGAATAGGTTTACCGAAATGACCTATAATATTTTTATTAATTCCGAATCCGTACAACATATGATATATGATGTTATTGATATAATACAGACTTACTTTTTATATTCATAAGCCATGAATCGCAATCTGCCATTTCATAAATCAAATCGTCATCAGCAGCACCTATTTCTGAATGTGTTATTTATTCATTTCGTCTGTTGTTTAAACTTTAACTAGCCATTTGATAATGGGCTTTATGTTAGCAGTTTCATGATTGATTTTCAATAGATTAGAAAAGATGCGACTAATAGATAGAGCGAAATTGAACGAAGGAACGCAGTTGTAGTTTGTCTGATAGTAATTGGCTTGACTATGGAAGTACATATACATGTATGGAAGTAGATTTTTGCGATTTGTAAAAAATTCTAGTAGGTAATATCTCAGTTGGTCTATACTGGGTGGAGACTTCGAGATGGCATATTTTCGAAACCTATGTTGGGTTAGTCATGCTGAACAACTTTTACTATGGGACCAATGGTGAATTCTCAAAAAAAAAAATTTACTCTTCATAGTAAATGTCAACCTTGCTCGATCATAATGTATGGAAAGTAAAAAAATTTTTTTGAGAATTCAGTGTTTGTTACATAGTAAAAATTGTTCAGCATGACTAACCCAACATAGGTTTCGAAAATATGCCATCTCGAAATCTCCACCTGTTATAGACCAACTATAATATATATATAATATATAACTATATCTATATAGATAGAGTCTTTTGATATTTGATTATAAGAAACTGGATCGATTGGCATAAAAAAAAGTCATTGCTTCCCATTTTCTTGGGGCCCAGTATACACCGTTAGGCTATAGATTCTCAAGTTGAGGGTACTCTTAAACCTGGACCAGGGTACCCTTAAATACCCTAACACCGTGCTATGGTATCCTCATTACATTTTCCTTCACCGAAAGCTCAATCTTATTGTTGGATTCGAATCCATGACCTCGTCACTATAACTGAACTATTACCACCATAAATAAGTCATATGTTTCATGAAGGTACTTTATTGTTCCAACAGTTTCAAAATCACAGCAAAGTTCCCATATTTTCAGTTCACTCGCTCCGTCGGCAAAAAAGTACCGTTCTTATTTTTCATTCAAACACGACGAGCTAGCAGTTACCATTAAAAGGTCCGACGTTTGCCCCCAGAGAGCTCTTTCAACGGCCAAGAGTGTATGTGTGGCACATTCAGCTACGAATTTACATTTTACTACTTTATTTGCCTCAAAGGTAAACACTTACGTTTTTAAAATTGAATGGTTGCTGGTCAATGCCAGCCAATGCCAAAACGTATGGAATATTAGTTTTGCTGTAAAGCAGCGGAAATTAATTGATTTAAAATAAGCTGTTTCCCAATTACAATCTCAAATTGAAAATCTGTCACATATATACACATCTTTATATAGAAATCTCTTCTGCACGTGTGTATGTCACTGAACTCCTCCTAAACGGCTGGACCGATTTGAATGATTTTTTTTGTATGTGTTTGGGTGGCGCCCTGGATGGTTTAGATTCACAAATAGGATAGGGTAGGGTAGCACCACGCGAACGAAGTTGCGCCGGGTAGCTAGTACACATATAATTATTGATGGAGTGTTTACGGAGTGAACGTGTTAGAGTATCTTTGTTTAGCTTCCAAAAAGGGTGCCATTTGCATTCAACAATGTCGGACCAATCAAAACATATCTATGCTAGCTAAGATAGGTCTAAAAAAATATTTTTTTTAATTGTTGTAAAAACGGGCGACATTATAGCTAAACGAAAAAGCCCGAAATAAAGAATAAAAAAAACTTTCTGGTATGTTCTAGCCAAACTTCAAAGCTAGGATATTTCTAGGTTGTGTGTATTCACCACCTTCGGTCACATAATCAGTTATCATGGTGAGATTTGGTCAAATACTAGCCTATTCACAGTATTAAAAAAAACTTCATAACAAATTTTACATTAAAGGCTGAATCATTAAAAACTTGATTTTTATCTACATTAATAACTAGGCACTAACTGTCTAAATTACGTGTTTCTATCATTACAGTTTGGCTCTGTAGTGATAAGTCAGTAAATTACCCGATTATGACTTATTTATCCAACAGCATGACTATGTTTGCTTTTACACGTATTCCACCGGAAAAAAAAGTTATCCCGGAAAGATAAGTTTTTAAAAACTTATCAATGTAGTATATCATTGTAAAAAATGGGGATAACTTTTCACTCGCGCGCTGCCGAACCTTTTTAAATTTAAATTCTTCCTAAATTATTCATCCATTTTAGCTATTTCTCTAGTTACTGACTAAATCGAGTTTAGTAAACATATTACTCGTTCGAGCCTCCGGCTATTGCTTAGTGTTTAATAGCACTTCGAATTAATCCAATGATGTATACTATAAAACGAATATCATATAGCAGGTAATATTATGTTAATATAATATCAATAATTAAATGATAAAATCTTTATTTACAACAAATATGTACAAAATACAATCTATATATAGAAAATTTCCTCAAGCCTGCCGCTGCTTCCGATTAACGGCAGGGTTCCCAGAAGGCTGGCAGCGTTTCCTCTTTGGATAGCCAAATCTTTGGATATCAATTATTATGTTAGTATTTCTAATGCATAGCTGTTTTAATGTTTATATACCTTCTCTCTATCTAAAGGATCCTGTGATAACAGTGATATCTACCAGGCATCCTCCATCAGGCATCCGGCTCAGTATTCTAAGCCGACCATTATAATAAGTCAAAAAAAAAAACAAAATCAAAGCCATTTATTCAATTTAAGCTACTTACTCTCATAGTAAATTGTGTATTTTAATTAATTATACTTGTAACAATAAAGTGTTCTCTATCTATCTGTATGTTCTAAATAATCCGTTTCTGTGTGTGAAGATATTTTAATTTTGGTGTTGCAAACATCTATAGGCTGACCACCACTCACCATCAGGCAAGCAATTTGTTTGTCTTTGTATAAGTGGGTGGTGGTGGCAATTAGTAAGTGAGTATGCCTTAAGTATCATAAATTCTTAGCTCGAAGGCACGGTGTTATGACATGGCTTGTGTTCCGCGTGTGTGAGTCGAGATCCGACACCTGACTAAAGATACCTCAGTCTCACTTGTTTGTACACTCATTCACTACAGAATAGAATAGATAGCATACAGATAGCGTCGTTTGGACTGCGAGATTAAATTGCGCTGTCTCGCTCTAAGATAAATAGTGTTTGGTCTAAACTAAACGTCCTGCATGTTCTATGCCTATTTTAAAATCGATGAATGCCTCAATGACATTTTACAAGTAGACGCGCCATAAACTAACATTATTGTACAAGAAAACAGCGATGTTACTATGCTATAAGATACTAACACTTGAAGATCGCAGAATAATGATGGACCAAATGTTGCTATTCAAAATCATCAACGGTCATTTAGATAACCCTAACTTACTCGCAGAAGTTTTGTCAGCACCTCCTTCTCGAACCAGACACTTGAAATTATTTTCTATTGCACTCCAACGTACCAATTATGTACGTAACTCTCCAATCAATCGCATTTGCTCCACACATAACCAACCCTTCTCCGATATAGATATATTCACTAATAGGAATCATACTTTCAAAAGGCATGTTTTTGATAGATCTTTTGATAATTTTAAGCATACATAGGTACTTCGATGTACTATACAAATACACATACACCCTCCATTTGCACATTCGCCCACAAACACTACATCCACTACTCACTCGCACACACTCTTGGTCTCACCTTTCATACACACTGTACATACTTATCTACGTTTATACGCAAATATATGTTTATTCAGATTAAATGTAATCCACCCACTCTTATTACTCTCAATTAATCTAAAAAACCTAAAATTGGCTTAAGTTTTTATTATACTCGTTACCTTGTATGTAAATTAAGCTTTTGGTTTTTAAATAACTAAAAATAAAAATAAATAAAATACCAGTACTTACGCATGAAATTAAGTTTTTATCTCACAGTTGCATTGCAGTATATTTAGCACATCGCCTATAAACATATGAAAACAGCCTTACCTCAAAATGTCATCCGTGCGTAAAAGGGTTTGCTATAGGACATTTCTAACCGATTAAACTTGCCTCGACTATCGCCACTAAAACCATTTGATATTATTAAATTTATTAAAATAAAATAACCAGGACGTTAAAAATTTAAATGTTTAATTAACAATATATATTATGTCAAATGGTGTATAAATTATATTTGTTATTATTAAACAATCGCAATACAAACAAAGCAACCTACAAACGAAACTCGCATTTGAAGGTTATTTAAATTGCTCAAGCTACGTCGCTGGATAAATAAAAAAAATGCAAATTAAAACGAGTCCAGATATTCTGTACCAATTTTAGAATCAATACGCAGTTATTTGATTCTTTGATCAAACACAGTCTTTATCCTTTTTCAGTTGTTTGTATGTAGTTGCTGTGATGTCCATTTTTTTTCTGAAAAACATCAGCGTTTTCCTTTGAGTTTGAATGTAACACAAAATGTGAAAGTCTGTAACTATTTGAATAGTGTTTCAATATTCACTGTGTTAATACAGTGTTTTTTACTATACAAATATACTGAAAACCAGTAGACAGTAATTAATATTATTATTAATTACATTTAGGCTGTTAAAATTTCCTCAATTTTTTATCGAGTGCTTAGTTCTATAAAATAAATATTTAGAGAATTTAATTTTGTTAAAAAAGAGTTCACCTTAATTAAATTCCACGTAATAATAATCTGTTGAATATTTTTTGTACTTTCCATCCACTCTGAAAAGCAAGGAATGAATCATCTAATTAGACATTACGTCTGTTACATCTCTGAAAATCCTTTGTATTGCAGAATTTTATGCGTTCTTTGTTCCGACAGCATTTTTAAGAGTGGCGTATGCTAAAGCGTTTTGGACTTTAACTGCTGGTCGTTAAGGTCCGTTATGTTAATGGGTAATTGTAAATATTGAGCTCGTGACAATCGGCGGAGAGCGCAGTGAGAAGACTGCTCGCTAACGAGCCCCCCCCCACCCTCATTTTCATTTTATCGCAAGCTCTCACCCTTACTATTTACAGTTCTTCTTTTGCGCGACCGTCATAAGGTAAGTATCTCATTTTGTAATATTCTAATGAGAAATTTGGAGTGAAAGCGCTGCAATTTGTTTTGGAATAAAGGCATGTGATACATTTTAGGTGTGATGGGTTTGCGTTTAACCTCCGACTGACCCCAGGAGGAGTTATAACGGGGCCGAGGATGTAACACGCTTACCCAGACAGAAATTCTGCGTAGTATAGGGATTTAAATGAATGAAAATAGGTATTGAAAGATAATTTTAGGGCAGATCTGAATTTTAATGATATATCATTAAAGTATTATTTACAAGAGCATTAAAAATGTATACAAAACCAAGCAATATTCAACTTTAAATTACAAACCTTACAGCACATTGTTGAACTGAAGCGCAATAACCGTGTATGATGTGAAGAAAGCCACACAACTGGGCAATAAAGACATGTTCACATTGATGGAACCAAACGCTTCGATGCGTATGGGGCGGGTGGATATCAACCGGAGTAGATCATTGGTTGCCTTGTAGCGAGGTTCATCTGAGAACGAACATTTAAAACTTCAAGTGCAATTGCAACATATCTATGGAACACCTTTTGACGTTTTAGAACGTCATAGGAAAATAGTCGTTATTGCTTTATTATAAGGTTCATCTACATTATTATCGATATTATTTATAATTGACATGTATTTAACGCCTCTCTCTATTCCAACACAACAAATCAAAACAGAACCAAAAATACTGAATTGCACACTAATTAAACATAACCAACTGTATTTGGAGTGCCCCGAGTCGGTTCTGGATGATAGAACATGTTTTGATGAATAGGTGGTTTAATTGTAGAATAGTAATTTTTCTGATATGCATATTTATCAAATGTAATAGAAATATATAAGTAAATTAGAGGAGAGTCTTAAGTTTGCGTAATTTTTAAACAATTGCAATTAAAAATATCCCTTTATAATTTACCTAAAATTTAATATTATATCAAAAGTTATCTAAAAGGGGTCTTCGCTACGCGAATCGAGCACAAGCGAAGCACGAATTCGCGTAGCGTAGGCGGCCCAAGTCCGCCTCGAACGAGCGTTCGGCTCGCGCTCGACCAACGCTCGACCGCGCTCCGCCAATTGACATTTTTTGACGAACAAGCATCGCGCTTGTGTTGCAAGCTCGTTGGGCGTCAACACTTGACATCGCGATGGACGAAAAGAGCGGCTCAGCTCGAGCTTGGTTTTACAGAACCAACTTAATACTTGGTGGCCTTGTAAGTATTACATCCATAAGAAAAGTTTTATGAGCCAGTACGGGTAAGGAATAGATACCCTGACTGCAACGTCAGATATATTGAGTTTGATTCCAATCCAAGAAAATAAATGTGTGTGCAAACATGACGATTTCTTCTGAATCTGGTTGTAAATATGTTTATATGTACCATATATTTACAGGTTTGTGTAGGTAGTATCTGGTTTCCATAGTACATTCTCTGTTTAGTTAGGGATTTGTTCAAATAGAGGAATGTCCTAGAAATTATTATTATTTGTCGATGTGCTTATTGGAGCTACACAGAGCAACAATGCTACGATCAGCAAATTACATAGAAAGTATATTAGTAATGTTCTCATTGGATTCACAAGTGTTCTTTTTTGTTCCCCCTGAATGTTGTTTTATTACAAAAGCATGTAACCTTACTTGTAAGAGAATGTATGAGAAGCAAACAGAGCTTCCTCCTCAAAATGTCAGCATTATTCTGGGCTCGCTGTGCACTCTTCGACAGTAAATATAGAGCCGATATAAATACTCCCAACGTTAAATAGTACATGCATTGTCTCATTGGCGTCAAATTACCCTGTAAAATTAAGAATTATATATATTTTATTACAAATTTATGTTAAGAAGTTAAATTAATTAATTTAGAATATCCCACCGTAACGCTCATAGTCGTCATCGAATAAAGTAAAATTATGTAGTAAAATAATATTGTCGCCAACATAACTGTAAGCTGAATAAAACAGATTTTTTTTAATAGTATTCATTACAAAGTATCGTTTCACTATATTTTATAAGAGCTCAAACTAGTGATGAGTATCCAGACGGCAAAAATTTTGATGCTATCAAAAAATACGTTAGCAGCGTACGTACTTGCACTCCGAATATTGTATTGCACAATTTTGAGCTTTCTTTTACATTCGTATATGCAGCGGACCATTTATCAAATTGTGTCATATGCTCTCGATATTCAAGCGACAGCTCCACAGTAGTATCCTCCCCCACATTTCCCATCTCTTTGATATTAAACATATCTTCCTTCTCAACGGAACGTGTCACGACGTCCAGTTGTTCAGATAATACGCACAAAATAAAATACAAAACAAAATATTCAAATATATAACGACAATCGCACATAAACAAATTAATGTGAAATATGTAAACGTAAATTAAATTCATCCCGGGCATGTCGAAATCATTTTTGATCCTTGAATAGATAAATGTGATGATCTTGATCAAACTGAATATAACCGCTGCTGTGGTGAGCAACTTCTGTTTAGTTTCCAACTTTTTCAAATATTCCTTGTCGCCCTCGAAATATGAGTAATGAGTCTCGAAATTTGCGAGGAGTTTAAGAAATGTATTCGAGTAGTAGCAAGACATGAGTATAAACAGAATCGAGTTTCCCGTGGCCAAGTAAAAATAAAAGACGTCAGTTTTCAAGTTAACGTTTTGGTATTCTAAGCGACTAATAATATTGGAAAATATCAATATTAATTCTATTATACATCGTATCCATATCAGTTTCCGCACGAATTTACTACACATCGAGTAGTTCCTGTAAATGCACATCACATTTTCCGCGAGTATAATAAATTTCAACGGTGTGATATTCATTGTATTTATTTAGCATTGAACACGTCTCGACTGGTTACCGGTATAAATATAATGTTATTTCAAGTACCTAGGGTATTGATTACTTCGAGTGTTTGTTTTTAATCTAATCCATCAATGTTGTTGAATGTCGAATAAATTATTCCGGTGGAAAAGTAATCACCATAATGGATTAACATCATCTGTTTATAAAACATAGTTATTTACAAAGATAATACCTATCCACAAATTACTTTACCTACTATCAAAGTAAAGATACAAAATTATAATATTAATACTTAGTTTATCACAATAAAAAACCACAATAATCGTGGCGCTGTTAATTATTTTAGCCCAGCTCGGTTGGAGAGCTCATCAGGTTTACGACTGTGGTACAAGGTAGAGTATAGGAGAGTAAACATAAATTTAAATGAGAAGTGGGGTAGCCACGCAGTTTTGGGCGGTGATGTCATTGGTATTATCAATTAGCATCCAGACTCCACCTTTCTGTACTCCGCTCCTCTGTGGTAAACCATGTGTCTTCTACCCAAGTCTAGAAACTTAAAACTTTGCACATATGTTAAGGAATGATTTTCAAAGTTAGACCCCTAAAGGTCACTCCTTTAGGGGTCTAATTTTGAAAATCATAAGAGATTGTTGTATGAAGAGATGTGGAACTTTTGAAATCGCCATCAGCTAAAGGCGTGTGCCACCGCAGCTCGCTGACGATGTGCTGTCGCGGCTGTTTGCACAGCACTGCAACTGGCTGCCATGCGGTAATGGATATTGAAGTATCCGAGCTGGTTTTTGCTACCTACAAAAAATTAAGTGATTTTGCTACATATTATACGATTGCCTGAGTGATTAATTACAGAATGTAATGTCATATTTAGAAGAGTACTTTATGTATATGAGCATGGGGTTCTTCAAGAAGGGTGTGAAAGGGGGCAACGCGCGAGTGATACCCCTGGTGTTGCAAGCGTCCATAGGCTACGGTAACCGCTTACCATCAGGCGGGCCGTATGCTTGTTTGCCACCTTAGTGGTATAAAAAAAAATGATTTTTTTTCTGAATTTGATTCGTAATCAGATCGGACGACAGACGCTCAGCATGTTGTTCTTTATAGCGCTGTATCTCTATTGCAACTGTCGGCATGTTCAGATATTCATGAACATCTTCGTTCTTAGTAAACCATGGCGCATTGACAATGGCTCTCAATATACTGTTTTGCACTCTTTGAAGGCAGGTGATGTTACTTTTACAGGCTACTTCCCACAATTGGAGACCATATGTCCAGATGGGTTTCAAAATGGAGTTGTAAATGAGGAGTTTGTTGTCCACTGATAATACAGAGTTTCTGCCCATGAGCTTTTACTTTATATAAGTAGGTTTGTAATTATGTTTGTATCTGACCACAGTGTTACTGTTTGGTAAATGACGATGTAGCCAAAGGTGCCAATGCCAAGCCTATAGAATAGAGAAACTGACTATCAACTTACAGATTCTCAACTTATGAGTAATTTGTAAAAAGTACTCTGTATAGGTAGGTCAGGTCAGGTCTGGAGGTTCAGAATTACAAGATCATGGTGTTAGGTATCCTTTAGGCGCCGATCCCACTGACAAGAGTTCTAGAGTTTCGAGTTCTGCATTCCCCGTTGATTATAAGCTATGTGGCGCTTTTGAAAGTAAAAAAGTGTATGATGTGTAATCAGTAGCGAATATTGCAGAACTCTAGAACTCTAGACTGCTTACTGTGTGCACAATAGTCAACACGGAATGCAGAACTCGGAACGCGGAACTCTTGAACTCTTTCTGTGGGATCGGCGCCTTACCGTTTGTTTAAAGGAGGATTCATATCGACGACTTTCGACGGAATTCAGCGTAACTGTCCCTCTCTGTTATCATCGCCTTTTATCTTCATGTAACCTAATGCGAGAACAAAGCTACAGAAGGTAGCACCTAGAGTACTCTAACTGCTACTTCGGTACGCTACACAGAGCATGACGTAAAGCTGCGGCGGCACTACACTGGCTGTCGCTCACGTAACGAATATGTCGTTATCGCAACCGCACAGCGGCACGGACGTCGCGCTACGTGTTTCAATGTGTAATTACCCTAACGCTGCAGCCATTATTCTAGAATTTAAGGTATTTTAATTTATGAAAGGATTTTGTTTACTTTATTTGTTGTATTATTATTAGAGATGCAAGCTTACGCTTAGGAAGGCTCTATTTCTCTCGTATGTACGTACTCACTATAATAGTTCCTAAGTTAGATATTTTAGGAATTTTCCTTTATTTTTCAATTATCCTTTTTTATACCACTAAGGCAAGCCCAAATACGGCCCATAAGTGTAGCATTAGCAAAAGCACAAGTAAAAACTACCTTAAATAGAAGTCCTAATTGCCGTAATCAGAACCACACTTGGCAAGGCGCTAAAACTAAAATAGATACCCCATTATATTATAATGAAGCAACATCTCAAAATCCGATCTATACTCGCACAATGCTTATTAAGTTAACGCTTGCGATGAAGATATACTCGTGTTAATAAAGTGGTCGCTTAAAGATAATCTTACCCTACCCATAACATTAGTAGAATATTGACAGAGGCAATCCGGCAGGCGGCGCGCGGCGTCAGGCCGTGACTTGAACAAAGTACGCAGTTCTGGTCGAAAGTGGTCGGCCATTATTCCGAGCATCCTTCTAATGGAGGGAAAGTGGTCGATTACAATTACGACCTACTGAGTGGAAAGTTGAGCTTTTATGATATTAACTTTAGAGGTCAGAACGTGTAAAACTTCTCCGTTGTAATGCCTTCCGTAGCATTTTCATTTATATTACGTGAGCTGTCCCACGCGGTTTCACCCGCGTTCCCAAGGGATCGTATGTTTTCCCGGGATAAAAAGTATCCTATGTGTTAATCCAGAATATATTCTATCTGTGTGCCAAATTCCATCCAAATCCGTTCAGTAGTTTTTGAGTGCAAGAGTAACAAACATACATCCATACTCACAAACTTTTGCATTTATACGAGTAATATTAGTAGGAATATTCCAGCTAGGTGACAAAGATAAATAGAACTCCTTATTTTATACCGATACACAAAACACTCCAATTACTATCCAAGGCGTTCAGCAAATCTGTTAGTGTGGTTCAGTGACATTGCATTTCATTTACTTCATAACAAATAGCGAAGTAGGTTTATGTTAGGATTTTGGGAACAAAGGCTTGAGCTACAAGGCTTTGTACAATTTCTACAAAATTCCACAAGTGCTACCTCTTGGAGTCTTGGTAGAAGCTGAGACAGGTGGCGTTACGTGTTCGCCGAGAAGTAACCAAGCACTCAGGTTTTAAATGATTGATCAAAGCAAGGTTCTGGAATACCACGGTATCTATGAATTATCATACGATATGGAAACTTTATATATAAAGATAGGTCATATAATAATTTTAAATTCTAATTGGAACTTTCATTCCTATATTACTTTGATAGTCAAGCATACTTGTCATGTCTAGTGTTATATAATCCATTTCTGTATTTATTGTCTTCCCAACTTGAAGATATAAGCAACGTGGGAAGACAATATTTCTTATTGAAGTATGTTCATACGTCGTGTATTATTATGCTCGAATAATTCTAAATAAAAGAGAACTCGGTGCTCATTGTGTTCTAGCCATACATCCTTTGAGTGAGGATAAACTGCCTTTATACAGAACCGACACGGACTTTAATGGATGAAGCGTAACGCACAATGACAGATCTAAAGAAACGACAATAATTTTCCAACTGAACGACTTACAAATGACTATTTTCCTTGGATTCAACGTGCCTTTGCGATATTTATTATGAGGGTAAGATATTTCAACATCTTTTCTCGTCGTTTCGCGAACCGTTCGAATGGAAAATCGCTAATGAGGCTGAATGCTACTCCAAAGGACACACTCGCAGAACAAATTTGCCTATTACTTTTATATAACTAAATTTTTCTTTTATTTGCGAAGAAGTAAATTGTAAGCTTACATCGACACGACACTCAATCGAGTAAAAATAAAATTGTAGGTAATTGGTGTACAAACGCGGCGGTAGAGTCAAGAGTAAATCATCATGCCTATATAAACTGAATAAAATAGTCTTGAGATTCAGGCGAAACTAGATATTGATTGTAGGTATTAGTATCTGCCCGTCAACGTAGTATCTCTAATGCGGATTAGGTTTGTCGATTATGGCCGACTAGCCGACTGACATAGTTTCCGAGCGGACAATCAACGAGATAAATGGAATTTCGATTTGAATGTGCTAAATTGCCTCCCTAAATTTCGCTCACTTCATGTATATTTTTGTAAGCTCCAGAAAAACATTCGAAAAGAATTATGAATGAAGATGAAATTCGGCTCACTAACTATTTAATAAATTTCTTCTTCTATATTTGGGAAATGAGCTCTTATTAGCGTTACTTCCTCCATTCTATTCTGTTGTTAGCAACTTTATGAATTACTAATACAATTAAAATTTAATGAATATAAGATTAATAAAGAATAATTAAAATGGTGGTGACAATGAACAAAAAAGTTCCTTTTACTTTTTCTTGGTAATTCCTTCGTGCGGAAAATCGCAAAAGGGTTTTAAAGTGCTACGGATAACGGGGGGGGTGGTGTGGATTAAAAGTAGAGGGGATGCAAGAGGTGAGGGAAGGGTGGGGGGTGAACAAGCTCGTTAGCGACAATTTTTCTCAAAGCTCTCCCGAGGGAATTGTCACAATTCCGATTGTGACGAATTACGCTGTGAACAATGTAGAGCATTTTTTTGATTAAATGAAATAGAACTCGACGCTTCCAGGAAGACGTGGAGTAGTCACTTCCCCTTTTCTATTAGAATGTATGTACTTATATGTCGATTTATATCAAAACCTTTGTCCAAATTAGGTCCACTCAAACTAATCAAATGATCATAATAATGTGTTCTAGAAATGCTGGCCAATTAATAATAAATCGAGTCGCTAGTATTTCAAAGTAGATTCTTATTAGGTCAATGAAGTCTTTACTTGAGCCTTTGAATACAATTAAACTAGTTATACTATTAACATTTGTAGGAATTTGGTTTGGGATACCTATACGTATAATTATGTTCCATCAAGGAAAGGAAAACAACCTTAAAAAGAATCTGAAGTATCTAGACATTTTAGTACTAACTTATTAGACGTGGACTAGCAATTTAATCCGGCAAAGTGATTGTATTAAAAGGTAATTTATTTTAGTTCGCGTGGAAGGCGCTCCATGCCGATGTTAATTACAAAACTAATTAAAACTGTCGATTCAGTAATTAATCTCCCCTACCACCAAGGAAGGGATATTTGAAAACACCTATATAGTACTTTACATTTTATCACAACGTAATTCAGTTTTCTTTAATAGCTTTTTAATTAATTTCAATCGGAAAATATATAAAGCCAATTATAAGTTATTTTAATCCTATCCTAGCCTATATAATACCCTGACAGTTTGTCATTTATTTATCTACATCACAAGCTTATCATCACTATCACTATCATCATCACTATTAGGTAGATCTCACTATCACTACATAGTATAAAATGAAGTCGCTTTCCGCGTCTGTCTGTCTGTTTGTTCGCTAACTCCTTCTAAACCACGCAACGGATTTTGATGCGATTTTCACCATGAGTTAGATAATTTTCCCAGGAAGGTTTATATATATATATAATACATCCATGTTATATAATCAGAACATATAAAAAAAGTAAATTTTTCGTAAACACGTAGAATTTTTTGCGCTTTCTTTGCTAACGCTGACTAAACTATACGAGATATATCAAAATGATGTAGTACGGAATTGTCTATCTTAAAATATCTACAAAAAAGTCCGCGATGTTATATATCTATATCCTATGGATAACTCACAGTAACCATTTTTATGCGATTGACATAAAGAAAAATGTGGGTTATACTTTCGAATTTATTTTGATCCATATACCTAATATTCATCCTTTTCTAATTAAATAAATTAGTTACCGAAATCTGTGATAGTTTAAAAAAAAAAGATTTTCTGTAAAGAGCAAACTTGTAGGTAAAGTTTGCTCTTTACAGAAAATCTTTTTTTTTTAAACTATCACAGATTTTAAATTAGCAAGAAACAGTATTCGCGATACCGTGAACGGGCGGGCCAAGAGGGGCGCGGGCGCGTAAATCGCTCGACACTAAATTTTTTTTTTTTTTTTTATTTATTGGTCTTGCATTTGGCCACTGACCCGCCCATAAAGAACGAAGACGAAGCCTAAGATGAAACAAGCTTACCCAGAAGGAACCTATTCACTCTGGCCTTGAAAGTCCCTATATTGTATGTGTCAGGAAACAGATCCAAAGGAAGGCTACAATACTATTTTTGATCTAACACCTGAAATAAAATAATGTTTGTACTGTAAAATTTGAGTGAGTCCCATCGGACCCGGTGCCTCTGCCCCGTTAACGGGGCCGATGGGAAAAAAAGTGCCATCGGGCCCGGTACACGCACACATTGAAGCTACCGGGTCCGATGGCACTCTCTTTCCCATCGGCCCCGTTAACGGGGCAGAGTCATCGAGGCCGATTGGAAAAAGAGTGCCATCGGCCCCGGTACACGCACACACTGAAGCTACCGGGACCGATGGCACTCTTTTTCCCATCTGCCCCGTTAACGGGGCAGAGGCACTGAGGTCGATCAGAAAAAGAGTGCCATCAGCCCCGGTAGCTCCGGTGTCTGTGTTTAACGGGGCCGATGGCACGATTTGCTCCCATCCGCCCAGGTGGACTTGACCTACAACGAAGTAGATACAAAACATAAAATTTGCCGGCTCGCTGTTTTAAAGGGAAGTATGGCACGGATCAAGTTTCAATTGCCATTTTGATTATATAAAAAAAACCTAAATCTACGTAACTGAGCTGGCTACCAGGGTAACAGAAGTTCTTAAGAGATAAGCTTAAGAAAATCAAGTAAATTTAGTATAGAACTCACACATACTGGCTTAGTACTAAAAATCAACTCAAAAATATTAGTAATTAAGTAATTAGTATATTGTTTGCTAAAAAAACTATTTTGTATTCTTGTTTTGCGATATTATTATTAAAATATTATTTTTGTTCACATATTAATATTTTTTTTATAACCGTACTATTTTGTAATGATTTGTGAAGTTGAAATTTATGTCAGTTTTTTTTAAATATCTCTTGTTTATCAAAATATTGTATTTGCTTACAATATACAAGTACATTAGGAGATTAGATGTGAATGTGGACGTATGTACGTATCTGTGATTATTGAAATGAAGTAATTAGTATATTTTTGCTAAAAAAAAAAGCTATTTTATTATGTTCTTGTTTTGCGACGTTGATTTTATGCTAGGTAAATACTGTTTTTCTTTATTGTTGATTATTAAAATAATATTTAGTTTAAACGATTAGAAACATTTCTATATAAATAGTAAGTAGTTCAGGTTTTAATGTGATTATTGGAGACTGATAACAATGTACGTATCTGTGATAGTTTAAAAAAAAAAGATTTTCTGTAAAGAGCAAACTTGTAGGTAAAGTTTTTTTTTTTTTTTATTTATTGGTCTTGCATTTGGCCACTGACCCGCCCATAAAGAACGAAGACGAAGCCTAAGATGAAACAAGCTTACCCAGAAGGAACCTATTCACTCTGGCCTTGAAAGTCCCTATATTGTATGTGTCAGGAAACAGATCCAAAGGAAGGCTACAATACTATTTTTGATCTAACACCTGAAATAAAATAATGTTTGTACTGTAAAATTTGAGTGAGTCCCATCGGACCCGGTGCCTCTGCCCCGTTAACGGGGCCGATGGGAAAAAAAGTGCCATCGGGCCCGGTACACGCACACATTGAAGCTACCGGGTCCGATGGCACTCTCTTTCCCATCGGCCCCGTTAACGGGGCAGAGTCATCGAGGCCGATTGGAAAAAGAGTGCCATCGGCCCCGGTACACGCACACACTGAAGCTACCGGGACCGATGGCACTCTTTTTCCCATCTGCCCCGTTAACGGGGCAGAGGCACTGAGGTCGATCAGAAAAAGAGTGCCATCAGCCCCGGTAGCTCCGGTGTCTGTGTTTAACGGGGCCGATGGCACGATTTGCTCCCATCCGCCCAGGTGGACTTGACCTACAACGAAGTAGATACAAAACATAAAATTTGCCGGCTCGCTGTTTTAAAGGGAAGTATGGCACGGATCAAGTTTCAATTGCCATTTTGATTATATAAAAAAAACCTAAATCTACGTAACTGAGCTGGCTACCAGGGTAACAGAAGTTCTTAAGAGATAAGCTTAAGAAAATCAAGTAAATTTAGTATAGAACTCACACATACTGGCTTAGTACTAAAAATCAACTCAAAAATATTAGTAATTAAGTAATTAGTATATTGTTTGCTAAAAAAACTATTTTGTATTCTTGTTTTGCGATATTATTATTAAAATATTATTTTTGTTCACATATTAATATTTTTTTTATAACCGTACTATTTTGTAATGATTTGTGAAGTTGAAATTTATGTCAGTTTTTTTTAAATATCTCTTGTTTATCAAAATATTGTATTTGCTTACAATATACAAGTACATTAGGAGATTAGATGTGAATGTGGACGTATGTACGTATCTGTGATTATTGAAATGAAGTAATTAGTATATTTTTGCTAAAAAAAAAAGCTATTTTATTATGTTCTTGTTTTGCGACGTTGATTTTATGCTAGGTAAATACTGTTTTTCTTTATTGTTGATTATTAAAATAATATTTAGTTTAAACGATTAGAAACATTTCTATATAAATAGTAAGTAGTTCAGGTTTTAATGTGATTATTGGAGACTGATAACAATGTACGTATCTGTGATTATAGAAATTAAGTAGGTAGGTGATTATATTGTTTGCTAATGAGACTTTTCGTAATTTTCTTGTTTTATGAAGTTTATTTTTTTGAATAGTTGATTATTAAAATATTATAGTTTTTCATATAATAAAAACTGATTAATATTTATCATTATTTTATTTATACGCATTACTTTCTCGGGTTGAAACGAGTTTCATCATATTCCGTTTTCGTCAAAGTCGCAATAGTACATTTGAAAACAAAATTTATTGATTGAGAGCGATACCAGGATAACAGAAGTTTGAAAGAATTATCTTTTGTAATTTCAAGTAATGACAGACAAAATATTTATGGCGGTATGTACCAGAATATTAAAAGTTTGGAAGTGTATTACCACCACCATAAGACTTTTATATATTGTTATTTTTTTAAGATACCTTGTTAAGAAAAAAAAAAGCATTTGGTTTTTACTTGTGTACTCTTCATCTTTTAGAATCAAACCAGTGTGTGTGAGTTCGAGCTAATCTGTTAAGAACTTCTGTTATCCTGGTAACCAGCTCAGCTACGTCGATTTAGGTTTTATATATAATCAAACTGGCAAATGAACCTTTATCCGTGCCATCCTTCCCGTTAAAACGGCGACGCCGGCAAATTTTATGTTTTGTATCTGCCCCTTTGATGGGTTCAGGCCACCGGGGCGGATGGGAGCAAGTCGTGCCATCGGCCCCGTTAAACGCAGGCACCGGAGATACCAGGGCCGGGTCACTGAGGCAGATCGAAAAATGTGTGCCATCGGGCCCGGTACACGCACACATTGAAGCTACCGGGGCCGATGGCACACTTTTTCCCATCGGCCCCGTTAACGGGGCAGAGTCACCGAGGCGGATCGAAAAAAGAGTGCCATCGGCCCCGGTACACGCACACACTGAAGCTACCGGGCCCGATGGCACTTTTTTTCCCATCGGGCCCGTTAACGGGGCAGAGGCACCGGGTCCGATGGGACTCACTCTAAAATTTTATGCCAGTTTTTAGTTTTTGCGTCGTCAGGCTTTCAGCTACTATGACAGCTACCGAAATTGCGAAAAAAGTCAGTATTTCGGTTGAATAGGTATTGCATTTTTATACGATGAAAGAGCTTTGCGCCCTACGGTTTCACCCGTGATCTTCTATTTTACTCCCTTTCGGAAAATCCTTTTATTTCAACCCTACGTTATAATAAAAAGGGCCAATCTGTGTTTTTTCTTCTTCTTCTTCAATTTAAGGGTAGAAATTTCCAAAAATGCGTTTTAATTTATGCCTGCACTTCACAAGCACACACACTCCAAATGTCATGTATCTTAGCTGCTTTGGCTATGTTGTTTTGTCAGTCAGACAATTATTAGTCAAGACTTTAATTGTTATAAACACAGATGTTAACACCATTTAATTTGGACACAAACGATACTAAATGATTATTAATTAAATTATGATTTTTCAATAAATCATTCATATTCGCATATAACAGGAAATATACTAATCTATCCTTTTCTTTAAATATTTATCTCTAATTATTTATCCTTTACATAAAACTCAACAGTTAGGCGAAATCTCGACGTATTAAGAGCTTTCAGTTGCGAATGTTTGACGGAATATGAAGCCGGAGTCGCGTTACGTGTGTAATGAACGTGTGTCATGAAGCATAGCTTTAATTTTAGGAAACAAAAGCAAATGCTATTTTACTTCCTGTAGGATTTGATGGAGTCTGGCGTTATATATGCTAGTATTATCCGGATATGGAAATATTTAAAAGAAATATTATGCTTGTTATTGCAACGTGATAGTAGAAGGCTTTAGGCATCTTGGTCCAAATTTATTGGTCTATGGATCGAGCTGCCTCTGGCGCTTTTGGTTTGGGCAAGCCTAACCACTCTCAATTTCATCGAAAAACTTTTTAACACGCTCTTTATTAGCTTCACCTAAGTATGTAATGCATGTATGTAATGGAATCTTCAAATAATTTTCATCGACTTCAAAACGTCAGATTAAACAGAAATATAATGTCGCCTTAATGGAGTCATTATGACACCACTGAAAGTTCATTGGAACACAATTGTAATAGCAGACTTGGGCCCCAGACCGATGACAATACAATAATTTGTTACCATAGGGCTATTTGGAGCGTGTTTTTTTTTGTTTTTTAAACTATAATTTTAGATTATTTATTTTAATATTTTGTTACTGATATTACCCCTTCGCGCGCCTTATACAGACCGTTTGTGTTTAAGGGGAACCGCGGCCATTGTGCGCGAAATGCCACTGTGACGTATAAGACATAAGGTTTAATATTAACTGTCGTTTAGTTACTGTTCCATATAAATTTTAACTCTAGCAGGTCTTTCTTGTCTGGTCGTGCACGCGACCAGTTACGAAAAGTCTTCAATTAAACCTGAAATGGTTAGTAGTGTTTCCAAGTCTTAATTAGACAGGAAAATAATTTATATCACTAAATATTTACCTACCTATCTAATAAAAGAGCCGTAGCTAGGCATGCAAAGGTAACTAATGGTTACACTGAAAAAAATGGACTACAAGCAGCGTTGCCAGATTTTTTTTCGGGCAAATCGGGATTTTGTTACCCCTTGAGTAAAAAAAGCGGGATTCTATCGCCGAAATCGGGACATACCTACAAATTTTATTTTGTCAAGTTTTTTTTGGCCGGTTTTTGCCAAGTGCGAGTCCTACTCGCATCCCGAAGGTTCCATAGAAACTTGTATTTAAATAGTTAATTAATCACGGGAATCGAAACTCGAAGATTTTTCACCTTTTTTCGATTGTTCTAATATAATGGCATGTTTTTTTTGTGTTGTAACTACTAAACCCTTTACGGATTTCTTCCTTTACTTGTGCTACATGGAATTTCTTCTTGCCAAATTTTATGATTCTAGGTCAACGGGAAGTACCTACCCTATAAGTTTTAATTCCCTTGCGAGCTATAAAATATGCGGCATATACGGCCGTATCTTTTGATTGCGTTGACTTAGAAGTTTGATTTTATGTCACAGTGACATTTAGCGCACTTTGGCGCGGTTCTCCACACCACTGCCACAGATTACTAAATAGTTACTACGTAACCAACCACAGCGGTGTTTAAGACGCATCACGAAAAAGCTGGTGCCATTTCTGTGCAGTGGTGTCTTTATTCCCACTTCCACGTCCAACGATGATTTCACCGTCGAGTAATCCTCGAAAAGCGGGACAGAGCCTGTCCCGCGCGGGACATTTAATTTTGGGCTAAAAATCGGGACGTCCCGCCAAAATCGGGACGTCTGGTAACGCTGACTACAAGTGACTACAAAATTTTATTTAACAGTAACAATTTGACGACCAATAACCTAAACAGAGTGACTTGCGAACTAAACTTACCAGTAACAAAACTAGTTTTTGTTCGTTACAAAATTATTTGATTAAATGTAACTAAAGTTAGTTTCCCGACAACATCAACTTACATAACTAGTTTTGTAGATTTTTTTTTCAGTGTAATAGCATGTAACACAATACAGGCTTTACTAAAAGAATAAAATGTATTGAACTGACGGAGAGTGGGATAAAAGGCATAAAAGGCGACAAATTGATAGCAAATTGATTGAGAGTCACCGCGAGGCACCGAGCGGACTGCGCCGGATCTAATTACACCCTCATCTCGGAGACAGCCCGCTATGACGGCTGAGAGCATTCGATGGCGTCACACCAGACTGGAAAAACGATACCGAACAAAGAAAAATACTTAGGAGGATGTTAGATAGAGAAAAAATAAATCTTCTTTAGGTAGGCGTAATATTGAAAATTTAATTACTTTTGATTTGGTTTCTACTCCAGGTATTCCTACAAGTGTATCTACCATCTTGTGGTCAAACGTAAGCCTGTGTGAAAAACCCCTAATATCGAATTATTTACAATTCATAATAAGAAATCACTGATTAGGTTCAATTTCAATACCAACTGTACTCTATTTAGTGTCAATATAACAACATTGAGTATATATGCAATAACAAAGACGAGTTTCTATTCATAGTGGCCAATCAGACGGTATAGTATTGAGTGCCATATAATACAATGCTCCGAGGAAAACCGAATACTGTGGACACAGAATGGCTCTTTTCATTGCCGCAACACGAGTATTAAATATGAAAAGCCCGAGCGGGCCAAATGCCCAACCGCTACATGTAAACATTGCATAAAACTCGTTGAAAGAAATATTATAACATTTCGTAAAAACCCTGAAAAGCTTTTAAAATTTATACGCAAATTAATCTATAACTGAAGCGGATTATACGGAAATGTGATGAGATTTTCATGAACAATTTTATTTTTTCGAAATGGTAATAAAGGGTCGTTTATACACAGAGTGAAATGGCTGAGAGACATACACAAGTACTTAGCATGGATACGTGAAACGTGACACCAAGAGTATATAAGATTTATAAGGTACTCCCACACTACAGTTATACAGGGTTATTGGTAAAACACTAACCCTGTCTAACTGTATTACTGAAATCATAAACAACATCTTTTGTTCTCTGACTTTTTACAAAACAATATACATTAACCAAAAACAAACTTTCAAGATTGATTTCTTTGTTCTAACTAACATATTTCAACTCTGTATTATGTTGTACTATATGTCTCCCGTGCACAGTCACTCAGTTTTTTAGGGTCTAAATTGAATAAATAACTCTGTTTTTTTTTTTTTTTTAATTTATATCGGATATTTTAGCGTTTTCATTTATTACATCAGTTTTAAGCGCCATATTTTTAATAAATATTTTGTGAGGTAGATCATAATCCATTCCTACACACCTAATCGTATTTATGTATTTACGGTTCAGGTAAATAGCTAAATAATGCAATACAATATGCATTAATAATTCAGCTAAGTTAGTTCGGGTTAATTGGAAACGTAATTCAATGACCATTAGCGCAGAGTTTCAATAGTTTCACCGTACCGTTATCAGCACTAAACCTAGCGCAACATATACATATATGTATATATATATATAGGTAGGTAAAATTATCTATTATATCTGGATTTCTAGGCATTAACCCATTTCAGTTAGCTCGCTGATAGGCCGCGCATCCTATGACTACATTATAACAAAAAAAACAGTATCTGCTTTTCAAATTAGGTGGTAAAAATAAATGGAGAAAATACTTATCTACATTATTTTTTACATAGGTAGTCAGTTTCTGTTGCTTACCAGACTGACTTCCACTCTCAGTTGATATTAATGTTACCCAAGTTATCCAAGGGTTTTAAACCATAGGTCATGCCTATTTTAAGTTTAATAGGTATAATTACAATATCTAACTTCTATAAGAAACAATGATCCATATTGATTTAGTCACAGAGATGAAGATTGATTGCGGTGGATATCTTAATTGTTTAGGCCTTGGTTTGGTTAATGACTTGCCGTCGGCAAAACGTCCCGATTTAAATAGATTTAAAATTAACTTTTTAATAAAACTCTTCACGGGAAGACATTTCATTAATCATCAAGTCTACTGTAGTTTTCTTTGTGTAACTTTTGCAGAAAAAATTAAGAACTAAAAATCGTAATGATCCTTACAGTCTGATGTCACAAAACATTGATTTTATATAAAAATGTGCCCCAAATTAGTAAAAGGCATTCCACAGATTTGTGAATATAAATTGCGTTCATTTATTATTTGAAAATCTCGACGTCCGTGACGCGGGGATTCGGATCGTCAGATGGCTCGTCTGTGACTTTATAATTAATTTGTCACGCGTTATAATTAATTAATGAGACTACGAGTATACGAGCATGTCACCGTTGTATATTATTTACGGTATATTAAATATTATATAAATATAGTGATATTAAATAAGTAACCAAATAGTATTTGCCTTATTAAACATCTGTAGCGACATCTATCAGTAACACTGAGATAGTTCACACACGGAAAGATAGATGGCGCGGCGCCACATTAACCTGCATCGCACTTAAGAAGTTTTCTCGAGAATCTGCACTGCATATATACAACTGTCCAACATGTACAGTTGGAATGCGGTCCCCAAGCATGATAACCCAGCCTGGCGCAAGAGCTTCCCTTTTAAATGGAGGTGTCATCCACCTTGCACCTCCATAGTGGTGACCCCGACGTGATGGATGGGAATATTTCCATCCTGCCAAAATCACGGAACATGCAGTAAGCATTTCTGAGCAGATTCTCCAAGTTCATCACTTCCCCACAGTCACACAGCAAGTTAACTTCGCCTCAATCAGGTTCATCGCAGCCGACTCACCGTGCTTCCTGGTCCTGCAAGGCAATACTGCGACTAAGCTCCTCGCCCGCACATTCCACGGCAGCATACGCCCGGATCTTCTCCCGGCGTGGCGGTTTCTGCACTACGTGGACTAGCCAGCTCAACCTGTCGTAGCATCTTTAAATTTTACATGTTGATCATCTAACATCATCAATGTTCAGTTTTTCACATATACAATGTGTACCTATTCCTACAAATCGTAAAATACTGGCATGATACTCAGCGTAGCTCCTCTGTGTCAATAGTTTATTATGACACAATGTATAGCCTATGTATAAACGTAGTATAGGTACTATATACATAAGCATCGCATGTTGTAAAAATATGCTAAGAAAATCTCATGCGAAGTTCAAGATGAAACTATCGCTAGACGTAATCTCATCAAGTCAATCTTTATACATTCAAGGATCTATGTGTCATATTGGTGTTTAGATTCTGAAATATAAGTTATCGGCTATTATTTTATCGATATCTTCTATTTAAGGCGACGATGGCTCATTGATATGCCATCACTGAGCTATCGATGATATCTTGAGCTTTTATTAAAAAAGGAAATACACAAAACCTAAGGAAAAAATGTTTGTTCTCTCTAGGTTTTGTGTGCTCCCTTCGGCCAAATCAGCATTAAACGTTTTGATGTTCCAATTCCACTTACACGTTCTAGGACGTAGTAGAAAACTGATGCTCTTAGGGTCTAAAATATTGTTAAGAATTAATAGAACTCAATAATTAATATAATTAAGGTGACAAATAGATTATAAATTAAAACTAGTCCGATACTATAACTAACGTAAGGCTATATATAGGAAGGGTCTAGTAATTATTCAGCTTTCAACTTTCAGTCTGCTACAGTATATCTCAAAGACAGGTATAAGCCCTAGAGAGGGTGTAAGTTTCCAAACTGGTGATTAATAGGACACAGGAGACGAGATAATCCCCCATTAGGTAGGCGTTAGAGTAACTGATCCTGTTTCGAACTTACTTCGGAAATCTAGATGAAATTCCAATACCCGATTCTGTAAAAAACTAATTATTTCTCAATTAATCGAAACCCAATTTTTTATCCTGGGAGAAATTTAGATTAAATTTTTGTTTATGTATTTTAAAAATGTCTGTTTTATGACTGGATATTTTCAAGGCAATAAAAGATAAACTTTTATGCGCACAATTTAGTCCTACCCTAAAGCTAAGCAATTTATTTAAACGATATCAGTTACTCACGCTTTAATGTTCACTCAATCTGATTGTCTATTATTCTGACCTAATCCTACCAAAAATAACGTCAACAATATTTTCACCATGTATTTAATTTATGTGGTACTTTCGTAAATCTAGAATAATGACATTTATGTAAATCCTGAATTGAAATAATTTCGTTTGTATGATAAGGTAATGGACACAGTGGGTGTCTGTATTTAGGGATATGTTATCAAGTCGACCCAAAAGTTCGGCCGGGTCTGCCCCGCCTGCCCTGATAATACCTACTTCGAGGGACCGTTTTCCATCAGGCCGGATTTTGGGAATAAAATTTACATACAAACGTGTTATATACGGTAATTTACCGAAACTCGTTTTGAAACTACATTTGAACTTGGAAAAGTTTCGAGACTGAATGGCAAAATATTTTATTTACTTGCCATTTTTAATACAGCGACCCTCGAATCCTAAAACTTATTTTGCTATTTCATCTATCTCAATACGTCCAGACGTGAGAGGTTGTGTGACATTTTTCGTTGATTCTTTTTTCACTAGCGACGAGCGTCGTAGCGTCGTAGCGTCGTAGCGTCGCTAGCGCAGCCATGTCGTATTAGAATTATTGATAATTCTTGTAAATGAATTAACGTTAACATGTTTCATCCTTTTCTATATGAATTGTCTTGTTGACTATTACTATAGAAAATACTTCTGGGTAATTCTCCTTATTGATAATTGGCTACATTTCACTGTAACATTCCCAGCGCTGTGGGTATTCTTAAGCCCTACAATTACCACAATACCAAGTTGTGGGCAATACGATAAAGGAAATTCAGACCGCAAATGATCTCCCGGCGCAAATATTCTCATAGCGTCACAACTGTGCGGGCAATTTACTTACATTTTTGTTGCTCAGCCATATGTTGCCAACAAATATGGCGTAGTGTTGGCGCTCTTAATTGTTATAGCAGGAACCCTTTTGTGGATTGTAGACTACGATCTGTGGTGGAGCGTGGTGGAATAATTTTCTCAGTAACTTTGCCCCATATTACATTTATATATATGATATTGTATGTAAATGATAATGTAGGTACTGTTCGTTCTAACTATGTTCTATTTAGCAGTAACTTTTTTGAAAATATATCTCCATTTTATTCGTTTCTTGATACTAACATATTTCTTGAAAACCTACAAAACATAAGATTTATTTCAATCACCTTTTTAACTTAGCCAGAGAAACATACTCGAAAAGAAAAAAAGATTTTGATAGTAATCTTGTTCAGGTAGGTTAGGTACTACAAGATACGCTTTAGCTAGACAGGTCGGTAAGTAAGCATTATCCTCGGATCAAGCAGGTATAATCGGATTACTACTAATTGATTCCAGTCCGCGCAGACAAGCGATGACGGGATTAATTTGCAATTAATTATTGTGTTCATTCGTGACTTCTGACCTTCTCTTCAACAACTTATCTTTTGAAGAACCATCGGTAATTTAATTCATTAATCTGAAAGACCCATTTGATTTAAAAATTGAGAACTCTTAGCGCTTTTTCTAATATGAAAGTATTGTTAACTACGTTCATATTTTATTTTGTTAGTAATTCATATCTCACCTTTAATTTACAACGAGTAACGGAAAGGGTATATGTTTTATCTGAAAGGGGTGAAGATTACGTCAAGTATCTATGTAAAGAATCTCTATAAAAAGTTTCAGCTCAAAATGAACTACTTACCTACTAAAAAAAATCATACGAAATTTTTGATTCCGGTTTTATTGCACTTCGTAGTGCATATAGTCATTATCATTTCACCAGAGATTTACATAGGGCATCGCTTTTCACGTCACTTGCTAATCGTAGCTTATCCTAACTATTATAAATGCGACCTTCACGCCTCAACTACTGAACGGATCATCATGGCATGCAGATAGCATGTATGGGGAAGGGCATAGGCAAATTTTTATCCCGGGAATGTGAGTGAAACCGCGGGGGACAGCTAGTCGTTTTATTATAAAATCTCTTTCGCGATCTATCCGCCAAGTCTAGTACGATCATCAAAAGAGGTCGTGCACTTTATATGGATATACTCTTTCCGTTACGCGTTGTATAAATGACAAATATCTTTCTAATAGTTGTACGCATTTCTAATGCACTCGTAAGCAAAGATATTATAATAAAAAGAGGACTCGTAAGTGCAACAAAATGGTTGGGTGGAACATTCTCGAACCACGATACATAAAAAACTGGCTTAACACAATAATTGTGTTGATTTAGTGCTATAATAATAGTTAATGTTGTTAAATATTGACCAGGGATTTTATAGATATTTTTTTATAGATTTAAAAAATGTTTTTTTAGAATTCTTACAAAGGAATTTTTTTTCATAATGCTAGTGCGCGATGTATATAAACATGGCAGCAAGCCATCGGGTTAGCTGGATATTATAAGGATGCAAAAAGCAAAATATACTTATTAACTCACATGGAAACTATGGAGAAACAGCAAATTTAATATTAATTTTCGGATATGAATCCATTTTGATTATTATGTCAACGACAAATTACCTACATGATCAGTTTAGCTCGAGATCATTGAAGCATACCACATGTTTATTTGGGTTTGATGAAGCATGAAAGGCGACTAATATTATTGGATATAGGGTATATACCCATTAATATTTATGGGATACTAATTTCTGCTCCAGGTTTTACTCACACTCCTGAGTTAGTAATGCTTTCACGTGACGTGTTAATTATTGCATCTGAATTTGCCAGTTGGTGCGGTTGGTTAAGATTCCACCTATCTCGCCGCGGATCGTGGGTTCGATTCTCACACAGGACATACATTTGTTTACACAAATGCTCACTCACTCAAATACTTATGTTTTTTTTTTTTTTTTTTACTGTTTATAGGCCTGTGTTTGACCGCAATCTCACCATGGTAAGTGATGATGCGGCCGAAGGTGGTAAGCACACAAAGCCTAGAAAGGAACTGGCTCTCAAGTGCAGCTGTCGGAACACACCGAAAGGTGCTTGGCGAAAGATTTTCAACTTGAGGGTGGTAGCCAGCCAGGCGGATACTACAAAGTACCCTACCACCGTGCTATGGTTTCCTCACGATGTTTTCCTTCACCGAAAGCTCAAGCCCATTGTAAGATTCGAACCCGGGATGTATTTACAAACAAAAAGTAGTACCTATATGTAGTAGGTATATCAGTTATCTGGTTTCCGGAGTAGGTATACCAGGGCTCGTACAATACAAGCTCTGCTTAATTTGGGATCAGATACCCGTGTATGAGGAATGTCCTAGGATATTTATTTCTTATATAGAGTGATTGAGCAACAAATATTTACAGAAAACTTTTAATTTCGTACTAAGTACTACCTTCTTCAGAGAGGTAGAGCGTAGCGTTTATTAGCTCAAAGAGCAGCTCGATAAGGGAAGTACCTCCACCTTACAGAATATCGCAGCCAAATAACTTTATGTTAAGGCCGCACATTGTAATCTTTATTATTTAAAATTTCTTTATTATTCTAAGTTATTTTTGTTTTTTCAATCATGTGGTGTGACAATAAAACCTTATCTATATCTATCTACTACTTCCGCTTTCTATACTTTACTAGCTTTCGCATTTAATATATTAGTAGGATTCGTAAAGAGGGGGTTCGAAAGAAAAACTTCAAAATGTAAATAGACAATATTATTGTATAAATTTTTGTATACATATTAATATGTATAACAGAATTTACTAAATTACACTGACTAGATATTTTTTACTAAATAATTTGGCAGTTTCGTTTCTCAACTCCCCGAGTCTTGTGAACAACCTGTGGACAATAAACATATTTTTATTAAGTTTATCATTACAGAGACTAATTTTCTGCCCCACAATTTCACCCGCAAACCCTTAAGGATGGAAATTCCGAAAATCCTTTCTTAGTGGATTCCAATTCCATAAATTGCTAATCCAAAATGTCATGTTTCAAACCCATAGATAAGTATTTATGTATGTATAGATGCAGTACCCATGAAGAAGTGTTCCGGCAGCTGACCGTGGAAGCCAGTCCTTTTCTTTGTGCCTTCAGCTATTACCCTATATTTTCAACGAGCTGTCCCCCACGGTTTCACCCGTGTTTCAGGGATAAAAAGCCTATAATACTCGGGGATAATGTGGCTTCTTATTAGTTGAAGAATTTTTCGAATCCGACTGGTAGTTGTGATTAGCGCGCATAAAGAAACAAAAAGCAATCGGACAAAAAACTTCTGTTTTATTATTATATTAGTAATTATTCTATCGAGATTATCCAATAAAATATTACATTAACTTAGTGCCATGTGAACAAATTGACGTTAATAATATGTTCACGTCAGAGCTCATTTCACAGTATTTCCATTAGCTATCGAGTTCCCACACTCGATTCTATTAACTAATCCACCTATTTGATAGAACCGGCGTTGTAACATTTTATTAGCGTACGTATTGAATACTCGTAATTATTCTATACCATTACACTTATCTTGTCAAGGTTTAGATGTATTAACTAGAAATATAATAAATACGGTACATTATTAATAATAATATAATATATGATCAAACTAAACAGAGCTTGTACTGTGGAAGCCAAATAACTGGTATACTACATGTTCTACTACTTGGACCTTCATAATGTGCCCTCCTAGGTCCTAAATGACTTCGGCTTTGACTACTTTTTAAATATACACTAATAGATTATAACTCCCAGACCGTGTACAAACATATATCTGCCCTGGGTGGGAATCGAACCCATGACCTGAGACGTGCCTTTGCCCTAACTCTCATTTAAATTTTAAATTAACATAATATTGTACGAATAAATAATACCTATAATCAAATCTACTATATTCCAAACAGTTTATAAAAAACAGCATTCCAAAACCATTTTTTTTATTATTAACCTGATTTTGATCGCGGACATCAAACGAGCATTGGATTACAGTTAAAAAACTACAGCATTCCTGTTACTCATTTTGTAATAAAATAAAACTAGCGTATTTTCATCCAGCTATTCGGTGGCTTAAAAAGTGTACGGTTTTTATGTCATATTTGAAGTTTAAAAGCTTTTGAAAATGCCAAGGCTTCGTTAAATTCTAGAATACTCAAGTTGCTAGATTGATAAAAGAGAAAGCGGATAACCAAATGCATTGAGAATTTAAAAAAATGCCTGTACATAATATATTTTTCAACACACTCGCTCGTAAAGTGACATTTATTGCACTGTTTTTAGTATCTTATTGCAGCTTATTACGCACTAGTGCTTTTTACTTTACATTACCGCACAGTTTTATGATAGGTATACTCCTGATTATGATAAGTTTGTACCTCACTGCAAGTGATATGTAGTTGGCTAAATACCGCCTCCAACTTTCCACACATGTATAATAATGTACTTTTAAAGGTTTCTATCTAAAATCTAATAATCACCGCCTTCACATTTTAATATTTATCTTCATTTCACGTATATTTTTGTCATCTTTTGTGTTTTTAATATATTTAATATATACAGGTTGTTGTTTTGGTCAGCGACGAGCGACTCAGGGTCGATAATACAATAGAAAAAAATACTGGTGCTAAAAAAAATATAAAAAAAATATTTTATTTTTTTTTAATAATAAAAATTAAAAAATTAAAATTTTGAAAATCATGTAATAAGCTAAAGTGTAGACATAATACTCAACGAGAGTATGAGGGAGTAAAGGGGTGGGGCGATGGCGGCTTGTGCCTAGCTCTAATCTGTGCACGTGCCTAGTAACCATACTTTGCGGTAATTTTATTTCAAATTGAATAAGGTATTTCTCAACATATTTACAATATTTAATGGAATTAAGTCCATTTTTGGGGAATATATATTTTGTACTACCGCTCCTGGGTTGCTTGTCGCTGACCAAAACAACACCCTGTATAACTCCCAATAAAAATATTAAAATGTACTCAAAGAAAATAGTGAAATATTTTTAAGTAAGATGAATAGATTTCACATCTACATAAATGGTCAGTTCCTGCTCAAATCTATTATTAGCTATTCACGGGTCATCAAGATAAAAGCATTGCCTAGTCAGGGACCCAATGACCAATTCCATTCACTTGAATATGCTTAGCGAATTCCTCAAATTTCATTTTGAAACGCTTTTGTAAAAATCTCCGTGTAATCTTCCACCTATATTATACACTAATTAAGAAATAAAAAAATCCTTAATGTCCCTGGATAAATGGATCACATCGAACACAACTTCATCAACTTTTCATAGAATTATTATTTTTCCTAATCGCTAGATTACCAAAATCTTGATCAACAAAGAAAAAAACTTGATTTTAACTTTAGAACTTTCAAACTAACGGGCATAACCTCTCCCTTGCATCTTTTCGATTTGATCCATATTTCTTGGGATATCCTATACAAACGTACCGTGATCAGGGCAGTAATGTCGCCGGCGTCTTCGTCGCCGTTGCGCGTCGCATGCGTCCACGCAAGTTTCTTCTAAACATGAAAAATAACATCAGTCACGATTGATTAGTGGAAAAGAGCCTTTCTCTTGAATTTAGGTATTTTTTTAGTTCCATTTTAGTTACTTATTGATTTAATGAAAGTACCTACTCAAAATGTTACTCAAGCACTGTAAACTAAAGACCTTCACTTATCTAAGTTGGAGGATTATCTTAGCCTATTCAAATGTAACTTTACTAAACTCTACCAAAACTCCAATGAGATAAATAAATGAGCGGAATGAAGTTTAATTTATCCCCAAATTAAATGTGAAACCGGTGGAAGTAACTGGCTGGCCGTGTTCAGTTCGCAGCGCGAGTCGCGGTGTGCCGCGTACCTACTAATTGTGGCGATGAGTATGCAACCTGCGGTTTGAATATAGCTTCATAAGTTTTACCTTTATACGATGCATTTAAATTTAACACTAATAAATGGGCAGTTAGGTAAAATATGTGTATATTTGATGTTTTGTTCAAAATTACAAAAGCTTATTTCAAATTGAAAGCTGTAATGTAATGCCGATGTATGTTGTAAGGTTACGTCCTCTTTGCATCGTATGCCTCATTGCTGAGACACGTCCCTTTGTTATTATCTTCTCGCACACTATAGTTAAATAAATAAACTGATTGAAGCTAATAGAACGGATAGAGCGAAGCACGAAACTCATTTAATTCCGTAGCATTTTCGTAGACATTTCGTAGCAGTGGAAGATTAATTTAATTTTGTTCAAAACAATTATTTGGTATGGGACTTAATTTGTTGTATTGATATCAACTGTCTGGCAGTTTGTCAGTATTAATTATAATCAAATCTAATATTTCCTCATCTCGCATATACCAACCGTGCATTATTACTAACATCAGCATTTTACGCGTCATTCACAAATCCAATAATCAATTAATTCTCAGTTCACTATCATTTTAATTATATTTCAAAAAAGCAATAAATAATGTTCTATCATATTCAAACACTTTTAATTATCAACAAGGAGTAGGGCTGCTCCAAATTTTGAACGCCAGAACCTGTGGTACCCTCTCGTCTTCATCTCTGTTAGTAAGCCAACAGAAATTTATTGCCAACTCAAAATAGTCCTTAAAGTTATACCCCCTTATTAATAAATAAGGTGTAAGTCAAGATTAGTAATACCTAGGTTATAAAATATATATCCGTCAATTTCTAATGTCATATATAAACAATAAATTATTAAAAGAAACAAAAAACCCGACTGCGTAAAACATAAATTAACTGAAAAGAGAAAAACAAGCTCTTAAATCTATAGATTTTTGAATATAATTTGAATTTTATAAGGTATTGCAATCACACTCCCCCAGTCAAGACGAATCTAACGACACCTCATATGCTTAACTCCATCAAGCCGTTTAGGCTGCAGAGCGGCACAAAGAAATAGACATACATACATACACTCGAAAAACATAACCCTCCTTTCGGGTCAGTCGGGTAAAATGAGCTGGGGCTATCAATACCTGGGTGTTACAAGACTGACTTAAACCTTATTTATTAGTAAGGGGGATAGTGTTTACCGTCACAGCAAGGTGGATGGGCGGGCGGCGCGGCGTCATCGTCGTGCCTGGCGAGCGCGCGCAGCTGCAGCGTGTACGCGCGCGACCCGCCGCCTACCGCGCCCACCGCGCCCACTCCCGGCCCCGCAAATGTTGCGTATGGACTTATTTCATACACGTCTAAATAAATAAATGACTTATTGAAAACCTTTTGAAAAACAAACAAGGCTTGATCAAAAAGACCACTATAGCAATATGCTGAATGGAATTCATTTTACGAATTCACAACAGATTCTATGCAATTCATTATGTGAAACTTTTAATGACATAACATGAGTGACTATTCTCCCAAAAAATATTGGAATACAAAGGATCTACGAAAATTCGGGAAATTCATTCCTTTTTTACTGTGTATAGACCTGACCGCAAACTAACCATGGTAAGTGATGTGGCCGAAGGTGGCACACAAATCCTAGGAGAAACTGGCTCTCAAGTGCAGCTGTCAAAACATACCGAGAGGTGCTTGGCTTTCGATTTTTAACATCAGGGTGGGCAGGCAGGTGGGTACTACAAAGTACTCTACCATCGTGCTATGGTTTCATGACGATGTTTTCCTTCACCGAAAGCTCACGCTCATTTTAGGATTAGAATCACGGGACCTTCGTCTCGGCATGAGCTCTCATCGCCTTAATTTCTATTCTGTATTATTGCTCGAGCGGCCTTTTTAGCAACCAAAGTACAATCACAGGTGTACTGCTAGAAGCCATAGAATGTAAGCAGCTAAGAACTATTCGCTATGAAAATCCGTGGGGAAGGTCTTTGATCAGCAGTGGATATCCGTGGGCTGAATATAATGATGGCCCTCTAAAAATTTAATTGTACATACTACAATACATGTGATTAGTTTATCAAAAACATCTTAATTTTCCAACGAACGAATTAGTAAATCGGGCGTTACCGATAAGATCATCTATTTCCTTATTACTTTTATCTCTTCTAGGTTATCATCGTAAGTCTATGGAAGTTGATTAAAGAACGTTGATTTAGCTTTATGGCTGATTAAATATATTTTATCATATTGCTCTTGATATTTTACTTAGGTATCGTGAAAAAAACGACGCATTGAAACTGGACTGCACTGATAGTATTAATCAACGGTATAGGTAATATTATTCATTATATAAATTATATATATAGTATTCGGGACCAATTGAAACTCTGAACTAATGAAACCACGTAAAGTACCCATAAATACGAACTAATTTTGAGGCCGAAACCGAAATCGCAATTAAATACAAAAGGTCAATGTCTCCGCGGCTAAAATGTATGAAACAGCTGTTTTTTGCGATTTCGAAGTTGGTCCCATACTAAGTTTTTCGTATTTATGAGAACTGCGTTTACAGAAAATATCTTCTGCAGTCAAAGCAAAATGTGAAAATATTCTTAAATATTAAAACGTCCATCAAGACTGTCGAGTCATGTCGTAATATTAAGATTTTCTAAGATAAAATATGCCGGAGTCTCTCAACGGTGGCTATGTATCCAAATATGAAGGTAGCTAATAGAAGGCTCTGAAATTAAAAATGTTTTAACTTTGCCTTTGCTGTTAAAGTCTACCTTCCTTTGATATTATATTTATACAAGGTACACATTATTGTACACGTTTGGTTTTATGTTAAATATAATTAATGAAATTTAAATTCAACTTACCTACATTATTCAATCGAAAAAATACCACTTTTGCTGAACTTCACAAATTACCACAACTAATGCAGTTTCCATCCACTTGCTCTCTCAACATCATTTTAATTAAATAGTCTCGTGTTTTTTCTGTCAAGCGATTTTACGTCTTATTTTATATCACTTTCAGAATATATTTGTAGAGCATACCTGGTGGATCCGGTGGTAGTTTAGGTGTCTGGTGCGGTGGTGCCCTATAGGTTCCACATCCTGGCTTCTCTGCACTGGTTGAGACTCGAGCGACTGCTCCATCACTCCTGTATCAAAAAAGTAATCTTTACCACTATGATAATTTATAGCTTAGGCCTCGAGAGAACTCACTCTCACTCAAATGTGTACATTTGTGTACTAAATAAAGTAAGTACAGTACAGTATTACCCAACTAATATGGCTTACCGATGTACCTGCGCAGAAGATACATTTTCAAAGCGCGGGAAACGCTATTGGTCGGCAGCTGCCGCCATGTTAGCGCGCGCCGTACGGAGGGGCGTGACTTACGAGTGAGACGGAACTAACAGCTGCAGTGTATTATGAACCTTATAGTAGTGATCTAAGGTTGATTGTAAGTTTTAAGCATTCCTTCGTTAATCTTCGGGACCATACTTTCTTTTCTGTGCGAACGAAGATTCACGACGCGCCGTATAAGTTGGGTACTACTGTAGTACCCAATTAATATGGCTTACCGATGTACACACGGCTACAGATCAAGCTATAATTTCCAATATAAGCTGACCTCTCATTGTACGGAAATCCTATACAATGCGAGATCAGCTTATACTGGAAATGTATAGCTTGATGTGTTGCCGTGTGTACCTGCGCAGAAGATACATTTTCAAATAGCGGGGAACGCTATTGGCCGACAGCTGCCGTCATGTTAGCGCGCGCCGTGCGGAGGGGCGTGACTTGCGAGTGAGACGGAACTAACAGCCGCAGTGTATTATGAACCTTAAATTAGTGATCTAAGGTTGATTGTAAGTTTTGAGCATTCTTTCGTTAATCTTCGGGGCCATACTTTCTTTTCTGTGCGAATGAAGATTCACGACGCGTCATATCAGTTGGGTAATACTGTACTATATTGAATCTCTATCTTTAAAACATAAAACAATCACAGCTGGTTTTTGAGCGAAAACAATGCTATGCTCTACATCGCAGACTTAGAGTCTATTTAGTAATTTAAGCATATAACCAATATGAATTCCCGCCCGATTCAGTTCACATAGAGGTCCGGTTCGTTACCACGACTCACGTACCTAAAATGTGTGGGTATGTAGGCAAATTAAACCATAGATGAATAAGTATCTGTGGAGAGTCATATGTTGATTTTAAAGTTGAAACATTTTAACGATCTGCGGTATATAGGTCATTTAGTCGCTTATAAAGTGTAAGTTTAGTGAATATTCATACAATGTTGAGCCTGCATTTATTACTGTTTGGTCGTAAAATAAGTTTATATCACCGCTTGTCGAGGCTCACTAACTAACGCGTATTCCGATTATTTTATGAGGTGTTGTAAATTCGTGTGTTATCAACACAAAGTACCACTTTAGTTTTAATAATACTGTATTATATAAATAAATAAATATCCTGGGACATTCCTCACACACGGTCATCTGATCCCTAACTAAGCAGAGCTTGTACTATGGAAACCAGATAACTGATATTAATACATATACTACTTTTTGTTTGTAAATACATACATAATATACATAATTACACCCCAGACTCAGGACATACATACATGTTCATGCACACAAATGCATGTCCTGAGTGGGAATCGAACCCAAGACCTGCGGCGCGTAAGGTGAATCTTTACCAACTGCGCCAACTGGCCCGTCAAATTATTTAAATAAGTGTTTCTTTACGCACAGGGTTGAAAAGAAAAGAAAAAAACTTACCTATATTAAACTTTAAAGAGTGAGTAAATAGTAGTAGAGAATATTCCAAAATTGTAAAAATACCTATATTTGTATGAAATAAGTTATTATAATCTCAAAGCAACGTCTTTTCGATCATAAGTTGATGATCCCTTTATCACCAGTCATCACGCTTGCGTTAGTTTATTCACCTCAGACATACCATATTCCAGGAAACCCGTTGCTTTGTCCGACGGTCCGTGGGAATAGAACCAATATCCGTATCTCCTTGGCATTAGACTACATATTCGGTACAAATACTCCGGATATTATGCTATACTAATTTAACTAGTGTAACTCATCTCATCTCATCTCAACCTTAATAACATATTTATGACAAATAATATCTTAGTGAAAAACAATATCTTAATGACAAATAACATCTCGATGATAATAAATTCTCATAAACAAGTTTCCGCCTCGCGATATCACCCGCGATCCGGGATAAAAGAAAATACTATATCATATTAATAAGTAAGTGTTTATTTACGAAATAAAAAACAGTTTTAATTCACAGGGTTGAAAAGAAAAAAAAATGTTTACTCATCTACAGGTCGTTGTTTTGGTCAGCGACGAGCGACTCAGGGTCGATAATACAAATGATACTTGTGCTAAAAAAAAAAATCTTTATTTTCTTTTAATAATAAAAATAAAAAAATTAAAATTTTGATAATCATTTCATAAGCTAAAGTGTAGCCATAATACTCAACGGGAGTACGAGGGAGTAAGGGGGTGGGGCGATTGCGCCTAGCTCTAGACTGTGCACGTGCCTAGTAACCATACTTTGCGGTAATTTTATTTCAAATTGAATAAGGTATTTCTCAACATATTTACAGTATTTCATGGAATAAAGTCCATTTTTGGGGAATATATATTTTGTACTACCGCTCCTGGGTCGCTTGTCGCCGACCAAAACAACACCCTGTATAGTGAGTCAATAGTAGTAGAGAATATTGAAAATATCACTAGGTATAACGAGTCCAATTATTAATATTGTTAAGCTTTAGTTAACTTTATTTTATTCGTAATTGAATAACTTACGCAGAGACGTATTAAGAGTAAAAGGTATGTTTCACCTTGGCCTATCCTTTAAAGCGAGTCTGATTGAGCTTGCCTGTATAATTTTAATTTACGGCTCATTAGAAAAGATTACTTAGTTACTATTAAACTTAACATAATAATGAGCGATGAGCTTTATAATGCAGAAATATTGTATTTATGTAGGATTGCTCCGTAAATAACAAAGCTAAATGTAACTAAATAAGCCTGAAAACAAAAAGTGATAGTTTCTCTTTACCGATCCACATTTCTCGTAATAAAATATGTCTAGAATAATGAAGTTGTATTATACGTCGCGCATCGTCCAGAGTACGCTGACGAGTGAGAAGGGTCGATGGAATCGCTTCCAATTGTCACCCAAAGAGTGCTTGTGTCAGCACCTTGTCACCTACAGATCACTAGTGCTAACGATCTCGTTTTATTTCTCGCATTTTTTCTCTATTCAGCTTAATGATTTGTAATAGGTAGGTACGTAGGCTGTACCGTGGGCGTGGGCCATGATGGAATCGAAATTATATTCCTTTGACGCAAGATTCAGAGCTGAATCGATTTATCGTCTCTTAAATTGTAACAGACATTTCTTTTTGATAGTAATTTATCACGTTTAGAATATTAATAATATATAAAACGGGATAGTACTTAATATGTCTACCATCTTTGCTGGAAGTATAGAATAAATAAATAGTAATTATTATCCAGGGAAATTCTTCACACACTGCCATCTTGTACTATGGAGACCAGACAACTGTTATACTTACCTAATTACACCCAGACTTGGCATAAGCAGACATGTTCATGCACATAAATGCATGTCCTGGGTGGGAATCGAATCCACGATATCTACGGCGTGATAGGCATGACAACTAGCCCGTATACAGGATAAGTAAAGAACAATTTTCTTAACGTGGGATAGTTGTAATTAACTCACCTTTAAACATATACTTAATACAATATTATTTTGAATCAATATTTTTTTTTATGTTTGACGCGACATCGACATTCGAGTGAACTCATAATAATTCTATTTCTAATCCATAGATCTGGATATAGAAATAAAATCTGTGCTTACCTTTTCCGTCTCAATAATATAGCTAAAATAGTGAGCGCTGCAAGTGACAATGCTGCACAAAGCGCTAGAAGCAACGCTAACTCTCCCGCAGTAGCTGGAAAGGGAGCATCCACTTCCTCCGCGAAACCACCTTCTGAAGGTGCGGTGTTGAATTCATACACTTCTCGTGTCCAGCCCGCTTCGTTTGACGCTCGGGCTACTACGCGATACCTTGAGCCCGGTATAAGACCTGCGCAAAATTATATCGTTGTGCAAGAGTACAAGAACTATGTAAAATAAGTCTTCGAGGGGAGATTGCATTTTATTACTTACGGTTTGTGTCTAGTGTCAAGTGTGTTCAAACAATGAATTCAAATTTAATTGATGGGTAAAATGTTTTTTTTTTTTACTTATTTTTGTGGTTACATTAGGTGGCCTGCGTTTCTTAGACGAATAAAAAGTCACGGTGTATTCGTTGGGTCTAGCTGTCTACAAATCTAATGATCCAAAACTCAATTTGAGTTTTTTATAACGCACATTCACTACAAACTAAAATTTACACACACACTATAACGATTCGATAAACTTACCGCCCAAAAGTACATCTCCACCGACTGGCACATCCCTGGACCCAGCCGCGCCAGACCCAGCCCACTCCAACTTCAACGCAACCGGTCCACACCCCCCATCACTCCACGCACTTGTATCAAATCTCGCATGAGTAGCATTTGCTCTAATCCACCTTGCATCTGGTGGAGCTGTAGGAGGCCCTCCTGAAGTTCTGACAGCTAGCTCTGAACCGGGAGCACCTCCGGCTGAGCCATATGCTCGGTATGCAGAGCCACAACGTAGGCCTGTTAAGCCAACTGGTCCTGGGCTGGCTGCTTGTATTCGCCATTCGCCCTAGGAAATTTTGTGTAATTTTATCAGATGATTGGTCTTATGGTCAAAATAACAACAGACTCTCACACGAAGGGTTCCGAAAAGATGTTTTTTGTGGGGTCCAGTTGGCTTTTTTGGGTACGGAACCCTAAAAAGGACTCGTTGAAACGAAACAAAAGATTTCATCATAACAATATTTTTTAATTATTTACAATTATTACCGAAATCTTATCTAAGATAAAAACACATAGAAACAGGTACCTACTAACAGCCAACTAATAAAAATACTTTGGGAATAATTTATTTATGCAGTAATATCGCATATTACTATAAAGGAAAATAAATAAGTAAGGGAACATAATAACAAGAACGGTAATTCATGACTTACTTCAGGTGAAGCCAGTCTCCAATGTAACATGTAGGCTTTAGGTAATGCATGTCCCGGCGCTCTTGGTGCTGGCCTAAGCTCAAGTTCTAACTCCCTAGACCTTGCCTCTAGCAAGGCCAGGCCGGGAGGTGCCGGCGGACGCAGTACGACAACTTTCCATGTGGCTGAATCGGAACCATGTGGATTCTCAGCCACGCATGTGTAGTTATCCGCATGTGCTAATTCTAAGCCTACAGAAATGTAATGCTAGTTTTTAAAATGATATAGAACTAAAATCATTTTAGAAAAAGGAGCACGTTTTTGGATAAATTTGCGAGTCACGAGTAATAAGAGCCAACGAAGTAATGGAAATGACATGTGATACCACTTTGCTTCTTTTACAAGTTTATAGATATACGATGCTTATGTTTTAACAAATACAATCTTTTAAGTCTTGATCAAACCGACGCGTCCAGCTTGCGTCCGCGTTGGCGTGCAAGGTGGCGTCCAGATGTTGTGTATGAACTTGTAGAATGCGTCGATGTGAACACGTTGCTACAAATTCGCACAGAACAACTGATCGCCACCTTGCACGCCAACGCGGACGCAAGCTGGACGCGTCAGTTTGATCAGGGCTTAAGAACAACCCCAAACCGTACTGGCTCTATACAACAAAAGTCACAAAATTATACGACAGCTTGACACAAATGACTTCGTAAAACTACATAACTTTATTTGATAAATGTAAAAAGTTCCTACCCCGTAAACTATTCGAATATAGGTTAAATATAAAAAAAACGCATCAAGTTCGAGTTATTAGAGTTATTTTTAATTCAAACATGGTTTATTCTCACCTCGTATTAATAATGAGTCTCCTTCAAGTTGGAAAGGCGGACGAGGATGCAGAGGATTTCCACCTCGCAACCACCTTTTAGCTGGTGGTGGGGCTCCTCCAACGACACAACGTAAAGACAAAGAGCCCCCAGCTGCACCCATTGCTACTCCTCCGAATGACGAAATACGGGCTGGGGCTACAGTTGAAAATAATAAAATACTAATCATTCGTTTCTACTTTATGTAACTCAGTAAGAAAATCTCGCAATTTCATTCAATCTATGTATATTTTTTAATAAATTCGAAAAAAATGGTTCTATTAGTAAATTTTACGTTTTCTTCCAACCATTACACAATCTTTCCACTAAATTTCACTAGGGAGAGACAAAATTGATCGTTTTCGGATTAACTGTCTAACTAAATTTTTTCATACCAAGTGAACTAGTTTGACAAGCGACTGCAGCCGAAGGAGGTCCATCCCCTGCCGCAGTAGCCGCTCTCACCCAAGCTTCATAAGTTCTCCCTGCGCGAAGACCACGCAACGGTCTCATGCATTCTATAGAAGTCCCTTCGCTCTCTGTACAAGCGCTTACTCGCGTTGCGTTCGGTTCTTGAGACCTAACAATGGAAATACGCTTTTGAATTCTTCAGAAATAAGGTAGGTATCGTAAAGAACTTTGCAAAGTATTAATACAGCTTTCTTAGAAATTAAACAATCCACGGCTATTAACTTTGAAGTATTTCACAAGTAATTGAAGTCTGAAAAAAAGGTAACGAAGAAAGAGTATTATTTTTGTAATTAATTTACCTAGGCGCATAGAGTGCCTCGGCCAAGTTCACGGAAAAAAGGGCGCGCACTGTGTAATAGGTATTTACACGAATCTTTTTGTAACCTTTTCAACCACTGTCTAAGGTTAGATTTGAAGCGGGTTTTAATTTTAAGGGTTAAAGTGTCCAAAAAGATAGTATTCCGAATTTCATATGTTTAGATATATTATTATGTAAAACTTTCTAAGCTGCGAGTATATATTACAATTTCTATTACAAAACCTTACCGGCTGGCCGACCGATTAACTGCTATATTAAGAATTCTAGAATAATAAAAATCGTAAAAAGGTAGAGATTTATAATATAAAATGCCGAACTTGGCCATTATTTAGGTACGTATATATTTTTGGTGAAAAAATAAGGTTACGTAAACCCTTTTAAAAGGTTTTTGTATTGCGTAGGTTTAATTGTTAACATTTAATTTTGTAACTTTCTCTTCTCTTAATATCAAATCATAGAAACAATTGGTTCGTAATGAACAAATAATGTTTCGTAGAATAAACGTTGGATGTTGAAACGTGTAGAAAAACAGAAGATTACACATTATTTTGAAACAAATGAGCGCTAACAAAAGTTCGCTTACCCTGACAAGTCCTTGACATACAGAGTGTAGTGTGTCAATTTTCCATTTGGCTCTGGTGGTGGAAGCCATGATGCTCTCAATGACCTTTCACCGAGAGCAATCAGCTTCATTCCGCCAGGGGCACTTGGTGCTAAAAAAAACATTAAATTAGTTGACCAAATAAACATAATAATTTAGTAATTTACGGCTATACAAACCATCCTCATCAGTTCTGCAGACTTGCGGTGCAGATAATGGGCCGTCCCCAGCGGCGTTGTGAGCTCGGACTCTTATTTCGTATTCGGCATACGGTGTTAATCGAGATACAGTTGCCTCTTCACCCTATTAACATAATCAGAAGTCACTGAACATGGGTCAATATTACAATTAACATTTGGTTTAGATGAGAAAAGACGTGCTTAGGAAAAAAAACTCGGTTTAAAGAATGAAGATACGAATCAAAATTATATACCTGGACACGTAGAAATGCATCTTGAGATGGCAACATAGGATCAGCATCTCGTCTAGTATACTGCAATGTATAATGTGTAATAAGGCCTCCCCTGGTATCCATGGGAGGCGGTCGCCATGACACCCTCAGCGACGTCGATCCACTCGACACACAGGTCACACCCTCAGGACTTCCAGTTGGTGCTGCATGAAAAACCAACATTAAAAAACTATTGTATTTTAAAAGGCGAATAGTCACCGAACAAAAGCTTCGTAAATTTTTTCTGATACGTTTGACCCAGATCGGAAAAGGCTACAGTCCAATTAAGCCATTTTGCATTTTGATGGGAAAATTTACGATCGTAGCTTCACGTCGATAGCGGTGCGGATTTATTTACGCGGCTGCGGACGCGCTGTGACAAAACTTACGAGTGCCTTGTTGGTGTTTCAGCTCGCTGTTAGACTGAACGGATATTATGAACATTAATATAAAAGAGTTCTATAATCTGTGTTCTAAGTTTTTATGTGCTCCTGAGTTTTGTACCTAGAGACGCTGCGTAAAAATATATCCCATCAAAAACATTCCGTAAAAAATTAGCCAAGTCTCGATGAAATGTCTTGTTTATCTCTAAAAAGTAATGAAATCTAGACAAAGTCGTGCCAAGTCTAAGGTTCCTTACTGCGATTTCTTTATTATTATAGTTAATCTTGTGTGACTTGGCCGTTGAACATTCTTTATACGTTAGTGGGTACAAGTACAGATTGGTGCAATGGTGTCATGGAACACCTGGTTTTGTACCCTTGTCTTCCCTTCAACGGCCAAGTCACACAACATTAACTATAATAATAAAGAAATCGCAGTAAGGAACCTTAGACTTGGCACGACTTTGTCTAGATTTCATTACTTTTTAGAGATAAACAAGACATTTCATCGAGACTTGGCTAGTTTTTTACAGAATGTTTTTGATGGGATTTCACTTCTTTTTGTAGAAAATGAAGCGGCCCACCAAGTTGAATATTTTTTGTAAAGGCGGTATGTCGATATCTCTAATAGTTTGGTTGGGCTCTTGTGTTTTCTAATCAGGGTCACCAGGTACTCCAGATCTTCGATTATCCTAGTTTTTATAGTTTTCCCTTTATGTGGTCATTAAACCCTAACTCTGTACCAAATTTCAGCTCTCTGAGTTTATGGGAAGTACTAGTTCTATTTTGATGATCATAAGTGAGTGAGTGAGTGAGTTTCATAAATGTGAAACTTTGCTTTCGCTTAACTTCGGAACTAAATGACCTACAGACTTGAAATTTTGGATTTTAAGTATGTGATTATAGCTTACTGGATGACGAAAATTTCTGCGTTCGGGTCTTATCCAGAGGTTCTCAAATAGGGGCCTGAAAATGCGGCGAAATGGTTCCAGTAAAGGATGGTACGGCAGTGTTTGCTTCGCGCTCGACTCGGCGGGGGCACTGCCGTGCCCCCCGATTGTAATTGGAAGATATTCAATCTACTCTTAGGTAACATTATTTTGTTAATGTTCTTGTCATATCCTTAAAGGGAGATTCCTTGTGAGAAAAAAAATACAAGCTCGAGTTATCTTTCCTTTGTTTTGATTCGGCTTCCTTGAAGAACTTTCAACCTTAGTCCCCAATTTCAAACCATTGTAAAAGTTACAACTTGGGCTAACATATTTTCTAAGCTATAAAAGTCTGACCTTTAAAAATTCTCTGAATACCTCGTAAAATACAAGTATTTTTTGTAAAGTTAAAATCTCATGAATATATTATTTTTTTCTTTAAGCCGTAAGTACCTAAAACTTTCAAATAACATCTAATACTACAAGTCATTTTTTTCCCGGATTCCCACTCTTTGCAGCTGTTAGACTTATTCCTACATTGATAAATATTTTGACGCTCTTTACCCTTATCAAACGGTAGAGAAGGCTCACATTTTGGTCCAGAAATTAATTTAGGACCCAAATGACTCACAGTCGCCGACTATCAGACTATAAAAAAATTTGAACAAAAAATTATCAATATTAACACTCTTTTCAATACAATCTTATCAAATAAACTTACGTGACTCCAAAGTATGTCGATAATGTGGTGGCGACAACGGCCCAGTACCAGCAGCATTATACGCTCTGACTGTGACACCATATCTCGAAGCTGCCTTCAGTCCTCTAAGAGTAGTACTGGTTGCATCAGCACTGGCTCCACTTTCTGAGCCAGGGCTATCGCTATCGCTCGATGTACCCTTGCCTTCTTCGGTTACTTCCCACCAACGTATCGTGTAGCCCAGTAGAGTGCCGTGCCATGTTTCTCTTGGTGGTGGCTATAAAGTTTAGGTAATAAAAATGTTGGGAATTTGTGAACATTTTTTTTATACAACTAAGTTGGCAAACAAAGTCACTTTCACTAATCACTAAATTGCAAAATTCTACAAAAATACCATAAATTATATTATGATTCAAATCCAAATTAAAAAGTAAATACATTATAATACTGGATTTAAAATAATTTATAATAAAACTGACCTGCCAGGTGATGTGTAGCTCACGAGCTCGAAGTGCTCTTACTGTGATATCACGCGGCGCTCCACCGGGTGCTACCCAGATAATATAACTTTTGTAAAAAACCAAACAATATTTTTGAATCTCGAACAACAGTCTGAAATATTTGTCCTAGTCCTAAAAATATCAATTACTTCGGAGGCATTATTTCAATTTCAATTTATTTATTTGCATCATGTAGTAAATTTTAAGGTGTTACAATCAGATTAGTCCGCAACATGAGTCCTGCAAGGGCATTGCAACAATTTTAGACTATTTATTATTATTTCTTTGATAACCCTTAAAATTATTTTAATACCATCCGCACCCAAATTTACCAACAACATATTATGAAAGGCTATATGTATCGGCTTACCCTCCTCTCTAGTGGTGAAGTGTAAGGGCGAGGTGTAAGCCGAGGCGCCGACGTCGTTAAACGCGGCCAGCCGGAGCGCGTATCGCGTGTCCGGTGATAATCCTGCTACAGATGCCCCGGCGCGACCCGGCCCTTCTGACCTGGGCGAAAGAGTGATCTTGCTTATACGTTGGCTAGGCAGTTAGCTAAAAACCAAACTATCGTAACGTTTTTTGTAGTAAAGACTAGAACGTGATAGATGGCAACCATCAGATCACACGATACTCTTAGCATCACAAATCAGCGATTTTGCGGCTGCATCGCGTTTTGGTGATTACTACAACTAAATCGCCAATCACCGATGCTTAAAGTAGCAAGTGTGCTTCAACCCTTAGCAGTTTCTTGGCCACATTTATCAATATATGACAGATAACTACAGATAACGATTAACATTTCTGAGCAAAAACAATAAATGCCGCATCGAACCATTTGTTTCATTTCTCAATCCGAGTTTTCCAAAGCTGATAAGAGAATAATTAACATTTTAATTATAATTGTAACGACACGGCATTTGTATTTTCTGGCGTAAGTCGATATAGTACACAATAAATAAAGTTTCAAATAGGTAATTACACGATAGCTGTGAGCAATATATTAAAGCCACTAACATCATGAAATATTTCCGAAACCCAAGATACAAACGGCCCTAGTTTATTTTAACCTTCAATAAAACATATTATTTACATATTTTTGTTTCAATTTGGTGTTTTTTAAATGCGTTATTAAATGCATTAAAATGTTGCTTTGTACTTCAGGAAGCTATTTTGCGTGGTTTCAGAAATATTTCGTGAAAAATTAGTGGCTTTTTTATATTGCTCGTCAGTTTATTTTCTAAAAAGCTATAAAACTTCACAATTAAAGTGATTAGCTAAAGTAACTTGGACTGTGTACACTTTTCAATATTGCTCAACTACCTATTCTTAACTTTTTCAAATTACTTTTTTAATCTCATAACATTGTAAGGTGAATTTTCGTATACTCACATCTTATTAAAATGTAAAATGATATTGCAGGGAGCTACCAACCGACCGTAATGTTGTGTATGAGTTTAAGACATTTTAGGTACCTAAAAGTATGCATTATTCCATATTTAAGAATATCTCACTCATAAAAATGTTTGCCTATATAACACGTACACAGAGTAAACACAAACCCTCTTATTACGTGATGGTTTAAAGCAAGTCTAGCAAAACCCAGGTTTAAGATATATCGGTCACTTTCTAACGTCATATAACAAAAAGAGCAGGGGGGCTAAAAAGGAAGGAAACGCCGAATCGGATTGAGTTCCCATTAGGAATTGAATTACAAATCGTAAAATGGTCACTTAGTAGGCAATTCAGGATATGATCTCAATACGATTCTAATTCTGCAATTCATTTTTTTGACAGTTTTCTATGGAGATTCGTAAAATGGCTCACTAAATAGGAATTGCTTTTGTGTCAAACAGTAGAATCATAAGAGGATACCGAGGAGCAACTTATTACAATTCAATTTAGAGATTTTGTTGAAAATCAATGAATAATGAGGGAATTTCGAGGTTTTTCTAACACCCATAAACCATTTTATGGAATGTTAAAAGCTATTGGCTACCAATAAAGTTCTTTTACCATCAATTTTGTGATGATAACCTAACATAGTACTATCGTAATTTTTACATGATTAATATTGTACTATTTTTCCACCCAGAAACCCCTCTTTATCCCCATAGGGGTTGAATTTTGAAAAGACCTTAGTAGTTGCCTATGTTATAAGGAATATGTGTGCAAAAGTTCAAGTATCTCTGTACTCTGCGGTTTGAGCTGTGCGTGCATCTGTCATGCAGTCAGTTTCTTATATATTTATAAAGATTAGAACTAATAATAACAAAAAGCTTTAAGATATGCAGCATAAATTTTAATAGAATAAGCTTTAGGGTTTTGAGGAATTATATCCGCAGATTTACTTTCTATCAAAAGTATTACTAGAGTATTATATATCTGTGTTGGTATATATTGCCGAAGACTAGTCACAGTGACACAAAGAGATACACATAGGGGTTGCTTGTTTGTTTAGGGTAAATAAAAGACAAAAGTAAATAAATCAGCGTAACTTTTATTACAGTATTATCAACATTATAGTTTAGTGTAGGTAATGTTAAGGCATGATAGCAATGCCAACTCCCAAATTCTCTGTGGTCCTTTCCCCATCATATTAGCAGCATGATGATGACAGATGCCAAAGTAATTATAATATAAATATCCTTTTAGTAATCCCATGTACAATTATCTTTATCTTCGGGTGATTTATAACCTGAAAGTAATATTATTTGTTGATTATATTATTGTTTGCACATCATCAATAGTAGGTATCATCTACCTAACCTACCACCACCTATCTAACAAGGGGAAGTTAATAATGGTCTTAGTTATGCACTTTACATGCATTGCATGTTTCATATAAAAAAATCCTAGTTTCTGTTGAACATATTATTTGGGGCTTATAATTCAATAATTTATGGTATAAATAGAAATAATAGTATATTCTTTTGTTGAGATTAGGTTGGGAATATGCTACATAATGCTTTTATTGATGATATTTACGAACTCACTCTCATGAAACTAGAAACTTCAACATGGAACTCTGGTGAAATGTCCTCATAATGATTTATCATGTATAGAGGATATTTATGCAATTACTCCTTTTTCTTCGCAAATACTCGGCTTTTTTTAGTTAAAAAGTTTTCATAACGAACGAACGAAATGTTTCTTCTTATTATTTGTACTACACAGAAATTTTCTTCCCTGCACATTTCACGTGATTGTTTATTCATAATAATCCATTATTTAGACTAAATAATGACGGAATTTATCATATTTAAAGAACTTTTGATAAAATTCAAAACAAATTAGTATTATTTACTACCTATACGTAGGTAAAATATATAACTTGGTGACATCGACCGACCATAGACTAGCAAACTTATTATTACCAGTCGATGAAAATATTTTCTTAATCATTTATAAATTCCCATTTAAGATACGTAATTGCAGTTATATGAACGTTTTATAGTTATAAATGTTTAAGATCATGATTTTAATACGTAAATTCCTTATTAGTTCTTTCTTACGACATAAAAATGATAATAGAAAAACTTACCGGTAAATTACGGTTTTTTATTTTTGGTGTTGTAACATTAATATCAAATTAGAATCAGCTAATGAATTGAATTGCATGAAATTAGTGACCATTTTACCAAAATTTATAGGAATTGCGACAGATCTGCTGGGAATTCGGGAAATGAATTCCTTTCAGCAATATTGCGTAACTCTTCGTTTTTAACACCGCTGGGACTATGTTAAACCCTGGGTATTACTAAACATGGCTTAAACCATCTCATGTAATAAGACAGATGGTGGATAACGGATGTTACTGTAGGTCGAACGCTTCAAAGAATAAAATATCAACTGTTTGTGATATAAATTACCCAACCCATTATAATATTCATAACACAGTATCAACTTACGCGACATGAAGCAAATCCGAATTAGTCAATGTAAGGTTGAGGACTTCAGACGTATCCCATGTGTCGAGCAGAGCGGGAAGCGGAGCGTCGAGCGGAGCGTTTGTGAGCTCACGACTTAAAGCACGGTATTGGAGCGAGTAGTGAGATACTAGTGCACCTCTCGCTACCCTCCAAGTCACCCTGGCTCTACGAGACCATACATCTGATATGCGTACTTCTTCCGGCACGTTTGGGCGTTCTGTTTTAGAAACAAAATATTAACGTTATGTTTTTCATAAACGCTCAACCCTTATAAATTAAATACGAAGTTACATATTCAGCATAAGTTAAGTAGCACGTCATACCATACGCTATTATTGTAAGTAAGACACAGGGATATGGGTGAGACATACCTAACGTAAAATAAACAAATGTCGCATAATTTTCCTTAGATAAAGCTGTATGATCATGTCAGTTCTGTGACATGATGATACAGCATTATCTAAGTCACAGATGATCGAATAGTACTAACGTTGATATTTAGTAGAATTGCTAGTTTATTATCCTTCTATAAACATTTGTAACGAAATCATACTGAAAAATTATAAGACTCTGGCTTCTGCAGTTTCAGCCGCGTTGTGTTAATTCTAGAGTTAAAAATAATATCGACGGGTGTGATTGACTGAAGCATGTTGTTATACAAAGAAAAGACTAAATACTTTTTAAAACCATCTTTGCAAAATAACGTATTTTCATCATTATTTGATTCCATTAGGGGAATAATTAAAATTTTTTTCTTAGTAGATGCTCATGTAATAAAATAAATCTACTATCCACATTTCATGCACATTTTTATATGTTTATTATTTTTAGTGGTTTCATTAGTCGGTCAGTTATTTCAGAAACTTAAATATTTGATCACCTACCTTTTACAAATAGTCTGTATACAAGCTCGTCACTTCCGTACAAATTTCGAGCAAGGCATCGATATTCGCCAGCATGTTCGGGACCGGCGTGAGCGATTGTAACCTCTGACGTCATCACTCCATTGCTTGTTTCCCTTGTTTCAATGCCTCCAGCACCACTAGATAAAAACTCTTTTAAATAACCCATTTTAGCTTTATATTGTTGAGTTTAAAGTAATGCAATCGATTGACTACTAAGCGATTCAAACAACAATTCAAGAATTATCGAAGGTATAAAATAAATGTATAAAAGCTGATTAATATTTCTAATGTTTTCTTTCTTTCTTAAATAAACAATATTCTAATAGCAATAAACGTAAATTATTTGAACGAGGGTTCAAATGACATTAATTTAATGCAATATTTATTGTCAGCCTCTCTTTTAGTTGTATCTGAGATCAACGAAGTTGATTGATGTCTATTTTAAGAACTTACTGCAAAGCCAAAGGTCTTGAATCATGAGTCCAATGTACATGTATCTCCGGCTCTCCTCGAACCATACACGTCAATCGAGCTGTTGAACCTCTCACTACCCATCTCGTTTCACCACCGCCATTTCCACCTTTTGTCAATCTTGGTGGTTCTACATAAGATATACATATATCTACATTTAGTTCTCTGAATAATATTATTATTATCGTGATAAAAATTATTAAAGATTTTGAAAATCTTTCAAAACATCTCAGTCATCAATAATACATCCTATTACCTATACAAGTACGTTTAAATTCAGAATCCTTACCTCTAACATCCAGATAAAAAGAATGATGTAAAAACGAATGCTGAACGCGTGCCGTACATCTGTACCAGCCTTCATGTTCCGGGCTGGCTGCTCTAAGCCATACAGTGCCATCCGAAAGAACCGAACCTCCTCCAACATCAGATGCTTCTGATTGGCCCCAGAGTATATGTCGCCAGTTGTCACCATCTAAAAGTAGGATAGTGGTAACAAGAAAGGAAGAAGGATTTATAAAGTAATGACGCTAAAACAAAAGTATTACCAATAGAGTACTCCCAAGATATCCTAGGTGTCGGCTGTCCTTTAGCTGAACAAGGTAACAGAAGCGCGGCACCAGCGGATACTGATGTATTCTGTGCACGCCACACCCACGTTGGAACCTCTGTATGGAAAAACTGTTTTATATGTTATGCTATTCAGTCGAAACAGATAATTTCAAGTTACTCTGATAGAAAATATGTAATAATGTTGTCAGTACCTTTCACAATCAAAGAAGCACTATGAGTTACTGTCCCAAAATCATTTGTTGCTCTACACGTATATTCTCCACTGTGAGATGATGTTAGATCTTGTATTATTAATATAGTGAAGAAATCCATATTTTTCTGTTCGACCTGCATCACCAAAATCATTGTTTATTTGTAAACTAATAGATTAAGGGAAAAGCAAAAATGAACTGATGCTCACCTTTAACGTAGATGGTATTGGCAAATTGTCCTTAAGCCAATTGAATTGTATCGGTTTATCTCCAGAAATTAAACTACATGTTGCTTGAGTACTACCACCAACTTCAAGTTCTTCAGGAAAATGGAATGAAGCAATTTTTGGCGGTTCTGTCGATGAAGACCTAACATTTAAATAAATGGTCAAAAGTTTTTGTGTAGAAGCAAAATATTTTTAGATAACTTACTATGCACTTCAAGTCGAACTGTTCTTCGTGCCAGTTCCCCACTTTCAGCACGAACTTCACAAGTATAACTGCCAGACACTGTACTCCGTACAGAATTTAATCTTAGAATCCCCCGTTCATCACCGGGCTCAGCTGCAACTTCTACTAGTGTACCATCATCTCGACGCCAAACGACTTCTCTACAAAAATATTGAATAACAGAAAATGGTCTAGTCACAATTCAACGCAAGGTATTGTTTAAAATACTTACTTTATGGGATATCCCGAGTAAGGACAGTAAAGTTTAACATCTGTGTCAGTTTTTACATGAATAGCTGGTAAGTATCTGATGTTTGGTGGACCTGTAACAATCAACATTATTTAATTTATTTAAAGAATTCAGTTTTAAATACGAAATGTACCTATATTAAATTAAATTTTACCGTAAACATTTAGTCGAGCTTGATGGGCATGTGATCCACGAGAATTGGTAGCATTACAACCATATCGACCACCCTCGTCTGCTGTCCGAATAGTTACACTCAAAGTGGATACAATGGTTCCCTCTTCAGTTCCAGGTAAAGACTCTGCTCTTGTATTAACACTATATCTGAAATTATACATTAGCGTAATTTAGAGATTTAGAAACAAAGATGCAAACATTTATAAATTGCTTTGTAATTCTTACTTATCAGGTGCAGCTGGTAATGGTCTGTCGTCTAAAGTCCAAAGTATGCGAGGTGAAGGTACTCCAGTTGCAGCACATCTTAGTGCTAAACTTTGTCCTATCCTTGTCACTGCCTCACTAAATGTCGATACCAACCTCGGCGGCCTGTCTGAAACCCTCCATAGGTTAAGCGCTGACAACAGTAAAATATAAAAAGCAAATTTTACTGTTGTCAGCGACTATTCACTTTGTATCAGTAGTAAGCATGTCTTTTAATCGTGTCAAAATACGTTTTCAGAAAAATATAAAGTATTTTGATGTAATTTCTTTTCTGGCAGGCAAATAAAATTGGTTGTAGTCAGCCTCTCAATCATATTGTATTGTGAAATCTTTTGTGAATGTTAATAAAATGGTTGAAATAGATGGAGAGAAAGATAACTTTTTCGACAGACATCAGAAATATAATAGCGTATTACAAAATCTGCTAGATATATTATATTTAAAATGTCACCTGTTTTGACACCTACAAGTACTGGAATTAATTTAATGTATATTGGATAACAACAATAATAACATTCTACAAGTTTTATAATTGGAATATTACCAGCAATAATAAGTTCAGCACCAGCAACAGCAGATTCAGTATGGTCATGTGCAGTACATTGATATAAGCCAGTGTGATGAGCTCGGACTGGTCCAAGAGTTAATCGAGATTGAGGGGCATGAAGAGGTCTCCCTTCATGTTGCCAGCTTATTGTGACCCCTCCACCACGGCCTCCTAGTACCGAGCAGTTAAAATGGCCGCTGCCCCCTGTGCCTAGCATCTACAAAAAGATATAATGATGAAGACGTAGAAATACTATACATGATAAATATAAAAAATTGTTAAAAACACTGTATAAATTATTGTACATATATTATAAAAAATTACCAATGGATTAGGTGAAATGCTGATAGTCAAAGGTTCATAAACAACAAGTCGTATCATAACTCTCGTGGAAGACTCAATGCCAGTAGAACAAGCGTATCTAGCAGCATAATGCGTACGAGCATTTGTGAATATCAGTGAACCACCGCGTACTGTCCCCTCTCCAGATACTGTTGTCCAAGTACCACTTACATCTTGCTTCTGCCAACTAACACATGCAAATTAATAGTTTAAGGATGCATGATATAGCTCTGCTGGTCGAGATTAATACCATCTCTATATCTAATGTCTATTGACCAATAAAGTTGCAGTAAAACTGACAGGACTTACATTTTGTGCAATTCTATCGGTTAATATTTCAAAAGGATGATCAGACTATCGTATATAATTCTTCGAAAAAGATTCGGCACGTGAAGTAGCCGTTGCAAATAATTAATTAAAATTGTACAAACAGTTACTTACGTCACTGTGTGTCCGCTAACATGGCGTAGAATACAAGGCAGAATTGCTGTGTCGCCAGCCCGAGCTTCAATTGAATTCAATTCGATGTTTTCCAACCAACTGCTATCTATACATATACACGATAAAATATTTAAATGTCAATATTATTTTCATTAACATTAATAAAATGATTCCTGCTATCTTACCATCTGTAGTAAGTTTGATAGATGGACTTGGAGTATCAAGGGCTAAACATGAGTATTCCGCTTGTATATCAGCCTGAGTTAAATCTGATCCAAACAGTATGCCTCCAGCACCTGATATCCATCGTGAATCTGAAATATAAAAATATCATACACAAATTGCCAAAAAAATAATCTAAGAAATAGAACAACCGTTTCACAGACAGCAGCGGCCTGTGGTGGTACTTGGCCGTCTATAGCCGTATCTAAAGTTCTAAAGTTGTAAATAGTCACAGTGATAATAAATTGTGTGTTTAGTAGTTTCCCTTTAGTTATTTTTTTTTTATTTCTAAGCCAGACTTAAGTAAGTCATGCTCACTTTAAGGCCTTTGCCGGGCGGCGTCGTGTGACGGGTCGCTCACTTCCCTCCAATATGGCGAGGAGGGTGATGGCTGCCACACGCGTCATACTTGTGAACAGGTGCTGCTTGTGGGGGCTGGTCTGCTTAAGTTTGCCATTTATTTATTTACTTATTAAATATAGATTCAGTCTACTTTGTAGTTTTGCCTCCGCGCCGGGGCACGCAATTGTTGTCAGTGCGATTAGAATGTAAATATTATGTAATGAATGTAAGCTTGTTTTGAAAAGAGTAATTGCTGAGTTTATTGCCGGCTCTTCTCAGCAAATGAAACCTTCGGAACCGGTATTAGAGTATTAGAGTCAGACTTTTCATAAGTGCCTGCGAAGGTCTATTAGAAAATGATTTTGTATTTGAATTTGAATACCCGCTTATTTTTGACTACTTCCTAATCTAGGTACAAGCTAACGCAATTCGAGCAGTTGCGTTAGCTTGTACCTAGATTAGGAACCACAGGCTACAGCTATCTGTGCGTGTCTTTACACATACTGGATTTAAAGCATCTTACCACCACTCATATACCCTGAAGACAAAGGTAGGCCATCCTGCAACCACGTGATGTCAATGACGCCGATCTGTGGAGAGACTTCACATCGCAGGACCACAAAACTACCCACTTTTGCTGGAGTAAGCTGACGGGTAGTGTGCGAGAGTACATTGTCTTCCACTGTATAAAAAATATGTGTATTAAGTATATTCACTTAATAAATTAGTACTTTAAAAAAAACTGTGTAAAGGCCTGTGTTTGACATAATGTCACCATGTTAAGTGATGATATGCCCGAAGGTGGTAAGCATACACAGCCTAGACGGAACTGGCTCTCAAGTGCCGCTGTGGAAACACTCCTATAGATACTTGGGGACAGATATTTAACTTGAGGGTGGTAGTCCGCCAGATGAGTACTACAAAGTACTCTATCACCGTGCTAAGGTTTCCTAACGATGTTTTCCTACACCGAAAGCTCAAATTTATTGTAGAATTCGAACCCGGGACCTACGTGTTGGTATCCGACGTCACTACCACTGAGCTATCAATGTTGCTAATACTGTTGGAAATCGCATACTAATCAATGTCTTTCTTACATACATACATTACTTTAAAGGACAGACAATATTTAAAGCTGTTTTTGTGTATGCCATTATGATTTACAGGAAAATATACATATAATTAATTATATGGCTCTACTTTAGTACTTGAAGTCGTAATATTTGGAAATATATAAAAAAAAAATTTAGTTAAGACAAATATGTGTGAAAAATGGTGTGTGTTTTATTTTTTTCTTGCCCCGTGTCGAAATAAATCATATGTCGTGTGAAAAATAATATGTAATACGGGGTGGATACGAAAATACAACAATAAATGAAACCACAAAAGTACTCATAAATATGATCAACTTTTACTATCGGACCAATTTCGAAATCGCAAAAATAAATTACAGCTTTTCATATATTGGAGAGGAGACACACACCATATGTAAATTTTTTTGCGTTTTCATAGTAAAAGATGATCGTATTTATGAGTACTTTACATGGTTTCATTTATTGTCGTATCCACCCCGTATACTAAATACCCGTGATATTCTTTTATTATTTATGTATTTAATTATAAGTGTCATTAAGGTTTCATCGTCTGAATTTCATAAAAAAATGACAAACTGGGAATTTTCTTGTCTACGAGTATCTTGCCGAACGGTTTAATGAACAAAAAATGAGATGGAATACTAAATAAAGAAATGATTGCGCCCGCATTGCTATGTTTGCGAAACCATTTTATTAATACTGACTCCGTCAATTTCAAGTCCAATATTATCATATTTTGTTTATCTTTTTGTATGGAACAAATTTTAATGTTATGAAATCTTATTATAACTGATATGTATAAACATTTTGTGTTTCTAAAACTGGCTCCCGCCCGTGGTTCTTCCCACAAATTGCTGGGATTTATTACTTTCCCGCGATAAAATGTATCCATTATTTTATTTCTAAATCCTAGTGCCTCATGGCCATTATTTTTTTGCCATAATAACCTGAATTAGCAACAAACGACCATAAAATCATTCACATTTAGTGATCATCAAACATGCTTACAAAGGTATAGAATAAAATAAATACGCTCTATAAATAAAGAGTTGACGGTGCAAAATCGTAACGAAAGGGGAATTTTATTCGCAAATTTCCCGTTATGTAAATTTTACGTAACATTGGTGGAGCAATTTTTCAAACGGTCTGTTCATTGTTGAAATGAAAAACGCGTCCTGAAAGTGAAACAAGGTAGGTAAATATTACAACATCAAAGTGTCGAATACTTTCTTCAAAACTCATTTGAATGAGAATAAGCTACTGCCGCGCCCCCATTTGTTGCCTTTCAATTTTCCCTTTGTAGTCGGCTTCATTGTAGCGGGAAATATTAAAATATGGTAAGTAAAATCTGTAAGTTGCGCGTAAGTTTCGTAAGAGGATATTCTTGCAGGCTGTAAGGATATACTGTGGAGGTTGATAACGTTACTTTGTTGATTATTGACATTCAGCTGAGAAGTATCGTATTGCAGCGACATCGATACTTCACCTAACGAACTTCATCCAAGATAACGAGTGTCTGGGACCATTTGTTTATTCACTGTAGCTGACAACTTAATTGATTAATAGCCCACTAAATATGAAGAGTAACGTTGTGATCTCTTGGAGTATTGTCTATTCATACATAACCAAGCAAAATACACAAACAGAATAAACATACTGAAAAATGAACTTAACAGTAGGCAGATGTTGGATATGGGGTGTAATAAAAAGAATGTAAAGAGTATTTTTTATTGAAACGAAATTATTTTCAATAAAGAAATGTCGGCTTCGTTATAACGATATTATTTTTCCGAGATGAGGGACATAATGTCGCTCAATCTTTAATTAAAACTTTCCTCGTCTCTCGGTTGAAAAAGTAATTGGACTGAAAAATATTCATCTGTACAAATACCTAATATTCAGGACTGAAAGAAACGAAACACGATTATATCACGAATATTAATACGATCTCATTATGATCTATATGAGTTATATTAAATAATGCTCTCTCATTATAATTTATGGTTCGCTGAGTGAGAGGTAGGGGCATTTTATATCTGTTGAAAATTAGATAATTGCCGGCGGGCGGGAGTGAACATAATTCATATGAACTGAATATTATACCCATATTGCATTTTACAACTTTTAAATGTAGATAATAATACCACAAAACTATCACCCCACTTACGATATGAATATTAAAAAGGAGCAGTAATTTAAAAGAGTTAAGCTGGACAGGTCCTTACTCCCATTATCAAGATCCCTCGGGAAAGGCGAGGCTAGTAAGTTTTAACAAGCTCTAATAAAGAATAAAGTCTACGCTTCAGTGTTTAGCTATTTGCTTAATCGCAGTGTATATAGTTCGTGTTAGAAAATTTTCCTTACAGACAATGTGCGAACAAAAGGAAAGTTACCTTGTTGCGAACTCACTCTAATGTCATTTTTAATCCCTTAATTAAAAGTTTCCGTATAAAAAAACTCGAGCGGCCGTGGGCTGTTTTTCATTTTATTTCATATTTCCCTCGCTATGTAACGGAAAGTTAATTGGTCCAACTCGACTCGAAGTTGTAATTTGTTTTTCCCTCTTCTTCTACATCTGTTTATTACACAAGTCTGTTGTTTACAGTTCTTGTAATTTCCATTATATATCGGGGATAATTGAGCTGTGCCGTACCCACTTATGCACGAACCGTCGAGTTGCTACGCTGTAAACAATATTATGAAGCCGATTTTTTTGTTCATTATGTATTTCATGCGTAATTATCCGGGAACAGTTGATTAATGAGAATGGGTACCTATTCTTTATTTTCCTATTCAGTAAGGGTGTTTTATTACATGTTGCTGCCTGTTACCGTTGCGTATTGTGCCATTGGCCATCGAGTATATGATAGGCTAAGTCACATGTACCTAATGGCGTAGTAGGTTAATTAATCTATTGTGTTGCTACGTTCAGTGTTGGTGTGTGATCTAATATTGTTTTGTACCTACATAACTTAGGAAGCTTGCTTATAAATTATTAATATCCTATACCATTAATACTTGTGTAATTATATGTCTTAAGATCAAAAAATGCTCTAACGATTTCGATGAAATTTGCTATGTGGGGGATTTTGGAGGCAAAAAAACGATCTAGCTAGGTCTCATCTCTGAGAAAACATGGTTTCCGAGTTTTCAAGTGAAGCTCAGTCATCCAGGTACTACTAGGTATAAATAAATACTACCTTATCAACTTTTTATTTTATGTTACACTGCAATTACTAGTCTTGTAAGAAGAAAAAACTAAAACAATAATCTCTTTTTCACGCACCTGGTTGTAACAGTACCGGCCTAGACAAGACAGTACCAGCTCGGTTAGAGGCTCTACATCGTAGCAACGCACCGCTTCCACCGCTCCCAGCATCCAAGAGTGACCGCCGAGCTCCCACTACCAGCCTTCCGTCGCTTAACACGTGCCTGGTAAACATAATAGTACATTATGATACATGTATGCAAAGTTGGTTATTAACACTCCAGGCGGTATTAAGTGCTTGAGCCGCAGGCGAACGCGATAAGTTAGCCGAGAGTGTAATAATCAATGCACACGCGTTTCATACGACGTTTTACAACACACTTGCGAGGAAAAAAACAGACTTGTATTTTGCAATATATGTCACTTTACGAACGAGTGTGTTGAAAAAATTATTATGTGACAACTTAATAAATAAGAACTGGTAATTCGTTTTATCGTTACAGTATTACCCAACTTATATGGCGCGTCGTGAATCTTCGTTCTCACAGAAAAGAAAGTATGGCCCCGAAGATTAACGAAAGAACGATTAAAACTTACAATCGACCTTAGATCACTACTATAAGGTTCATAATACACTGCAGCTGTTAGTTCCGTCTCACTCGCAAGTCACGCCTCTTCGCACGGCGCGGCGCGCGAACATGACAGCAGCAGTCGGCCAATAGCGTTTCCCGTGCTTTGAAAATATATCTTCTGCGCAGGTACATCGGTAAGCCATATTAATTGGGTACTACTTTACATTCAATTTCACATGAAAATTAATATTTTGGTAGAGTATATTATTTTTAAATAAACATTCCTAAATTCATTACTGAAGAAAATAGGCTTAGGTATAGTCATAAAGACGAAAAATTACTAGCTTATTTTCATAGCTATTATAGCATAGCGAAAATAACTTAGTTTATAGCACGTCACAAACTTTAGCTTCCAGCGGTATCAACGCGATACAGGCAGGCTTAGCCAGAACTTGGCTCGTATAAAAGTCTGTTACGATGCCAAAGCCAATAAAGGGTGCGGTCATAATTAAAGCAAAGTTCAACGTACAATTAAAAATATATTATAAAAAAGTACTTTATGAATTATAAAAGCTACATAATAATGACTTTATCCCTGTAAACCGTTTATCTGCATAAAATATTTTTTCAACACACTCGCTCGTAAAGTGACAATTATTGCAAAATACAAGTCTGTTTTTTTCCTCTCAAGTGTGTTGAATAATGTCGTATGACACGCGTGTGCATTGCTTTATTACACTCTCGGCTCCCTTATCGCGTTCGCCTACGGCTCTACCGCCTGGAGTGTTGATAATCAAATTTGCAAACAAATATCATAATGTACTATTAAACTAAAGAAGTTTCAAGAGCATTGTAATATTTTTAATAACGTACAAAAATTAAAATTAAAATTAAAACGAATCCTTAATCCTAACTTTTAATATTATAAATGCGAAATTGAGTTTGTTTGTTTGTTTGTTACGCCTTCACGCCTCAACTACTCAACGGATCGTCATGAAATTTGGCATGTAGATAGCCTATGGTATAGAGAAGGACATAGGCTTTTTTATCCCGGGAACGCGGGTGAAACCGTGGGGGACAGCTATTAATACTATAAATGTGAAAGTGAGTTTGTTCGTTTGTTGCGTCTTCACGAAAGAGATGCAGATAGCCTATGGTATGGAAAAGGACATAGGCTTTTTATCCCGGGAACGCGAGTAAAACAGCGGGGGACAGCTAGTATAGTATAAATGCGAACGTATGATAAAATTACTATATCAAAGCATAGTTTTGATTCTAATCCTCTCATGCATACATATGTAGGTAGAACCAATAAAAAATAAAACAAATATTATCATCCCCACTAATTGAAAATCTATGATATATCGTAAATATATATGGGAAGTTCTTAACACTTTGTCGATGCTTATATTCAGCTGCGATCCTCGTAACGAACCCCATACCGAACTCAAGCGCTATAACCCTACGCATATTGTATTCGAAATTTCGCCGCTTGATCGGAAATTATCGTGGCCCCATAAATTTATTTGCTACCCGCTATAACAATGGGTTGTACGGCTAAAGCCCTGAAGATAATTATTTTTTGCAGACCCACCGATTTCTAGCAACTGGTTAATTGAAAGATATTTCATGTTTTATGCTGTAATTAACATAAAAGTTTCCTTTTAAATTATTTCCCTCGAATATACAGGTCGTTGTTTTGGTCAGCGACGAGCGACTCAGGGTCGATAATACAAATGATACTGGTGCTAAAAAAAATACTTAATTTTTTTTAATAATAAAAATAAAAAAAATTTTTTAAGCTAAAGTGTAGACATAATACTCAACGGGAGTACGAGGGAGTAAAGGGGTGGGGCGATGGCGGCTTGCGCCTAGCTCTAGTCTGTGCACGTGCCTAGTAACCATACTTTGCAGTAATTTTATTTCAAATTGAATAAGGTATTTCTCAACATATTTACAGTATTTAATGGAATTAAGTCAATTTTTGGGGAATATATATTTTGTACTACCGCTCCTGGGTCGCTTGTCGCCGACCAAAACAACACTCTGTATATCTGTAGGTAGCTTACTTATACTTATATCTTTATATTTTCTATTTTAGATACATATTGAGAGTATTTTGAATATTGGTGAAAGCACCTCACCATTGACACGGACCCATTATTCGGCGTTTCTTCATCACGCGTTGACGTCATGTGACAGGTTATCTAAAGATTTATTCGATATTCGATCATTGCCAATTTTCCGCTGACATAAACATTATATTGGACTTTATGTACATATTGACATGGAAATCTAATTTTCTGCTCCAATGTTTTGCTATTTCGGGACCCTTAGCTGAAGATGTTCGAAAAGGAATGAGCTCATTGATAAATAATCGGAAAAACAACAGTATAGGATACGAAAATATTGTCAATGAATAAAGGAAAAATCATAAGTTATTTTCAAGGTTATTGGTTACGTCACACGTATTTTTGCTATCAGGAATATATTTTTTCGCTCCATTCTTTAAAAATATATAAACCTTTGCGTGATTGCTGAGATTTCTAGAAGTCAAAGCGTAGTTGGTCTCATAGATTCATTTGCTTCAAAAAGAAAAAGATCAATCGTGAAAATTACCCTCTGCTCTCAGTGAATGAATTTTTTTTTCAAAAAATATTTGCTGATATGAAATATGGATGTTTACTAAGAATGTTTTCCTGTACTCATGGGTTGAGGAAGCTTCTATTACTGACCCATCTCAAATTTCCACCCTTTATCATGGATATCAGATTATACTCATAAAAGGGTAGATTAGTACGTAAAAAGTATAGAAAAATTATAAGTCTGAATTTAATCCTTATTATTATTTAATTTAGTTTGGTTATAAATATGTTCTTTGTTAAAAATGTCATTTTTAATACAAACTTTTTTTGAGTGAGTGTACTTTTAGTTGACTGTACTTGCATTGTCATCCAATACATCAGTATACCAAATATCGAGTCAATCCGACCACTGGAAGTGGGTGAAATTCGACTTGCAAGATTCCACCCGAACAAACATACATACATACATTGCAAGTTAAATAAAAGCTTGTAAAAATCAATGAAAACTATTATTATAGGACGCGCGTCCCTCGAGAGAACCAACGAGTTAATAATACACATTGTAACAAAGGCCTTAGCTTAAAGCTCAAAGATTCCAAGTTTGCCTCACTTCCTTTACTACTCTCGTCATAACCAGCTGGACATTCTTTACGTAAATACATATACGTATTAGGGATACCTGTTTTCCTTAAAGTTTAAAGTAACTTCCAGGTAAGATGTCCGAAGTTTGTCTCAAGTTGGCTAAAGTAAACAACGTGGTGTTTGTGCTGACACAAGTTAGGCGTGATATGCGTAGAGATGGGTAATGGGTAAAAACCCATTCTTACCATTTGGGTTAAAACCGGGTGATTTGGGTTAAAACCCGATTTTAACCCATTTTTGCCCATTTTACTGGGTGAAAACGGCTATTGTAAATTATTTAATAGTGGAAGGTAGTGTTCACTAAAGCTAATAAAAAATAAAAGCCTTTACTGAAATCAGGTATATTTACTAATGATGTATTTATGAAAATACAACATGTAAAAGGAGTAGGCAGACTAATCATCTTCACTTGCATCGGAAATACGGTCACAATTAAAAATTCTATATAGTTCAAGCCGGACGTGGATGGTTCAGGGATGTTAGTATGTGGAGGTGTGGTTTCTATGAATCTTCGGGATGTTTTGGTGGTGCAAGCATTCAATCTTCAGTGTTATCACTTACATCAGCGTGTTTGTGTAACAAATTCAAATTATACGTAAAAAAAATGTATACCACTAAGGTGGCAAACAAGCATACGGTCCGCCTGATGGTAAGCAGTTACCGTAGCCTATGGACACTTGCAACACCAGGGTTATCAATCGCGTGTTGCCGACCCTGAAGAAATCTCTTCACTCCTCAGTTTTTCAAAAAGTTTTTCTATTACTCTATTGGGAAATCCACTGTGGGCAGCTCATTCCACAATCTGAGCGTCCGCGGAAAAAAACTCCTTTGAGCCCGCAAAGTTTTAAACAATTCTGGTTTCAATGTGTGAGGATGGACTCCCCGTCGATGGCGAGACTTGCGATGGTGGAAGGTAGCCATGGGCATCGTCTTTTTTTTTATTTTTTTTTTATACCACTAAGGTGGCAAACAAGCGTACGGCCCGCCTGATGGTAAGCAGTTACCGTAGCCTATGGACGCTTGCAACACCAGGGGCATCACTCGCGCGTTGCCGACCCTGAAGAAATCTCTTCACGCCCTTTTTGAAGAACCCCATGCTGTACTCCATTGGGAAAACCACGGCGGGGAGCTCATTCTACAATCTGACCGTCCGCGGAAGAAAGCTCCTTTGAGCCCGCACAGTTCGAAACAATTCTGGTTTCAAAATGTGAGGATGGATTCCCCGTCGATGGCGAGAGTTGCGATGGTAGAAGGTAGCAGTGGGCAACAAGTCGAATAATTCTTTAGAACACTCTCCGTTGTACAAGCAGTAGAACACACATAAGGAGGCAAAGTTTGTCCTCAGACTAAGGGGCTCTAAACCGCTTGTGAGTTATAAAGTTGCGGCCTTTGCCCCGATGCAATGTGAAGTACTGCCTCGCTCTGTTGAGCACTCTAAGCTTTTCGGATGCCAACTTAACCTTGTCTTCTAAGTGACTTCGGAACAAAAAGTCGCTAGAAATGTCGACGCCAAGGTTCCCGATGCTTTGACTGATGTTCAAGGAAGTGTTCTGGAATTGTGGAGCCATAGACCATGGGGTTTTCTTAGCGGTGATCGCGCAGGCTTGAGTCTTGGTGGGGTCAAATGGACTAGGTTAAGTCGACCTCAATCGGAGACATAAGTTAGTGTACTATCGATTTCAGTCACCAGCCGTTCGCGGCTTTCCCCCACCTCGGAACGAGGGATATTTGCACGGCCCGTGGGACACCCATTGGTGTCCTCTGTACTGTCGTCCGCATAGCAATGAATGCTGTCAATAGACAGCATATCATTGATATGCCGTAGGAACAGTGTTGGGGACAGCACAGAGCCTTGCGGGACGCCAGCATTTATGTCCATGCTATCGGTGCAGCTACCGTCGACGACGGCGACGGCTCTTATGCATCTGCTGGACAGAAAGCTGGCAACCCATTTGCATAATCCCTCGAGAAGCTATGTATCGTATGCTGGTAACTTCGTAAGAAGACCCTTGTACAGACCCGATCGAACGCATTCGCTACATTTAGGCTCACATCAACAACGTTGCGTGAGATATACAAGGAGGTCACCAGCAGAGCGACTGTGACGGAAACCATATTGTTGGTCGCTCAACAACTCGTGATCCTCCAGGTATCTCAAAAGCAGCGTGGTGATCACACGCTCTAACTTTGGAGAGAAGGGCGATGGGCCTGTAATTCGCCGGGTTTGATGTGTCGCCCTTTTTGGACACTGGGTGCGCGTGGGCAGTCTTTCACGAAGACTGGACTTCCTTTTTGGTGTAGGAAGCGCGAAGGATCGGCAGTGAAGTAATTTTTCATAAAAATAGAATAGAATAGTATTTATTGTCAAAGATGAAAACACATAAACTAAAATAAAGGTACTTAAGTGCAACATGCCATGGCTCGTCATATTAACATAATTTACATTGTAATTTCATTTCATTAAAATATTACTACCTGTTTTATAAATTGACTATACAATAGCGACTATTCACTAACGTTCTTTCCCACCAGAATCTGAAATCGTTAAGGATTAAACGCTAGTGGATTCGCATTTGCGAGAAAGAATGAAGGTATTAAAATCCCTGGTTTAATTTAACACTTTTTAGTGCAGGGCTTTTTAAAGCGTATTTTTTAGTTTTTTTAAACTGTAATTTATTTTTTTATTTTTTTGTCAACATAAATTATTCATACCATTTTATTATGTTACTTATACCATATTTTCACCCAATATCACTTTCTTTCACATTTATAATAAGTATTTAGCTTCAGTGCCTACTCTTTGACTCCACCAACAGACTCAGAAAACCATATTTGGCCAAAATGCGCATAATACGATTCCAATACGCCCAAACACGGCTAGAATACGATGCTCCACTATGGGGTTTCAGTGCCAACCCTCCGACTTCATCATCAGACCTGAAAACTATACATGGTCCAAGTTCATCTCACGATAATTCCAACAAACCCAAACACGGCTAGAATATGCTGCTCCACTATGGGGTTCCAGTGCCAACCCTCCGACTTCATCATCAGACCCTGAAAACTATACATGATCAAAATTCATCTCACGACATTTCCAACAACCCCAAACACGGCTAGGATACGATGCTCCACTATGGAGTTCCAGTTCTTACCCTCCTACTCCATCATCAGACCCTGAAAACCATATATGGTCAAAGTTCATCTTACGACAATTCCAACAAGCCCAAACACGCCTAGGAAACGTTGCTCCGTTATGGAGTTCCAGTGCCTACCCTCCTACTCCATCATCAGACCCTGAAAACTATACATGGTCCAAGTTCATCTCACGATAATTCCAACAAACCCAAACACAGCTAGTATACGTTGCTCCGTTATGGAGTTCCAGTGCTTACTCTCCTACTCCATCATCAGACCCTGAAAACCATACATGGTCAAAGTTCATTTCATGACAATTCCAACAAGCCCAAACACGGCTAGGAAACGTTGCTCCGTTATGGAGTTCCAGTGCCTACCTTCCTGATCCATCATTAGATCAGCTCGATGGTACCAAATTATTGTATTGTCATCGGTACTTGATAAGTTAGCAAAATTTCAGTTTAATCTGACGTCTGGAAGTCGATGAAAATTACGTTCGAAGATTCCTTTACATGCATACATACATACATACATACAGGTGAAGCTAATAAAAGCGTGTTAAAAAAAACATAAAACACTGCGCGCGCGCCTAGCATCCCCTCCCGCACGGTCCTACCCACGGAATTGAAAAAACAAGGCAGAAATCTGCAATATTAGTTTCCACCCGCCCAAACCACCCAGTGGGTGGATTAAAATGGGTGGAAACTGGGTTTTAACCCACTCATGGGATTTAACCCGGGTGGTTACCCATCTCTAGATATGCGACAAAACTCAACTATAGGTACTTAGTATTCTAACAAAAATAACCTTTATATCTTTGTAATAAAGTGGTAAATAATTGTAGTCGCTTGATTTGCTATATGCGATAAGTTTATATCAACCACAAGGAATCATGTTGAAACTTATTACTTGGAAAAGCTGAGGATTTTCTTTTCTTGGAAACATTGAAAGTTATTGCTGTATTTTAATAATAACATGAATATATATTATTTTACAAGGATACTTGATTTCAGTAGCAATATAGGTGCGTACAATGTACCTACTAATAATATGGAATAAAAAGGTAAGAAGACGGTTTTTTATTTTGAGTACACAAATTAGATAGTTTTCAGTTAGTTTTCAAAATAAAAAACCACAATATGCAAAGAAAGATCTAACTAGAATCTAATGACAAGATCATCGAATCTCTCAAAGTTGTATCAAAATCTAAATAACATGTATTATTTTTGCACTGATAGGTTCTGACGGCGGTTTGAAATAGGACATTGATTTGTGTGCTTTGTTTACTTGTGAAATGTGGCATGTGCGTCCGAGAAAGTGCGCACTCAATATAAGCGGAGTGCAAACATTATTTTATAATATTTAAATAACGATATACCCTCAGTTACTAAGGGACCAAACATAATCACTGCGATAATGGAATGTCGAATCATGTCAAACGATCTCATCCCTCATCCCACCGAGTACTTGTCTGGCGCTATCACATCCGTTACAATGGATTCCATTAGTGGTCAAACAAACGGGATCCGAACTACTAATATTAACAGATACTTTATATAAGATGGACCCCTCATTATTGTTCATAATATGTATTGCTCTTTCAATATAGTAAACATTATTGTCGAAATCTTTAAAAATAAAAACCGGCTAAGAGTCTGACCGCACCGAGGATTCCGACCTTACTTAGACATTTTTTTTTTTATACCACTAATGTGGCAATCAAGCATACGGCCCGCCTGATGGTAAGCAGTTACCGTAGCCTATGGACGCTTGCAACACCAGAGGTATGGCTCGCGCGTTGCCGACCCTGAAGAAACCGCTTCACACCCTTTTTAAAGAACTCCATTGGGAAAACCACGGCGGGGAGCTCATTCCACAGTCTGAGCGTCCGCGGACCATACATGAAGAAAATACCGGACTGCATAAATAAATTTGTTAGTGATGACAATTTAGAATGTCTAAAAAGCTATGATAGTAAGAAACATCGTTTTATTTTTCCTTTCTTTGCAATGTTTCATCATAAGTCAAAAATTACGCATTATAAAGGAAAATATAAAAATATTTCGGAATATACAAATCATTCTCTTTCATTTAATTTCGTAACCCATTTAAAATTATAGCCTCACTTTGAAATTTCGGTCCCCTATTTCAGCCCCTATAGCATTGTTTTTTTTTTTTTCATTTCCAATAATTTTGGGTAAGCCATATTTATTGCTATTCCAAATTTCAAACCAATAGCATCAGTGGTTGCTGAAATATACCGCTGTGACAGACGGACAGACGGACACTATAAGGTGTCCTTTTTATATTTTTGGTTCGGACCTAAAAATATGTTGTTTAAGTATAACGATTCACTATACAATTAAAAGGGCTTACTTATTAGCTGACGACTGGTTACTTGAAAGTTCGTGATTAAAAAAGACCCAGAAAACATTAGTATAGTCTTCCTAATAAACCGGCTTCAGCAAATTCGTAAAAATAGTACAAAACAGACATTGTTTTTGTGAAGAAACGTAGAAAATAAAACTAACAGCCCTTAAACAATGTACTTAAAATAAGAGTTATCGGGCTTTATAAAAACCGTAATGCCTGAACGTGCCTTTACCATTTATCGCGGTCCCGGGCCATAAGTCAACTGTCACCATAATCGTTTGTTTCATGCCCACTTTGCCACTGCCGTGAGAGGAGTATTAAACAATTTGGGAGTTTTTAACCAGGCAAGAAGCTATATTGTGGAAACAAAGGTGTTAGTGTACCTACACGTGACTAAATACATATAATCTATAAAATAGCATTCAGTATTCTGTGTAGCTTAGCTAATAGCGGTTTGTTTATAAACGTGGATGAATGGATCAAATTTAATTGCTATAATTAAAACATTACCGACTCTTCACCCCCTCCCCCAGTTGCTCTTTGAGCGAATAAACGCTACGGTTTACCTCTCTTAAAATACATAATATATACCCAGATATAAAAGCTCACATCAATATCTGAACCGCTTCAAATTGCAGAGCCATGAGTGAAATGCGGTGCCGCCATGCCGTATGCAAAGACTCGATGAATTACCTATAGAGCAAAGCAAATATCTTGTTCCACTTGACCGCGCCGTGGCTGGACGGTACCGTTAGACCGGGAGATACTGGCACAAATTTCCTAGTCATTTGACCAGTTAGGGGTATAAAATTACGTAATGACAAAAAGGAAAATGATGGTCATAGCACTGGTACCGGCGGTCCAATAGCATGGACGTTAATCGCACCTTTGCGGTGGTCTACGTGTTTCACTTCTCACAAAAGTATAAAAATATAGGTATAAAGGATAAATTCTCATTCTAAATGAACAAGTTTGAAAACTAAAAGTATGTAACGGACACCTTCGGCCTTACTCATAAACGCTATTTAACTAAATTTACTGAATAAATGGTCAAATAAATAACGTCACCTTGCTGTCATTGTCAAACAATTGGACGTTATTTAGGTGACCACTTAATCAGCTTATTAGTTAAATAACGTTTTATGAGTAAGGGGGTAAGTCTTTAAAACAAAGTAACGCTGCGTAAAGTTTAAAAGACTATAAACTCTGAGAACCATAGATCTGAATAAAAGCACTTCAGCAATCTGACTGCTCTCTTGGTCATGTTTTTATTGGTAAATTCCGGATTTTATTACTTAATTTATTTATTTTCGCCGACAAAATATTTGAACAAATGTTCAATAACACAATATTGTATATTATTTTTACCATTATGCCTACCCCGTGGGCGCTATTCATCCCTCTTAAATATATTGTTTTTGATGTTTTATCGTAGGTAGATACTTATTAGTTATTTATTAAACATTTGCTGATTTAATCTGTTAAATTGAACTTCGATGAACACCTAAATCACTGCACCTTTGTTCTGAGTACGCTGGAAACAATAAATAAAGGAAAGAAACGCTCAAGTGTGGCAGCTACCGACATCGTGCGTACAACGTTTATATTATTCAGATTGCGAGCATTTTTCTATTGATATATTTCTGTGCAAACTCTTTTTTCTAATCTACCTTTAGCTGAGCTGCGTGGACGCGGCGAAACTTTCATCTTTGCATGTCAAATTCTACAGATCAATCTTTCACTTAATTCTCCATTCGTAGCTGAGAGCCACAGACCTTTGCAGGTGTTGTTCTTATTTATGTTGCTACACAGAAAACATACCTACGCAGATTTCGAATAAAATATTTGCACGAAGAGTCATACAATTTTATACTGGATATTTATTTTGTGTTCGTTATAAATATGTGCATAGAAGATTCAATACCATAAATTATTAGTATAGTTATAAATTAAGCTGCAAAGTGCAAAAAGCAGAATTGGATAATTAGGTCCGGTAACAAAATCTGAGATTGGCTAAGCTATCAAGTCGACACCTCGCTACGTCTGACACGTTCCCGCTCAGAACTTGCATCCAACTGGCCCTGATCGGAAACTCAGCCAATTTATTAGGAAACCGAACTGGTTATCTCACATTTCATTTGTGGCTCTGGCGGGTAACAAAGCTAACTTTACCAGATTGACCTAAACTACTCAAACAAAAATAGAACATAATTGAAAAGATAACGTTACCTACATAGTAAGAAAATATGTCCAGGGATTTAAAGTTTTTAAGAAATATTTTCGGAGTTTTATAAATGGAACCTTCAAAACTTCGCCGTTAGACGCATAAATGTCCTTTCACTGAAGTTAAGTTAGCTATTTTAGAAGTTGCCGGTACGCTGGTGTTCAACAAGGACTTATTAAAAATACAAAACTCGTAGCTACGCTTGGCGTTGGTCATTAGGCACTCTCAGGAAGTGAAAACTTTATGCCACCCGGCGCGGCGTTTGCCTTAATGTACATACTACGTTATACAATAACTTATAATTAATTGTTATAATATTTTTTACAAAATACAAGCTAAATGTAAAAGCAGAAAGAATGGACAGATAGTTTCTATGTTTCGAACAAGTGTGTAAAGTTATGAAAATTGTTCCATAAGAGTAACAAATCTCGGATAAAACAGATTTATAGCAACCAACTTACCTTCATAATGTGAAAACTTTGACGTTTTCAGGACTAAGAATATTTTACTCAATTATGTTCCATATTTTCATGAGTTTGTTCCCTCCCTCACTTATTGTATTATTCGTAAACATCAGGACAGATATAAATAGCAGGAAGGTCAATACAAATTCAATAATAAATGTTTTCTTTTTATACTTGGTCTATTTTAGCATATTTTCATTCGTTATGAATTGATTTTTGTAAGAATACGTATACCTTTATCCTATTGCTTTATTATAGGTATACCTATAATAAAGCAATAGGACCTGGGTGACCGAGCTTTTTTCGAAAACTCGGTACCTAAGTAAATCGCTTTTTCCAGAGATGAGATCTCTATACAAATATTGCTCGTTTAATATTAATAGACTATTATTACAAATAGTATTAAAAGCTCGAATGAACTGCAACGTTACTTTTGCTCTACTGAAAACTGACACAGTTTGCTACTGTTGTAATAGCAGCAATATAATATTTAACTTATTTATGTCATATTTTAGTATTATTTCAATATGGTTATACATAAAAAATAGCCTTTTATATGTTAGATTACATTACTTATTATTATTTATTTATTATTGGCTGGTTATCTTTCATTCAAGCAATTTGATTACACTCGACACTTACCCTTCTTATACTCTACCCACACTTACACAGACTTTTACACACACCTATAACTTCGTGACTCAACTTCCTAGCACTACTTATTTTAATATTTTTGTATACCCAAACTTCCTCTCAAACGTAATGGCAATACGGACCGTATTGATAAATATTTCGCAACTTTTAATTAACAATGACGGCCCTCCTTAACTTTTCGGACGAATTGGATGCAACTGTTGTCATTGATTGTCACTGCCTTGAAAATGTAGATTCATGTAAAAAATTCCTTGACAACAGTGCTTTCAACTTTACAATTCTTTCTATGAATATAAGAAGTTTGCAGAGGAACTTTAATGACTTTGAAGTTGCACTCAATCGCCTTAATATAGAATTAGATTGCATTGTGCTAACGGAGTGTTGGCTAGTCGACGACCTTCCAATAAACGATCTCCCAGGGTACACAACGTTTAGATCTCCGACACAAATGAATAAAAATGGTGGTGTTGTTGCTTACATTAAGTCATCTCACAGGACTGTTGCGCTTGAACATAATTTGGATGATGCTGATAGTCTCATGTTATATATTAATGATAAAATAGCCATTCTAGGCATATATAGATCACCTTCTACCTCTAATATTAGTCAGTTTCTGAATTCACTCGACTCATCTCTCCTCGGGATAAAGGACAAAGCTACTGTTATTGTCGCCGGTGATCTAAATATCGATATTTACGGTCCTTCGGATACCCAACGCTCGGATTACCTTTGTCTTATGGCTTCTCATGGCTTGCTGCCGGCAATAACAGCGCCAACCAGAGGTCAAGCATGTCTAGACCACATATTTATTAAGACAAACACACAGTCCTCCGGCCTCGTCTGTAAATCTTCTATCACTGACCATGACATTGTCATTGCAGGTTTAAATTTTCTAGGAAAAAGTGTTTCCAACAAATCCCACTGGAGGTTCAAAACCGATTTCGATGCCGTTGCTGAGGAGCTAGCCAACTGGGACTGGTCCTTTATCACTAGAAACCAGGATCTTAACTCAGTAGTTACTTCTTTTAATGAATGTTTATCTACAATTATAAGCAAACACACAAGCAAAAAGTATATCAGCAGTAGTAAGATTATTATTAAGCCCTGGATTACCCCGGGTCTAATCAGATGTATGCGGCACCGCGATAAGCTTCACCGTGATACTCGTACTTATCCTGATGATCATGACCTACAAAAGGTCTATGCAAGGTACCGCAACTTCTGCAACGGACTTCTTAGGCGAATAAAACAGGACTACAATAGTCGGCTAATAGATGGAAATAAGGAAGATCCAAAAAAATTATGGAAGGTGATTAAAAACATTTCTTATGCACCGAGTCGCTATGACTCCTCTGGTCTGATTGCTTCGGGCCAGGACGAGAAAGTGACTCTCAATAACTGCAATCAACATTTTGTCTCTGTAGGATCAAATCTAGCTTCCAATATCTTATCCAAACTCAGCATTTCTGTGGACTCCCTTATTAAAGAACATAGACCGCGTAATTCTGTCACTCACTCACTCTTCCTGTATCCCACGGATCCTTTAGAAATTCGCAAAATAATTTGTAATCTTAAGCAAGATAGCTCTCCCGGCCCTGATATGATAACTGTTCCCCTACTTAAAAAATCTCTTGAGTCATTAATTCTCCCTTTAACGCATATTTTCAATTTAAGTTTGGAGTCCGGTATATTTCCTGAATGCTGGAAGATTGCAGCGGTATCTCCCATTTATAAAAGTGGACCTAAACAGCTGCCGAACAACTATAGGCCCATTACTTTGCTTAGTATTATCTCTAAAGTTCTGGAAAAAATTGTCAACCACCGTTTGGTTAACTTTTTAGAGAAACACGAATTGATCTCGAATAGGCAGTTCGGCTTTAGACGAGGTAGGTCTACTGAAGACGCTGCTACACTTCTAGTCAATCTTGTATCATCTTACACTGAAAGAGGCGATAGGTGCCTAGGTGTTTTTTTGGACCTTGCGAAAGCATTCGATACCGTTTCAGTTGACCTACTTCTGGCGAAATTGGAGTCGGCTGGTATACGTGGAGTTACTCTTGACTGGTTTAAAAGCTACCTATCCAATCGAAAACAATACACTAAGATAGGTATTCACTCCAGTGACCCACTCAATATCAACTTCGGTGTACCGCAGGGTAGTATCCTTGGCCCCACTTTATTTATTATTTATTTTAACGATATCCTTAACGTCTCGTTAAAAAACGCTGAGATGATCACGTATGCAGACGATACCGTGATACTATTTCACGGTGCTTCTTGGGATCAGGTCTACTGCCTTGCTGAAGATGGTCTGTCAGATGTAGCCCACTTGCTGGACAGGAACTTACTTACTCTAAATGTCAGCAAGACAAAATATATACCATTTTCCAAAACAGTCACTTCCAGTCCTCCCTCTGCGCTGCAACTTAGAGCTCATAGTTGCTCGGCTGGTATTCGGTCTCACTCGTGTTCCTGTCTCAATATCGAACGCACTGACTCGTTGAAATACCTAGGCATCATAATCGACGAAAACCTATCTTATAATTTACACATCGCCTCCCCGTGCGGACGAGTAAGAAAACTCATCTACGTCATGAAAAAGCTCAGGGACTGTACTCCTATGAATATTTTACGCCAAGTGTACATGACCTTATGCCAGTCTCTTCTGCAGTACTGTGTCTCGGTGTGGGGTTGCGCTGGAAAGAGTACCTTTATCAACGTGGAAAGAGCCCAGCGGGCGCTGATAAAGGTCGCCCTAAGAAAGCCCTTCCGGTACTCCACCGACTGTCTTTACGCTGATTTTGGAGTTCTTCGTGTAAGGCAACTGTTTGTACTAAGTGCAACCAAAAAATCCCACAAGAGTCTCAGAAACAGACCAGACTATGACGAACTTCTTAGTAGGCGTGTTTTCAGACTTCCGCTTCCTACAGCTAATTCGCAACTGGCTAGAAGATGCCCAGCTTACTCCCTTCCACGTACGTATAACAAAGTCGCAAGTATATGTGACATAAAAAAGCTCCCAGTATCCGCCTGTATAAGCACTATAAAAAAATGGCTTCTAACACTTTCGTACAATGATACAGAAAACCTGTTATGAACAAAATCATCTCCCATGCACAAAATAAAATAAAAAACAACACACACACACTTGACAGACACACAAATACATACACACACAAAAACACTCCACACAATACACACAAACACCATACACAAAAAAAAAAACCATGCCAATATTTTTAATATTTTTAATACCTAAAACTATTACCTTTTTATTTAGTTTAATGTTCTTCTTGATTGTTTACTCCACATAATTAACCTAATTTGTATTTGCCTCTCGTTTTCGTGTTCACATCTTGTCTTACCTCTTAAAAATATAATGTATCGCATTCTCTGGGTCCTAAAATACAAGCTCTGCTTAGCTTAGGACTCGATGTTAAGCTACTTTAGTTGTAAGAATATCATATTGTCTGTCTTAATTTTATATACATGTTACAATAATCTTGCTGGCAATAAATACTTATTATTATTATTATTATTTATTATAGTATAGGATATGTATAACTACAGAAGTGCCATATGTTAAATTAGGATAATTTTTCATGTCAGAAGTCTGGCAAAGCAAGGTTAAATTTATTGTACAATCTGATTATATTTGGCTCTTTTTTTTGCTTTAATTGCAAATGTGTTACCGACCTATCCAAAGCCTTTAAGGTAACACACAGCTAGGTCATTGACGATAGTTTTCCGACCCTCAAGATGCCAGACGAATACTACAAATTACCATACCACCGTGATATGGTTTCCTCACCGCTCATTATCAGGCTGGACGCGCGTATTCTGCAATCTGAATCTGCACTTTTATGATTGTAATTCGGTGCGTTCATCACCAACGATACATGAAACCATAACTTGTTGCTTTCGCCTTCATATTGTTCTAATAAAAATAAAATTTACCGTCGCGACGATTGCCAAGTTTCCACCAAGAAACTTATTAAATTTAATATGTATACCTACTCAGAATTTAGTTCCAAGTCATAAATAATAAAATTAGAGCTAAAGATAAAACTTCGTGTTAACTAACACTCATTAAGTTCATTTTCATTTATCTTCCTATTGACTACTATTTCTAATAAATAAATTGTTCGTATATTCCCTAATTTATGTATTTCATTTATTTTAACGATTTTGTATATTTCTACGTGTAGGTTAAACAGAAACAAAATGAGATATTGAATGGTTATAACTAAACAGTATACCGGCTCATGAAGTACAGACAAATACAAATTGAATTATCGCAAAGTAACAAGTTTTGTACCTCGGCACTTCGTCCGTCTAGCTAGAAGATCTCTTTCGAAGTACCAACAAATTTCAGCTTAAAATTAAGGTCTATCTCGACCAACTACAATTCAATTCAATTACTTCGATGTCAATCGAATTGATTCTCAAGTGCCTCTACAACTTTGTTAAAACGCTTGAAGACAATTCAGTGAGTAATATTCAACTCATACTCGCCATATAATAGGTAGCAGGAATTCACCCCGGGTGTTGGCAGTAAATATTAACTTGCTCGCTCTCGTATCGCTTTCTTGTAAAATATAGTTGAAGTTAGAGTAGTTTATTTAATGGACCCGTCGTCGACTTTTGCTCGTTCCTTACTAACATCCAATGCTGAACTAATCTAAACACCGATCAGGCGCTGGGGTTTCACACGTCTAACGAAAGTGTATGTATGTATCTCGAAGTAAATAACAGATAAATAAGATAGTTGAAAGTGCTCACTCTACTCTACAAGTAATGTAGCAAACAATAGCCTCCTTATTACAAAACATGGTTTAAGGTAAACCCAGGTTTTAAAATAGCCTCGTCTCTTTTTGTCATATGACGTTAGAAAGTGACCGAGCAACTGGGTTCACTAAACTTGCTTTAAACCTTCTTTTGTAATAAGGGGGTAGGGGTTTATTATGATAGGCCGACTATTTGTTTTGCCGATCAGACAACTAACAGACTGGTAATCAGTAAAAAAAAATATGGTCGACTACTCGTCTTCTCTTGCCAAATCAAAGCTATTTTACTTACCGTAGACCAGGTATGGTAGTCAACAACTGCCCTTCAGCGGTGACCCAGTGCATCTCCGGCGTGGGATGACCGGTGGCGCGGCAGGCTGCGTATGCGCCGCGTGTGGCCGGCCACAATACCCGCGACGGTGGCTCCACCACGAAGTGTGGCCGCTTGTCGCTCACACTCGCTTCTATTACTGCTAGGGCTAATAATACCCATATTGTGCTCCCTGGAACAATAAATATAAAACCTACATAAATCAGGTATATTTCTTCACCCTATAGAGCCCACAACTAATACCTATATAACATTTTGGAAATTGTACTCTCGTTTCAGACACAATTTGTTCACGGCTTTCCTCCATCACGGAACGAGGGATATTAGCACGACCCGAGTAATGGCGTGTCTGGTGATGGGGTGCACATAGCAATAAATGCCGCCAATAGACAGCGCAAATCATTGAAATGCAGCAGAAACAGCGTCGAGGACAGCACAGAGCCTTACTGGAAGCCGAAATTTATAACCATGCTATAGGAGCAACTACCGTCACTGACGCCTTCGCCAAATCTAGGCTCACTGGCAATGAGCGTTTCTTCATTGGGGCGACACGACATGTCGTTACCGGCGGCGACATGTCGTCGGGCGACTCCGGCAGCTACGTTCTTCATTGGAACATGTCGTGTCGCCCAATGATGAAACGCTCATTCTCATAGAATTATGCATCCACTGATGTCGTGGAGGGCATGTGGCCGGTGCCGTGTCGCCCCAATGAAGAAACGCTCCCTTTGTTATCAGTTTTGTTAAAAAAATAACGTGGACATAGCATAAAACGCATGAAGATCGATTCAAATGTTGATATTGAACAAACAAATTGAATTGAATAATCCTGTATATAGATTAAAAATTACAGGCGTTTTTGGGTATTTTATATTTTCATTTCAGCCTTTCCCATGTGTTGAAATTACACAAATGGTTATAATAAATCAATCAAACCTTAGACAATGGATTGTTATTGATTATGGATGGGTGCTTTTATTATTTGAAGACCAATTGTGGCTTTTATTGTTGAATCGAACTCATAAATTTTAAAAAATACCCAGCTTTTTCAAAAATATTATTCATAACATAATTCATATTACGTGTTGATCGTTTTTTTTTTTATTTCTATCGAATTCCATATTATGTGGATACTCGTATGTATCAAATGTGCTTACTAAATAAATAAATAATATAGCCAGTCATTCACGTGGTATCTATTGGTGCTGATTCCGTCGCTTGTTAAAAACTAATTTAGTCTCACTGAAAGAACATAAGTAGGTACGTAAATCGCTCCAAATCAATATTCGATCTATTCTTTATTACCCGACTGACCCGAAAGGAGGGTTATGTTTTCGAGTGTATGTATTTATGTATGTCTATTTCTTTGGCACGCTCTGCAGCCTAAACGGCTTGATGGATTTAAACATATGAGGTGTACCGACTTCAATACCTTATAAAATTCAAGTTATATTCAAAATTCTATAAATTAAAGAGCTTGTTTTTCACTTTTAAGTTATTTTTTGTTTTACCCAGTCGGGTTTATTTTATTAATTTTAAGAAATTTAAATTTTAAATATTTTCAAAGGATAGATCGAATATTAATTTCGAGCATTCGTCAATCAAGATGGTCACGACTAGCGACTATGTCCCCGTAATCGACAGTGACAATTTGACAGCTTTAAATAGGTATTTTCCTTCCTTAGTAAAGACAGTATGGGGACTGAGATATCAGAAGTTTTGGTGGTATTACTAATGAATCAGCATCGACAAGTAACATACATTGTCTATTCACTCTAAGTATGCCTTTAAAGTTGTGAAGCGCTGCATTCGCGGGCTTCAGCGCTGTAGTTAATTTTTCAAGATTTAATAGTGTCGTTCATAGTAGGCAATAACATAAATCAGGGTGGTGGAACGTCTATCGTCCGGGCTGGCGCTTTATTTACTGCCGGGGTTGTCGCTCGCGTGGGGTGTGCGCCGACCCACATACTGGAAACTGCACAGACTTTTTTGAATTAACATTTTCGCAAAACGCTGTAAAATTCAAAGCGTGAACAATTATGTGCATTGCATTAATATAGCGTTCTACTTTACTACTGTACGTGTTTCTTGTATGCTTTCATTTGGGTACAATTTGTAAATAACTATAAAGTGATTTTGTATAGCGTATTAAACGAATTTTTAAAAAGGTTACTGAATTTTATGCCCGTTGTTGGTTTATATTTCTTTCCTTTGATGTCCTTTTGCTTTATCTGCAGTCTCTACTACAACGAACCACTTTTTTTGACATCATTGTGAGTTTTTGTACTTCACTGATGAAAATAGACATCCGGTATTTTCAAGTAAATCTCAGAGTAAATTCGTAGCTAAAATATTTATGACGAGTAATTTTATGGTATATTTCTATCTATCCGTATAATAAATAAATTATATTAAAACCTTATTGATTCGTTTGATTCAAATGATATTAAAATCTTATAAAGTTACTAAAAGTATTTTATTTTCAGCTTATTTAAAAACGGTTAATATGTTCGTGAGTAAACGCAGTCGAAAATTTTATATTCAATGCATCGCAATCCTAATTTATGAACTTAACCAAAGTAGAGCGAAATGAAAAAAAAGTTTAAATAATCCCTTGGCATTTTCTACAATAAGCATGGATGTTTTTTCATATTGCTAATAAGGGTTTGTAACTATTAGGTACTTATATCTAAACTTACGCTAATAATTAATTAATGGAATGAATGAACTTCAATGATTTATTTTATTATTGACGCAGCCATTTTTTTTATAAATCCATCTATATACATTATATTATCAATTTTTCAGAAATGTTAATACGTATGTGAGATACTGAGATGATTTAAATGAAATAGATTTTTTTTTAATGATGCCCGCTTGCATAATGCGTTAAATCAAATTGTTAAAAAGTAAAAGCAAACCTTTCATTGTTTCTCTGTCAGTACTCGCCAACTTTTTAAACTATACACCAAATCCATTTTTCCCCACACTACTTTTATAAGTCCACCATGTTAATAAAAGTTCACTGCAGTTCCATAACAATAATTGTTCTGAAGTTATATTCAAACATCATAAACGATCGAAGTTTTCCCTCCAAATATGTGGAGCGGAGCAACACGTGACTCCGTGGCGGCGATCGAACGCGGACTGGGCGACGAGGTTGGGCGGCTCGCCCGCCCTCGGCTGCTACAACTGATAGCACATTCGCACAACTTAATAGCGACTTAAGTTTGATTTTATGTGAAACTTGGTACGTCCCTGCGGTCAATTGTGAGAGTCCAATCAGTAACGTCGTCGGAATAATTAAACGAATTAGAGCAGTGTGAAATTCCGACTGGAAATTTGTCGCTTGGCAATGTTCCGACACGCTCAGTTCACAGCAATTCTATTGCGGCCGGTATTTTGAAAGCGAAAATAAAATTACTCGTACATACGTTGTTATCACATTTCGTTGGGGTTGTTTTGATCCAAGTTTCATGTATTATACCGAGCCAGCTATTACCTCAATATTTTATATTGAATTCTTACTGAAATTTACTTTAAGCTCACGCTGTATTTTTTAAATTTATAAATAAACATAACAACCATTATTATTAAAAAAGGGTTATTTAACATAACGCCAAGTTTTATAGTGGGTATTGAAAAAGCACTCAATGAATTCTTTGTCTCAGTATAGAGCTCCGTTGAAATGGAAACATTTGATTGCAAACGGTCAGCGAGCACAGTTGCATTCAAATCGCCTCGTAACGATTATTACTGGACTGAAGCACTTTAGGGTTGCAATAGTAAATGTGAATGAACAGTCCCGCAAATTGCTCAGTACCGGACTCTGCTACCCGTACTAGGTTATCGTAACAAAGACTATAACTTCAACGAAATTTGCATGTAAATTAAAATGTAGCCGACCACCTCCTATATACAAATTTGATTATTTTCTCAATATGGGTTTCCACGTATATTCTTTGTATTTTAAAAAACATCAAAAGGCTTCTTTGTAAAAACGTGTATGTCCCTTGTCAAATAATAATGTCATTAAAATACGACATTTTGATTACATTATTATTTGTTAGGTGGCAAAGTTGATCTCCTACCAAGAATCTTATAATATACTAGCTTTATAGCCCGCGACTTCGTCCGCGTAGATTATTTCTTTATCTAGATATGAATCATTGTAACAATATAGAGCTTTGTTCATGGCTATTGTCCGCCACTACGTGTGATATTGACAAAAGTTCAGGTAGATTGAGAGCTCACATGCGAGGATGCCACATAAAACTGAACCAGTCCTGCCGCAAATCAACTCTAGCACATTTCAGAGTTTTTCCCTGTGATTTATTAATAGCCATCGCGAAACAAACCTTAATTAGGAACTGTTATCTTTTAAATTCAAACGGAAGGTGATTTGGGATCAATGGTATACGCCGGCAAGAAGACTGTTTCTCCTCTGGCAGAACCAGTAAATATTTTGGCCTCAATAACATTGCGCCGGAGAGCTGTTACTTGTAGTCTAGTTCCACAGCACAATTTTGGAGGCCTTATCTCTCTTTCTCTCTATAGTCTTTCCCTCATGTCTAAGGATCGTGGTCAGCATCAGTTTTGCTTCTAGAGCGGATGATCTGCCTCCACCGGTTTCTTTCCAACCCGTCCCTTACGACCGTGTAAAACTTGGTGGACTATGAGTCTTTTACTTGATCGGACCATCTAGTTGGTGAACGACCACGTAGTCGTTTTCCTTCCGTATTCCCAACTATGATCAGTTTTTCCAAACTTTCATCGCCTTTGCGCACCATGTAGCCGAAATACGAAAGAATACGTTGGTGGCATATGGTGGATAATCGGGTATTCATTTGGAGCTGCGATAGGATTGATGCATTGTTGCGTTGAGCGGTCCAAGGTATTTTCAAAATCCGTCTCCAAGCACCAAATCTCGAATCCATCAATCCGTTTTCTTTCTCGGGCCAGTATAGTTCACGCTTTCACTCCATCTATTCATCTTTGAAACTGAACGACTTACATACATCCCATACCTTTTCACCCTATCGGGGGTGGTATTGTCAAAAAAGCTGAAACATGTATAAATAAATTATCAATCGTCAGCTTCAATAAAAAATTTTAAGATCCTAACTTCAAAACTGACGGACTTGCATACAAACTTTCATCCCCTATTTTACCCCCCTAGGAGTGGAATTTCCAAAAATCCTTCCTTACGGAAAACCTACACTGTATAATATTAAATTTTGTGACGTTTACTTTGAAATTGAAGGACTTGCATTCACAACTTCATCCCCCTTTTCCTCCCTTCAGTGGTGGAATAATCACGAACGCTGAGATAACTATATATTAATTTTCAATCGTCAGCATAAACACAAAATTTGAAGATCTTAACTACAAAACTGACGGCCTTGCATACAAACTTTCATCCCTTATTTTACCCTGTTAGGGGTGGAGTTTACAAAAATGCTTCCTTAATGGATGCCTACACCGTATAATTATACATTTAGAGAAGTTTACTTTGAAATTAAAGGACTTGCATACACAACTTCATCCCCCTTTTCCTCCCTTCGGTGGTGGAATTATTACAAACGCTGAGATAACTATATATTAATTTTCAATTGTCAGCCTAAACACAAAATTTGAAGATCCTAACTTCAAAACTGACGAACTTGCATAGAAACTTTCATCCCTTATTTTACCCCCTTAGGGGTGGAATTTCCAAAAATCCTTCCTTAGTGGATGCCTACACCGTATAATGATACATTTAGTGAAGTTTACTTTGAAATTGAAGGACTTGCATACCCAAATTCATCCCCCTTTTCCTCCCTTCGGTGGTGGAATTATCACAAACGCTGAGATAACTACACACAAATTTTCAATCGTCAGCCTAAACACAAAATTTGAAGATTCTAACTTCAAAACTGACAGACTTGCATACAAACTGTCATCCCCTATTTAACCCTCTTAGGGGTGGAATTTCCAAAAATCCTTCCTTAGTGGATGCCTACCCCGTATAATAATACATTTAGTGAAGTTTACTTTGAAATTAAAGGACTTGCATACTCAACTTCATCCCCCTTTTCCTCCCTTCGGTGGTGGAATTATCACAAACGCTGAGATAACTATATATTAATTTTTAATCGTCAGCCTAAACACAAAATTTGAAGATCCTAACTTCAAAACTGAAGAACTTGCATACAAACTTTCATCCCTTATTTTACCCCTTTAGGGGTGGAATTTCCAAAAATCCTTCCTTAGTGGATGCCTACACCGTATAATAATACATTAAGTGAAGTTTACTTTGAAATTGAAGGACTTGCATACCCAACTTCATCCCCCTTTTCCTCCCTTCGGTGGTGGAATTATCACAAACGCTGAGATAACTACACATTAATTTTCAATCGTCAGCCTAAACACAAAATTTGAAGATCTTAACTTCAAAACTGACGGACTTGCATACAAACTGTCATCCCCTATTTTACCCTCTTAGGGGTGGAATTTCCAAAAATCCTTCCTTAGTGGATGCCTCCACTGTATAAGCTATCTTTGTGCAAAATTTCAAATCTCTAGGTCCAGCGGTTTGGGCTGTGGGCTGATATATCAACAATCAGTTTATCATTTTATATATTAAGATAAGACTCTTGTCTCCTACCGATCGACTTATTATGACTATTTAATTATATATTCTAATACATATTTGAAATAGTAAAGCCTAAGGTACAACTAAGGTTTAGAAGAGAAACTTGAAACTTTTGTATCGTTGTAAGTTACCTCTACAGCTGAAACCACTAAGACCCCGTATTTCAAGCCACAAGCCCACAAGGTAGAGAGTCTGCTATGTTATAAATGAGGTTTCAATCAATTCAGTTGCTCAATATACGAGTAGCTATAGGAATATTATTATATACAGGCATTCCCAGGGCTACGTCACGGAGGGAAAGTGCACTACTAAAAGCGAAATATTTTAACACATCGGACTTCACCAATTAAAAAAAAAACGTACAACTGCTTTTTTTACTGTACGTACATACATAGTTACAACAAAATATAATAAAACGCTTTTTTATTTATTTATTTACCAATATTTTATAGAAGTTCGGAAACGTCCTAATTTGAATTATCACGGTTTTCTTATAATTTAAGATTCTTGACTTATTTAGCTATCATAAAAAATACATAATGTTAACAAAAGTTAAACAACTATATTGTACCGGTTTCTAACTGAAACCAACAAAGTAATGTAATTAGTAACTCGGCAGACAACAAGCGAAGTGCATGATTTGTGTTTGGCATTTTTAAGTAAAATAGAATGACGTCGAGAGACAATTGTCTTGAAATAACTCAGTATTTTTCATTACCTATTTCACAATTTTAAGCTCAGAGTTTGAATGAGACATAGACAGTCTATACTGTGTACAATCGGGAGTTTTGTGGAGAACTTTTGATCTTCTATCTTAATTTTTCTAACATCACACCACTCGCCAATGTTTTGGAGCTCATCCTTTTATCCTCGAGCTATTTTGGTCATTCAGAAAACGATCAGTCGGACGCAATTATTGCAGCAAGCGATTCGTTTTAAGAACCTATATACCTGGACCAGACTGGCTAGGTAGAGGCACAATACCCTATGTAAATCTATTTATCCTTTATATACATCCTGCACTGAAAAAAATGGACTACAAGTGACTACAAAATTTTATTTAACTGTAACACAAAATTTGACGACCAATAACCTAAACAGAGTGACTTGCGAACTAAACTTACCAGTAACAAAACTAGTTTTTGTTCGTTACTGAATTATTTGATTAAATGTAACTAAAGTTAGTTTCCCGACAACTAAAGTTAGTTTCCCAACAACAAAACGTCAATTTACATAACTAGTTTTGTAGACAATTTTTTTCAGTGTGGTTATATCATATTGGATGTACGCCATCCAACACATCCGATGTCATTTTTATTTATTTTTTGCTAAGTAAGAAAAATATTTTATGCAAAGAATCCTGCCGCTATCAATCATTTGGTATCAATTCCATGTAATAAGTAGGTATTAGGTCGTCTCTAGAGATTATCGATCCCGTCTTATTCAATCCATCGGAAGAGCTCCGATTTGCCTCTGAGCGGACAAAGTTGAAAAGCGGAACATTAATTCTGCTAATGCGTTCTATATTCAAACAGATAACATTCCACGTGTTATGATATGGGAGCGTGAAATTTTTCCCTCATATTTTTGCCTTTTGTAAATCAATGCTTTTAATACATTATATTTTGTGAGTGGGATAAGTACATTGAGCGCGTGAACCGATACTCAAATCTCTCCATATTCTAATTTAGCATTTTATTCCGTAAGTTTATGAAAATACTAGGAGTTTTACAAAAAATACAATGATATGATTGTTTGATAGGCGATGATAGCTCAGTGGTAGTGACGTCGGATACCGAGACGAAGGTCCCGGGTTCGAATCCTACAATGAGCTTGAGCTTTCGGTGAAGGAAAATATCGTGAGGGAACCATAGCACGGTGGTAGAGTACTTTGTAGTACCCGCCTGGCCGGCTACCACCCCCAAGTTGAAAATCTGTTGCCAAGCACCTTTCGGTGTGTTCCGACAGCTGCACTTGAGAGCCAGCTCCTTGTAGGCTTTGTCTGCTTACCACCTTCGGCAGCATCATCACTTACCATGGTGAGATTGCGGTCAAATATTAAGTGAAGATGAACACATAGTCTAGTTCGCCAAAAATCAGAACAGTCAGATTAAAAAAGATATTTTTAATCACGCAGCTAAAGATCGCTCGGCGCTTGTACAAGGCATACTTCTTAAAATCTTTTGATCTCATCTGCCACGTCTTACATTTGTCATCACACCTTTGATGGTCTACCTAAACATACATAAATTAAAACATACACACATATTAAACCAACCTACCTAATACTTACGACTGTAGTCGCGTGGATGTTACACAAGTTAATCACTGTAACTTGAGGGAAACATCAAAGCCAACGCCCTGTTGAGGGAGCAATAAACGAACATCCAAACTTCAATGTGCTCGTCAGTTACGCAACAATACGAAATGTGTGATAATGACTCGTCTCATTATGTAGCGTCAGGTCGATGTTATGCTTACTGAACAGTGATAAACTTATAAAGTATGATGTATCAAGCGGTACTATAACTCGGTGGGTCTAAAAAAGGCCACTTGAATAATATAGCTGTATGGAATTTATTAGATTAAAAATTATTGTAATAGGATATTTTTTTGTATAAGCCTATTGGACCACAATCTCACCATAGTTAGTGATAATATAGCCGAAGGAGGTGAGAACACAAATCCTAAATCATCTAATGAGAATTTGTAAAATAAATTATATTTAACAATAAGTTTACGTTGTCATGTATCGTATATTGCTCTTACTTATGTATACCTGGGTGACCGAAGTTTGCTCAAAAGCTCGAAAAAACGTGTTTCCCAGAGATGAGGTCTTATCGATATAGCTCATATATAGGTATGTATATGCCCGATACAGATATTGTGTCCGTGCTGAGAAACCGACTTATCACTTCCATTGGCTTTTTTAAAAATTTTTTTGTTAATATTGACTTCTGTATCACATACAATGTTCCTGGTAGATCTGTAGTAGCGGGATTTATATGTATATAGGGTGAATGGTAATTGGTAAACTATACTTAGGCTCACGATTTTAATCATGATAACAAACAACTTTCTTGAAGAATTTTTTTTTATCTAACAAGAATTTAGTTATTTATCCCTATTTGTTTCTTTGGGAAAGTTGTTTGTTATCATGAGTACAATCATGTGTCTAAGTTTCGTTTACTAATTACCAGTCACCCTATATATAGACATAGCCCAAGAACACAACATTAAGATTTAAATATTTGTTTATGGTATGGATTTACCTCTCTTTTAAAACTTCCTTATATACTCTTACCAGAATTAACTTTAAACACTCTTATCTAAACTAAATAAGTGGCTCACAGTCCGTTTAAATTCACTATTTAAGATGAAAGGATGGCTGCAAGAAATTTGAAAGATAGGTATTTAACAAATCTATTGCTGTCGCGCTGTGGCCCGGATATCAATGTGTGAGTGAACAGACTGTGCATGGTGCAAGTGTGCGTGCCGTAGCTCGCACCGCTCCCACCGACCGCCCGCCGCCGCCCCTCGATTTTACTTTACTTGTAATATTATATTTCTGTGATTCGGCCGGCGACTGGCAAGTTGATATACCTTTCAGCGCTTGCAGTTCTGTTGTTCCAAGTGACATTAGGGATTTTGAAATTAGAACAAATACCTAACCATACGTTATTTTATTTGTATTTTGAGTCGATATAAAAAAAAAATATATATTCGACATTTATGTATGTAATATTATTGGAACTGCATTATATTCACATAATGATAATCTATTAGGGCTTCCAAACAAATACCTATACAACATTTTATAAATTTATATTTGTCCACAGTCCACGCATTTCTTCGAAACTATTTATCGAATTGTGAACATTCTTTTTTTAATGCCTTATATTTACTTCAACTTAGGGAACAGTGCGAAAGTAAAAAATAACTCTAATCTGACACTGTCTTGATGTCAGCTATAATATGATGATGATGTCAGCTAGTTAGTTGTTATATTAGTACCTATACGTGAAGACCTGTTATTGGCTTCCTGAGAAATATTAATGTTTTATGTTTTGTATTAAATAGCTGTTGGTCTTCCCACAATAAATAAATAAATAAATAATAATTTTAGTAATTTCATATTTTTTTGTGTATTATAAAGTAGTTTTTTTTACTAGTGAAAGAGCTTATTTATACGTATAAAACAAGCCCTTGAAATAATATTATAGAATCATAATAAAACGTAGCTCGTATCAAGCCAGGCCTTCACGCGTATTACTCCATATCTTGAAAAAAACTGAACCGATTTTGATGAAACTTCTTCACAAAATATTAAAAATAACTCTAATCTGACACTGTCTTAAAGTCAGCGAAATATTTTTACTGGAATACGTCGTGCTCTTTCGCTGACTTCAAATCAGCGTTAGATTAGAGTTATTTCATTCTATTTAGTGTATTTGGATGTCGATAAAAAAAACTTTTTTTTTGTGTATTTTGAAATCGATTTAGTTTTTTAAATTACTTTTTTATTTCAATTACCAACTTTTTAATTTCGTATTATTTAGAATTTGACCAAGCTCAAGCCAAGTCGCCGCACGTATTACTTATTCCATATCTTGAAAACAACTGAACCGATTTTAATAAAACTCTCACTGAGTTGAAGTAAATGTAAACCAATAAAAAAAATGTCACAATCCGATTAATAGTTTCAGAGAAATGCGTGGACAAACATACACCTATGAAATTTTGTATATTAGTTTGGAAGCCTGAAATTTTGTGAGGAAGTTTCATCAAAATCAGTTCAATAGTTTTTAAGATATGGAATAATAAGTGTGTCGGGCTGGCTTATTGATACGAGCTATGGGCGTTGGTTGTGTCAAAGGGAAAATATCTGAAAACTTTGGTCAAATCCTCGTAAATGTAAGAAAAAAAATTACAAGTCGATTTTAAATAAATATACCAGCCAAGTGAGAGTCAGACTCATACACAGAGGGATCCGTACAATATTAAATAACTTATCGTTGCTATGGCAAAAAAAAGAAGTTTCTTGTATGAGCGGCCCCTTTAATTTTTCTTTTTCATTTTTATTATTTTTTGTTATAGCTGTCATAGAAATACATATTCTCTGAAAATTTCAGCTGTCTACCTATTACCGTTCATGAGATACAGCCCACTGACAGACAGACGCACGGACGGACAGCGGAGTCTTGTTTGGCACCCTTCGGGTACGAAACTAAAAAGTATAGTCACAATCCGATTAATAGTTTCCGAGAAATGCGTGGATAAATATACATACTTACAACCATACATACACCTATAAAATGTTGTATATTTGTTTGGAAGTCCTAATAGATTATCATTTGAATATATAATATTGTTTGGCAGTCCAATAATACATACATACGTGTCGAATTGATAATCTCCTTTTTTTAAGTCAATTAAAAATAGATATTTTGTCCTGTTATTTTGAAAAAGGTTACTAAATATTAGATATTATGATAACCTTTGAACGATCACATTTCTTGTTCTTTAATCCTTCATCACTCAAAAGTATAAAAAAGAACAATCTTGGTTAGGGCACACTATACCTTACATGTAGGTTACCAAAGACGTAATACTATATCGATATCGATGAACAACACTAGAGCAGGTATCGATAATATATTATCGACTACTACGCGACACTTCTTTGACTGTATATGTATGTGTCCAAGCCTCTCCTCCCTCAACCCTGCCCGAATACAGGCGATAGAGACAACTGCAGCTTGGATCGATTATACCTATTTAAAATTGACGAAATCGCTATTTCGTAATCCCCAGTTTCCTCCTCCAATACTGAATCGATTTTAATTATTTTTCAAGAATAGTAATAAGAAGGGCTTTGGCTATGTCGGTCGGTTTTCCTTTTATTATTTATATTCGTCATATTTGTTTTCTGGACGTCTGATAAGGGCAGTTAAAAATGATGAGTTTTTGTGATTTTAGAAGATTTTTAGTTTTTATAATAATTAATTTATGGAGAAAAACGAAACCGAGGGACATACAGTGGCACCTACAGATTGCATGGTAAAATAATCATTGCTCTAGTGTCATTATCCAGAGAGGAAACTGAGGATTACGTTTGTATGGAAAAAACACCACCAGTGTTTCCTCTTAACAGGTTTCAAACGATGCGAACAGTCGTTTCTTTCTTATGGCTTTACATAGTTTCTTACCAAACTATAGTACCGTAAACCGTTAACCGTTATTCTTAACTTTCAGAGCAGCTGCGAACGGCCACTAGCTACTTGAGTGATAAAATTTGTCTCTTGTGTGCTTTAAAATAACTTTGGAATTCTTAAAAGAATGCCTGATTCAAAAATAAAGTACAACATCTAAAATATAAAAAACTAGCTTTCCATCCCGCGGTTTTACTTGAAGTTTTAAAATCCCTTTTTAGTTCATGCTTTATTATAGAAACCTGTGTGCAGGTTCCTAATCCTTACGGCGGCGTCGCGTGCATCTGTCAATCAGTCAGACAAGATAGTTTTTAACTTAGTACCTTCTAATTACTTATATACTACAATTAAATATTTCAAAATAACTAATAACAATAATTATGAGAAGAATTCATTCATGTAAGCCAAGAGTTTAGCCATTTTGTTGGCAAATAAGTCTAGGTTAGAGTTTTTTGACATGGTACTGAAACGTTTCTGAAGCCTATTAATCGTAGTCCTTTTTAGATGAGGTCACAGATATACATCTAAATAGATGCCGCGAGTGTATGTACTTCGCATGTACATACACTCGCGGAAAAATGGAGAACAATGTTCTTCCTTTGAAACATTCGCGCAGACAGGAAACACGCAGAAGGCTGCATGTCCACCAGAGATGTGTAGCGAGGGATGTATTTACCTAAGAAATAGGATGGCTTCATTTTCACGTTAAAAATCAATCTTGTGACATTATGGTAGGTACAAAAAAGTGACAGGCTTGGTTTTCATACGTATGAAGGGACTTGCGTTATCTATTTAGATTTATGTCTATGGATGAGGTACTTTAGGAATACCGAAAATTTAAAAGGACAATGGCGAAATTGGCCCTGGCTGCGTATAACGACATAATATATATCAAAAAATTGCTTTATTAAAGTTAAATTAAATAACATAATTCAATATTTTTCAGGTCTAGCAGTATGTCTAGAAAATATAAATATACATTTATATATTTTAGGCTGTTAGTTAAGCTGATTGTGATTTGGAACGCACCCATAATGTCGTTCCATGTTCCTTTGAACGTTGTTCAAAACAACATATGTCCACAATGTTTTTTTTTATATTTGAAACATTTCTGTTAGTCATAATAATGATAAATAATTTTATTTTTAACAGAGTTTAGTTGAAAATGTCATTGCATTTATTAATACAAACTCTCTATGAGAAAAAAAACTTTTTAACACTCTATAACACGATGACATATTTTTTTACGTCAAATGAAACGCGTACGTAGTCTATGGTCAGTGTCCCTTTGAGTGAAGATGGAGTGAAGTTGATTGATCGACTTTTTGACGGGAAATTATAATATAACTCGACACTGGCAGAAATAAGTCCTAATTTGGATTTGATTGCCAAACTTAAAACTAATAAGAAGTTGATTGATTTGTCTAACATTGCGTGACTGTCACACAATTCAAAAGGTACTTTCAGTTTTTGCGCGTTCCTACGGTTTTTGGTTGACTCCTGACTACACCACGACCCTTTTGCTTTTGCTTTTCTACGGATACCGATTTCTTTTCTACACGTGACTACGGCATTTGAATGGACCTTAGATAATCGACAATTGGCTGTGTTATTTGGATTTGCATGAACGCAATATAAATCAACTGGCAGAATTCTTAGACAATATTGTCATTGGATTTTATTTTGATGAATAAAAACCTAAATAAAAATGACCTTGTTTTATTGAAAGCCTGTGCATGTCCCGATACTTCAAAGTACCTACTACCTACCAGTAGGATATACCTACCTGGGTAAGTACGTATACTAGAAACAATTGTTAGGTACTTAAATAACATATTTATTCAGCATCTATCTGTCTCTATTGTCTACAAAACTAGTGTAAAATCATAATTAATCGCTTGGCTCGCGGTTAAAAATATAACAATGACATCAATTGTTATAATAGGACGCGCGTCCCTCGCGAGAACCAACGGTTAGAACTAAATGGATTTCATCCACATTTTTAAAATGTACTTATAATAGGTATATCGAACGTTATTCATTTGATACGTCATAATCGGCATAACCTATAAAACCTTTTAACTCAAATAAAAAAAAACTGCAGCTTTTTTGTTAAAATATTTTTTAGAAATAGCATATCAGTTTATTAATCTACAGGAATTCAACAGTGGTTGTCATATACGTTACAAAAAAATGTAGGTCCAAGCATGTATGGAATCTCGCCATTCTCCTTTCGAAGTTTGTTAGTTGTGGAGGGAGCTTTTCTCAGTGGTAGCGACGCGGTGACGACGAATGCCGTGACAACGGTCCCGGGTTCGTGAAAACATCGTGAGGAAACCATAACACGGTGTAAGTGTATTTTGTGGTACCCAAATGGGTGGCTACCACCCTCAAGTTGTCGACAAGCATGGTAAGGTATGATCCAACAGCTGCATAGAGAGTCAGTTCCTTTCCAAGCTCTGTGTGCTTACCACTTTCAGCTACATAATTACTTACCATGGTAAGATTGTAGTCAAACATAATAAAATAATCTTTTTGGCGTGTTAAAATTAAATATTCTTTGACATTCTTTACACATTTACCCAAACTAAGCAGAGCTTTTTCTATGGAAATCAGATCACTTTATACACAACTTGAAATATTATAATATACTTAATATGGTTAGAAAATTGCTTCTCTAAGTACTAATAGAGAACTATAAGTACCTTTTGCTAAATTTTCTAACATTAGCCTCGTCATAAAACTCTAAAATGTTAAATAATATCACTCAAAAAACTTATACTCGCGACACATACAATATTATGACACGGTTCAAGTTCCACGAGGCATTTTGGTGCAGAACTATGAAGTCGCTCGTCACTGAATATGCTGCGAGTGAGTTAAACTTAAGTTCTTTCAATGTGAAAGCAGTTTACCAACTTCGGGCCTGCAATCATGTTCCATGGAAATTTAGGAGTTCCACTTTTGCGCAACTTTGTAATGTTGTAGGTAGTTGCTGGTTTCGATGGTAGTAGTTTAAGGAAATGGATCACTAAGTTAACTAAGTAACAGCCGGTAGCTAGTAGAAGACTCGTTAAAACAGAACTAGGTTCCCATCAAATCGTAATCTAATTTGAAGCGACTAGACAATTTACTAATTTAATCTAATTTACGTATTTTACGTAACTACGTAAAATTACCCTTCTTTTTCACTCTCTTTAGAAAGGTAACTAATAATAAAATAAACAAAGAATAATGTAACATTGGGAATGCGCCGCAAATTGTCTAAAAGTGAGCTCTGGAATTCTAGTTGACGCCTTCAGTATTTGGACGAAGTGTTTCAGGACGGCCACTTCTGTGGCGGACGACGAGTATCGAGCCACTCCGATGCATCTGTTCGCAAGTTCCTCTGACGATGAGTGTCGACCCAACTTTAGCCAGTTACCAAGTCAAAGGGCATGGCATGGATTTGAGCGTTGTTTTGAAGTCCATTGGTTGTTATTATTAAAATAAAATTATGTGCAATTTTACAAATAAATGTATTATATCAACCTACATGAGGCATAATTTGTAATAAAAAAGTATCGCTATATTTTGTTAATTATAATTGACAACAATCCTTATTTTATTCAACATTTATTTATATGTCAGAATTTTTAAGAAAATTTGATTTCAAGCCATAGTTTCTGGGAATCATAATGCTTAAATGGTCCAGAACGATGCGATAAGTATTATTTTTCTTTTTGCATGTAATTAAGAAACAAACAAACTTTAAAAAATCCAATCAATAATAAAATAGAATTGATTAACAAAAACATGAATCAAAATATGAAAATGTAAACATTAAATAATGATTTATTCAATAAGCTGTAAGAACAAAGCGGTAACGAGTTATATCTTCGCATTAGGCCAACGTGTACCGCCGCGGCCAATTCGACGTCAGAGAATATGAAGCCAACACAAAGTTTCACCAAGTGCCACCGCAACTTGCACAACTTTGATGTAGTTAGAGCTCACAGATACTACGGCGAGGGTACTTGATTGAGTAACACAATTTAGTTGTTTAATCTGTAGCTTTTACCGAACAGTTAATAAATTATGTTTATTGTAATGTCGCCTTAAATCAAATATTTAATAGTAGGTGTTTGATGATAGATTTTCGACTTGAACCTGATAAAACGGGTAATAGCATGACCCTACCACCATTTTCCTCACGATATTTGTATTCCCTGAAATCTCCTGATAAAGCTCGAATCCATAGCATATGCCACGGCATTCGACATCATTAACACTTGCACGGCGCCATTAGCTATTGCTGCCCAAATAGGAAAAATTACGAATTAGATAAAGTTCTCTCTCTAACAAGTAACAATATCCCAATATAAATATTGGTGTGATAACTCCAAAAGAGTATTTACTAGACTAGGAACGAAACTCAATTATATTAAATCACTATGAAATAATACATTCGTATCGTAGCTCACTACGGGAACTCTACGATTTTCGTAGCCATCGACTACATCGTTTACATTATGAAATCTATTAAGCTCGTAGCCCGTAGCCATCGAGTGCTTGGCACTGAGAGCATTTTATTCATGTTCATGTCGATATTAATTCCGTTAATGCCCATCCTTCGGCTAGTTAAATCTATCAGCTTTAGTTAAACAAAGAGAGCCGGTAAGGGACAGACTGCGCCCACGCCAGAAACGTTTCATTGCATACCGTTAAAAGTTTAAGTGCTTTATAAAGTTATTGTACTATTTTATGCTAAAATACCCTTTATTTTGGGTTATTCTACGTACTCATTATTATTTTAAATCTGTTTTAATCAGACGGAGCAATAACAGCGCCAACACCTACGTAGCCTTAATTAAATTCAGCAGCTAGTGTAAAAAAATATCAAATATTAAAATGGAAACGAGATTTCGCTGTAGAATTTATTACTTTAATATAATAATGTACTGGAGTATGTTTTTAATCCCATTATAAATCCTAGAATATGCATAGTTGAAAACAATTAAATTCAACATCTAAGAAAATGTATTTCTACAGTTATTTACTATGTAAATAAGTGCATGGAAACTCTTTGTCATAGTTAATAAAACTGCTGCAAATAATCATTTGACGATGCGTGTTTCAGTGGATGACACGATAACAACATTTTGTAAATTTTGGCTATTCGCTTATTCTGCTTTTTTACTTCCCTCGCACATTGTAACCGAAATGGTGATGCACTGTGCGGTTTCGAAGGAGTTTTCGATCACGGATGCTCAGGTTATGGAATGAGCCCCGCTGTGGTTTGTCTAAAATATGTTTAAATAGTATTTAAAAAAAACATATAGATATTTTTTATACCGGCGTTGCATCTCGTCATTATAGTATCGTCCGATAGAAAGCCCCTCCAAGTGTATACGTTACTCGTGTATCGAGAAAATAAGGGGCTCTATGTTGAGACCATAATATCGGTTCGGCTTCCGCACACCGCACATCCGGGGTTGATAAGCCATCCTTGTATCCGTTTCCCGCCTAGACTCTTCTTGTTGTACCCTATTAAAGGTACAAGGACATTATGAGCGTTAGATTTATCCATTGTAAAATATTAAAGATGCCTCAGTCCAGTTTGAGTTTCTAAGCATCTTTTTCACACAATTTAACACAAACAAAAGCTTACATTTTCATGACATAGTAATAATACCTAAGATATTAAGTAAATATAGAAAAATGCACATTATGTGCACGTAATTTATATTAATTATTCATATTTATTTATTCTTTGTTTTTGGTAATATTGTACACCCCTGTTAGGGTAATGTTATCTAAACTATTACAGTACCCCCTCTTTTACATTTGTTTTAATTCCTCGCCATCCAAAGGTTGCCTGGTAGAGATCACTTTTAGTGATAACGCCGCCCATTGTAACACTTTCACAATTATTTTATGTTGAACATTAAAGTCTTATCTATCTATCTAATATATTTTAAACTATAAGCATATTCAGAAACCTATATAATATGTAAATTAAGTATAAACTGCATTGGTATAAAACAAAAGCCAAGCAATAGCACGGTCGAGCGCTCTCTGTGCAGGGTAAATACACCACAAAGATGTGAACTATCACGAGCACGGAAACGTCTGTTTGCTTCACATGAACCAGAGACAAACACATAACTAAAGGCGGACAGACAAAAGCAAAGTTCACAATGGAGGCGAGATGTGAAAGCGCATCGCAGATGGCAGCACTGCGCGATAATAGAGCCCCCTGTTTAGTGACTGCTCGCATCCGGGCCGGCCGCTGAGGAAATGGCGCCGCCCTACAGACAACCTTCATTTCCTGTGCAGTCCTTTTTGCGTGCATCAAACCCTTGGGGACATGATGCTAATCTATATTTTTTCTGTCGTTTTATTTCGTTACTCATTTGCACACGTATTTTCGTCCTTTGTTCTAGAGTAGAACGAGGAAATGTTTGTTGGAAAGTTTTGAAGCATATTTTTTGAAGGGTGAATGGAAATTCTTTGAAATTATGCTGTTCAAATTAAAATTGTGCTGGTAAGAGAGGCTCAAAGAGTAGCTCGAATGGGGAAGTACCTCCACCTTACAGAATACCGCAGCCAATGCTGCTGATGCCTCGTGTGTTGCAAGCGTCCATATGGCTATGGTAACCGCTTACCTACAGGTGGTCTCTATGCTTGTTTACCGATTTCGTAGAAAAAAAAAGATAATTTCTAATACGTTATTAACAAAATCATCGATGGCCCAAAAAGTTACCTTTATTTAAAAACCAGCTCCCGTGGTTTCACCTTCGCTCTCGCGGTCCATAAACTAACTATGGAAGAATCAAGTCAACCTGTTGCCACAACAACATCTTTTCCCCTTAAAGACACCATCAACACCATAAAACCTATATTTACCATTTCCATCAAATCCAATACATGAATTCCATTAGTTCCATAGCGAACCAAACAAACAATAGGGTAGTCAGCAGTAAAAGACAACAGGATCGCGAGTCTTTGTCACGTGCTCCGTTCAAATGAACATCGCGAACGGTACACAATCCGTGTCAAATGGGACTAGACGCTTTATCTGTTGAGTTTGCAAGCAAATATACACCTTATTACATACAGAACTAGAATCTATATCTATCTAGTGCTATATTGATAGGTGACGAATAATTTTACTTTATATCTTTGTATTTATTGTAAAAACCAAAGATCTTATATGGACACAGAGACAGGTTAGGAAAAATATAAACTAACGTTTTGTTACATACCTACTTATACTTCTAGATATAAGATAAATAGATATCCTGTTGTAAAAACTGATTTGGGCGCCGATTAATGATAATACTTTTATAAAAGATAAAGGTATAGTTATCATTTCCGTTTTATTTATGGAATTAATATAAAAATGGAATAAAAATTAATATAAATATAGGAATTAATGTAAAACTTTGTAAAAGACTAAAAGTTATGCAAGCGCTTATTCAAATTTTATGTATCTAGTTTGTAACAAATACCTCGATAAAATATATAAAGTATGTTCAAAGCATTAGGTATGTTTACGGAAATTTATCGCAGTTGGTTCTTTTTGTGTCTGCAATCAAGATAAATGTTATTTATTTCACATTTATTTTGTTCATGTTTTTTTTCTATTAATGTCGGTATTTTTGCGCCAAAAAGATAAAGATAAAACTCCAATAGGTTAGACAAAATGAATGAAAATAAGTTACAAAAACCGCATTTACTAGTCATATGAAATTGAGTAAAAAATCTCATCAAAAAGTGCTTCAAATCTAAAAGATAATTCAATAGATAGTCAAACAGATTAAATAAATATCAATATTCATAGACAATCTACATTTTACCTTTATTTATCAAGTTGAGCTTTATTTAACAAAACTTTGGTAAAAGTTTTCAAAGTTTCACGTACTGTGTGGTAAAATTTCGTTTTCGTTGAGAAAGGGCACAGGTGGACACCGCTAAAAGCCGATCCGTGTACCTCCGCCACAACCCGTCGCCGCCGCGTATCCAACATTTATCATTGCTACACGTGGCATACATTAGGGTTAACTAACTCGCTTTTTAGTTTCGCTTTCAAGGGAAAAAAGCTTCACGTGTCCATTATTATTTTGCGCTTTAAAGCGATGTATATCTTACGATACATATGTAATCATTCAACTAAAGAATTACGTAAATTCTCATTTCCCTACATAATTCTATAAAGGTGCTAATTCTATTGTAAATCGCACTAAACTAATTTTAATCACATCACATGTTCTTACTAACATTTTTGAAAAAGGATAGAACATATTTAAAGCTGTTAAATTATTTATATTATATTATTTTAGGGCTTGTTTTATGTAAATAAACTCTAACACTAGCAACTTTATGGAAAAAGTAAGGTTTGTAATAATTATATTATAGTAGGTAGGTAATGATTTCGAAACAGACAGCCCGAAAAAAATATTAGCTACAATATCACCCGCAATAACTAAATAATTAGTAGTGGAAATACATTCCGTGGAAATAAGCAGAAATACTATTTATATCCACGACATAGCAGAAATTACATTCAATAATTTCGAAATCTCTTCTAAGCAACTGCACATGCTGTTTTCAACATCTCCTCTGGAAATAACATCTCTAGAAGGGTTTAAGTTCAATAAGGCACGTAGTTGAAGGAACCTCGACGAGGATTCTTGACTTCTAGTTACAACAACAGAATTCTTGAAATAGCGTTCTGGAGACGCCTCACAAAGGAGCCTTAAGTTGTTCAAATTGTTAAGAAACCTCCAACTTTAAAAAGAAAATTCTATGGATTTCTTCTACAATACGGATATTCTCTTACGATATATTTAGGTATTTTTTATACTACTTAGGTAGCAAATAAGCTTACGCCTGATGGTAAGCGGTTATAACCTGTGGACGCTTGCAACACAAGGGGTGTTACCCGCGTGTTGCAGACCCTGCAGAAATCTCTTCACACCCTTTTTGAAGAAGCCCATGCTGTACTGCATTAGGAAAACCACGGCGGGGAGCTCATTCCATAATCTGAGCGTCCGTGGAAGGAATTTCCTTTGACACCACACAGTTCGAAACAATTCTGGTTTCAATGTGTGAGGAACTTTCTGTCGATGGCGAGAGTTGTATGTAAATGATAACTAAATGTCGTTTTTCTTGTATATTCAATATAGCACATTGAATATTCCAGGATATTATTAAAACATTGTTTCGAATCCTTAGGCGCGAATAATAAACAAATCACAGACAAAGATTCAACAAGTTTATTAACACGCTCAATAATACATTTTGCGTTCTATAATTCATTTAGAAGACAAAGATCAATGAAACTATTTTGTTATTCATTGTAGTTTTAGAATAGGTAATCTGTATCGGCACTCTAAGCGCTTGGTTCAAAATAAGCCCCACTATTCCCCCGAGCGAGCAATCTTGCATTGAAAGAGTTATTCCGTAGCCCCATAGAGGCTGAACACAAAGAGGCTTTTATCGCCGAGCGGTCCGCGCGAAAGTGGCGCTGGCGGCCGCAAACAAAATCCGACACACGATGAATACCGCTAAGTAGGTTACAGATGTGATATAATCTGTGGAATTTTAGATGGACCATCATAAAAAGATAAAAGGGTTCTTCATTCCCATATAAATCACTTAAGTGGAAAGTTACAACTTCTGGATTTTGCAATGTTAGTCCTGAGAACAGTATGTGACTAAGAAAAAACGTATCTCGAATAATAGCCATGGAAATACTGAGAAACTAAAATTTACTAATTAGCTGAATAACGAATGTAGTTATATCTTAACCGTCATTTTATCTACACAGTCATACGTTTATTAAAAAAAGGAAATAAAGAATTTAGTGAAATCCCAGCGGTATTCGCGTACCGAGATTTGGAGAGAAAAAAACTTAGACAAAATACACAAGGCTGGCTTTTGTGTATTTGCACTGAAATGTTGACGGCTCTTCTTGAGGATTATAAGGATTTACTGTTCTCCCAACGAAAAGTATTGCCGGGAAAAGCTGGGTATATTCACATAAAAAGTTGCGTTAATGAAACTTTGTGGCTCTGTATTCTTCCGGTAGATAAGTGTATACTTATTAAAATAAGCTCGCTAGAGTATTACTATTATACAAAACATAATATTAGCCCTACATTTTAATACTTAATTTAAACTAATGTGATACTTTGTACTTTTTATACCTAGATTTAAATAGAAATACTAATCCGTATGATAATAACATAAGCCACATAGTACCTATATTTTTATTTCTTTTTTCATGACACAAACAACGATCTGAGGGCTAGTAATACTCTTTATGAAGCACCATGACGTATTTATTATTATAAAAGCGTGATGAATTTTTATTATAATTTTTATGACAGCTTTACAATAACTTCAAAATAATACTGAAACTAAAAAAAACTGAAAACAAATAGTAAATTTGTGTCAAATCGTTGCCCCGCAATATCACACTAATGCCCGGTTTCAATAAACAAAAACGAATCGTTTTGCTTACCAATGGTAGGTTTTTTTATTGCCAAACTGGGCATATAGATCATTTCGTAAGCTAATTTTACCTGTGATAGCTACTTCCATATGGGAGGGTCTGCTATGCAAAGTTGTTGAGGTCTTTGCTTCAGTATTAGTAAAGATATACGAGTCTTAATTTTAATAAATCTTAACCGATACCGGTCCGTAAATTATTGAAACCGGTCCTAAGAAGACTGGCAGCGTTGCCACCGGTTGCCACGCTGAATGGAAATGGATTTTTAAAGAAAAAGTATATGCCAGCCCTATTGTCACGAATAGCCTCAATGAGACGAAATAAGACCTCTTTGAACAATCGATGAGCCTCCGATCCCAAAAGCCCTTAAGTTTCAACCTCAAACGCCGAAAATATGTCGGTCCTTTGTAGAGCAGAGTTAATATCCTTATATGACGCAACTGCGAGTACTACACAATACATCGATGGGTACCTCAATGTACCATTATTTCAAACATGATTAGTTTTGAAACTATTTCGCTTATAAGCAGTTCATAGTCAACTCTGTCTATTGTTGATAATAAACTCAATCTTGTAAAACCAATTGTTTTGGCTACTTTTATGACAAGCACATTATCTGCCTATATTGTCTCAGCCATAGTTCGGCGACCTGAGTTACAAGATGCAATAGACGGTGAAAAATGTACCCCTATATCCGTGTATCATATAGCTCATAACATTGTTAATCTTCACGTGTTATATATTAATAGATATAGGCACATTTTTTCCTCAAAGTTCTCCAAACAAAAAAAAGAAGTATACCTTATAAAGTCTGACTCATTAAAATTAATTTTATCTCCTTATTTTATCTGGGTGTGTACCTATTAGAAAAATAAATGGTGAAGATACGTAAAGATCATAACCTAACCCAAACAGCTTTATATGCTAGTGTAGTCCTCCAAAAATTATTCTCATTAGCTTATCTGTAGGGGAATTTGGAATTTTCCCTTATCTTGAACATTTGTGCTAAACAGGCGACGCGGTGCCGCTACGGTGTAGCTATCAGCTACGGCGTAGCTATTCAGCTACGAGGGAAGGTTAAAGTGCTACGTGCCTTGTTGTTGAACATGCTTTACATTGATAGGGGCTGTTAGGGGTTGTATAAAAGAGCTACGTATAAATAGAAAGGATGCTTGTAATTCAAACACAATGTAAAAAAGTACCTGCATACTTAAATAAATTAATCCTTTTACAAAGGAACGTATTTTTAGCTCGCATTAAAAGCTATTACCGATGTAGTAATCTACTTGACTCTTTGAAATATAAATACGTACCTAGATAGAAAGAGGTGAAAATATATATTGAATAAAATTTTACATCTTCAGAAGGTTCTCATTATCTACAACCTTCCTTGATCTCTTACTTGTCAGTTGCAAGCCGTTGGAATTAAGTTTTGACAAGGAAATTATATCAAAAGCCATTCAGGTAGGCACAGGATGAATTATTTATTTATCCTCGTTCTTTGTAAATTAAACTTAATTTTCAAATTCTCAGAATTCTATATCTAAAAGATTTCAATTTCAGCTTTTCCAATTTCAACTTTTACAAGAAAATCAAGTTAAAAATACTATAAATAAAGTCCTAAAACGCATAGAGTAGTAAAGTGAGGCCGTTAAGTTATCTACAATGTTTAGTTGAAGCACGTAAAGTGATACTGTGTCGCGGCGGGGTTGAGGCTCATCGAATTTATCGCACCAGTTCATGCCGTTTACGATGCTACATTACCGACGATTGAGACATTGTGCTGTGTTATGTGTATTGGTAAATAATAAAGTTCAGTAAATGCATGTGTACTTAGCCTTATTTTGTGTGTATGCAGATGAGATGAAACGATGAGAAAACTTGTTTTTTTTTATACTACGAAATCGGTAAACAAGCTTACGGATCGCCAAATGGTAAGCGGTTACCGTAGCCATATGGACGCTTGCAACACCCAGGGCATCACCCACGCACGCGTAAATGACCCGTCCCCCTCCCCAATGAGCACTGGCACCTTACTCACGCGCAGGAACACAACAAAAAGTTGTTGATTTGGCTGCGGTATTCTGTAAGGTGGAGGTACTTCCCAGACGAGCTGCTCTTTGGAATAGCGCTACGCTTTTAGAACACTTCCTGCTAAAACTAATTCACGTAGTATATCTAGATTCCATAGTAGCTTTGTTTAGTTTGGGATCAAAAATGTCAGGCTGTGTGTGAATGTCCCAGGATATAATATTACCAAACAAAAACAATTGACGACAAAAATTTTTTTCTTAATATTAATAGTGATATTGTTGCACATACATTAAGGAAAAGAGCATTTTTATTCTGCTGTAAAAATACAAATTTCATTTTAGTTGGTAACAAAAACTAAAAATGCTCGCAAAGGCAATTTGCTTTTACATTCACTGTCATTATATGATTCATCATACAAAACAAAGCTATGGAAATAAGAAAGCAAACTGTAAAATTTATTAGTTTATTTCCCTTCCGTTCCATTCTGATGTGTTTACTTGAAGCAAAGCTAGATGTTATCCGTGGCTCTTGCCGAGTTTCGCCACGCGCGTTCTGATAAAAAATATCTAGGGGATATATTTCACTCATTCTCTGGTTGGTTTCCAACGCAAGTGTTTTATTGGAACCACTAGTTTGTTACTGTATTCTAGAGGTAGAATTAGGTGCATTGTGTAGGTGAATTGAAATGTTACTTACAATTACAACCTGCATTTCTTTATATCGTTTAGAAAAATGGTAACAGACAACCAGGATCCGAAATTAAACAGAACTTGTACTATTGAAACAAAACAACCGATGTACTACATATATGTACTTATAATTTAAAAAGAAGTTATTTAAAAATATGATGAAAAAAAAGAAGACGTGTGGCACTCGGAGACTGCCGCGGTAAAGCTATTGCATAGCTGTTTTTATCAACTTATGCAATTATAATTATTTATTTATTTTATTTATGCACTATTTTTTTCCTTTGTTTTTTTTTCTTTGATATTAATTCAAGTTACAGTTTTTGAGCGTGGTGACCGATAAGAAAACTTTTTTTTTTACTTTTATAAAATAAATGAGAAGTTAATATATGCAATAGACAACCAATACCACCTAGAGGCGAGTTGCTGAACTAAAGAGACAAGCGTGATATTTCAAAAAGTCATTAAAAGTTCTGCTATTCATCGATAGATGGCAAAACTAAAAAGTATCACCGCTGTGCCGGTCGTTACGGAATTTCTGGATTCGGTCTCCACGCTCAAGGCCCGCGATAGAAGCTATGCAATAGCTTAAAAATAAAATTCAAAGAATACGCATCCGTTGGACCTAATTATATTTTTATACCTTTTGTGGTCGAGACCATGGGACCGTGGGGGTCCGAAACTCGCCGTTTTCTGGGAACCATGCCGTTAATCGGAAGCAGCGGCAGACTTGAGGAAATTTTCTTTATATAGATTGTAATTTGTACATATTTGATGTAAATAATAAAGCTTAACAATTCGATTAAAGTATTAAAAAAATGTTGGTGACTAACCAAAAGACCCAAATCACCTTGTACTTAAATCCCGAGGCTCACATTCCCAAATGAAAACCGTTCCCTGGATAGAAAGTGTCAGATGCCAGTATTGTGTAGTCCGGCTCCATAAAAGGTGTGAATGTCAGTTTCATATGGTAAGCAAACCGTAATGGCGTGAAGTTTTCATGATAACTGCGTAATAATACTTTGGACTAACAATAAAAATTAAACGTGAGTTGTTTTATTTAACATAATGTGTTTCCTAAAAGCATTCACGGGTACCGCCCGCGAGGTAACAACAAAATCACTTTCCCTTCAAAGTTTTATAGCTTTTTATTGTTTATGTGTACTCTGTCCGGCCATTACAGCACTTTCCGGGTGAATTATTTGGCAAGTTGCTTGCTGGCTGGCCCATTACGCGATTTATGCACATACCAACCACCAAACACCGCATAACAGTACATCGTTAAAAAACCCGCAGCCTGCATTTTTATATCCGATTATAAATATGCTGTAAGTACAGTTAAAAACATCATCCGTTAGATGTATTTTTTTTTGGTGGAGATTTAAACCCCTTTTTTCGGCTTAAGCTAAAACTGAGGCGTAATTTGTTCCGACTGTCCTTTCCCCGTAGCTTTGTCAGCATGAAAATAATGATTCTGGTCAGGGTACACTTTATATTCAATTCAAAGGAAGTATTTTTCCTTTGGTAAATTATTTACCATTCGTATTTATTTACTTTTACTTACTGGCCTTTAATTATCCAGTCAGTCCAACGAGTTGAGTTTGAAATAAAATTAAAATAAAGAGGGGGCTGTAAATATAAGGTCCTAAAAATTAGTGACTTCCTCTTGAGGGATGAATATATAGGTCATTAGTAATCAAAAAATAATATTAGAAAAATAATCCGAGGGGAAAAAATTAACTTCTTGGTCTTGCATAGAGACTCTATTCTTTTTTTATTCCTCAGATTATTTTCCTAATATTATTTTGTGATTACTAATGATTATGACCTATACATTCATCCCTCAAGAGGAAGTTCACTAATTTATTAGGACCTTATATATTACATTAATACATCACGATGCTTTGATCCTTCTACGGCAATAATATTAAAATATATACGAGCTAGACCATTCAGTGGAGTAAATAGACTAAGTGCGTTGATTAAGCAAAAATATTCAATTGGTATGCGCAGTACGCACATCTCTTAATTGAATTAGGTAGGTAGAATATAATATGAATGGTATTATTATTCCCATTCAGTTGGCAAACATAATAACAGAGAATGAGTTTAGTGTGTATTTAACGCTTCTATTTCATGTTACATTATTGATTCTAGGTCAATAAGCTTTTCACATCAAATGCTAACAATGAAACATGTAAAGGTGGATTCATGCGTTTTAAGTTATTACGTAAATTTTTAATATACTATTTGATCTGGTTTTTGATCTGGTTACTGTTTGAAATGTCCTATAATATAAAGTATTTATCTGTTATGCTAAGTTTATTCGGGATTTGCTTTTCTGTGTTCGTTACTGTCAATATGACGATTGTGTGTTTTTTTTGGGCTAACCACTCTTACGTATGTTGTGCGGGGGAAAATGATTTTCAGTGTTGCAAACGCAATTATTTAATGTATATTTTTATGTGTTCATCTATCTACTGTTTGTTACCGATGCGATGCTATCAAATGTTAATTTCTGAAGTATGCTTTAAGATGAAACTGTCAGATTGTATGTTACTGTCTTTAGCATTCCTGTTTAAATTATTTTGTCTTAGTAATCGCTCATTATGTCTTATTTTCACTCTATATATATTTTATGATATAGTCAGTTCAGAGTTAATCCAATTTGACAAATATTCTGGTTTTCTACGGTTCATTATTCATTTGTTTTGTATGATAAATTTCTTTAATCTCATAATAATATACAGCATTAGTGCCTCATTTAATCGTTTATTAATTATAAGGTATTTATATTTCATTCTAAAAGATATATTATATTTCTTTTGTAAGTTTAACTTTTGTAATTATTGTAATGATGACTAGCAAATTTTTTAAAGTTGGTTTATTTAATGCGGGATCACTTGGCACACGTCATGATGAGTTTATAATGGCTATGGCGCAGGTGAAGGTTGACATTATGGCTATAAACGAGACCTGGCTTAGGGAAGGGGAGGAAGGTCGAGCGCCTGTGGTTCCCGGCTACCGGCTGCGGCATTCACCGAGGCCTAGTAATGTGCGCGCAGGTCGTGGCGGAGGTGTTGGTTTTTATGTAAGGCGAGGGATAAATGTACGAGTGTGCCCTCATCCCGCTTCTCCTTGTGTTGAGCAGCTTTGGGTGAGCTTACGTGTTAATGCTGTCAGTCTTATTGTTGGTACCGCTTATAGGCCCCCGTGGATGGACGTAAACCTTTTCCTTGATGCTCTGACTGCTTCTTGTGTAGAATTTTCAAGATTTGATCGCCTAATACTTGTGGGTGACTTTAATATAAATATGTTAAATCTGTTGGACAGCAAGACTAAACTCTTACTGAATTTTTTGCAGTACTCTAATTTAACACAACTTGTGCAGGAACCTACCCATTTCACGGACCACAGTGAGACCCTTATAGATTTAGTGTGCACTGATGCTCATACCCGTCATGTTGAAGTGACTCATATCCCAGACTTAGGTAACCATGCACTAATTTCTGTTCAGTTGAGCCTTAAGAAGGAAAAACCAGCTCCCCAATTTCTTACATACAGACCGTTTAAGGATATCTTGCCTGAATATTTTAATAGGGACCTTGAGAGTATTGACTGGAGCTCTGTTGAAAGAGCTGGGGATGTTAACAGTATGGTAGCTTTGTTTAATTCTTATGTTTTGACACTATTTGATCTGCACTCCCCATTGAAAACAGTTATAATTAAAGAGTACTCTCACCCTTGGCTTACACAAACTGTGAAGGATATGATGCAGCTTCGGGATAGGAGTCACAGTAGATATAAATCATCTGGTTTGGACTCGCATAAGGAGTATTATAAAAATCTTAAAGCTATGGTAGTTACGGCTATTGACCTTGAAAAAAGAGCTTACTTTGAGAATCATATAAATTTAAATATTAAAAACCCAAAATTACTCTGGAAAAATTTAAAATCTAATGTTCTTGTGAATGTACGTGACACTGACTTACCTAACTTCTGTAGTAACCCAGATGATATCAATAAACACTTTCTCAATATACCGGGTAGTAACAATGTCAGTATATCTACACTATCATATTATGAGTTTCATAGGTTTGGCTCGGCTGTTTTTTCCTTGGTGCCGGTTAATGAAGACATTGTGGCTAATGTGATGAGAGCTTTAAAGTCAAAAGCTGAGGGTGTTGATAATATAAATTTAGAAATGATTATGTTGACGCTTCCTAACACTCTTGGTATTATAACTGCTATCATAAATAAATCTATTTTGACTTCCACTTTCCCTGACCTTTGGAAAATTGCTCTCATAAAGCCAATCCCTAAAAAAATACATCCTACTGATTTCAAGGATCTACGACTCTATCTACGATCTACTATTAGCATCCTGCCTTGTCTCTCAAAAATATTGGAAAAAGTTATTTGCTTACAGTTGACAAAATTTATAGAAATAAATAATATTCTTCCTGAAGTTCAGTCAGGCTTTCGTAAGAAGCGTAGTACTACAACAGCATTACTGGATGTCGTAGATAATATCTTGACGTCACAGGACAGAGGTCTAGGAACAATCCTGGTTTTACTTGATTTCTCACGTGCATTTGATGCGATTAATATTCCTCTACTTCTCTCCAAGCTAACTTTCTTTGGTTTCGATAATTCCACTGTTCGTTGGTTTCATAGTTACTTGCATTTGAGATCACAGATAGTTGAGGTAAGGAAGAGTGATGGCTCTAAAGCTTTCTCTGAGCATTGCCATGTTACCAGAGGCGTTCCACAGGGGTCCATTCTTGGTCCACTTCTTTTTGTTCTGTACAGCTCTGATATCGCCGCCTGCATACAAAACTGTCAATTTCATATATACGCAGATGATCTACAAATATATATTAGTTCTTCTTCTGGTGATGTCACAGGCTCTGTAAGTAAATTAAATGAAGACCTTAGTCGCATCTCAGTCTGGTCAGAAAATAATAGCTTGGTACTTAATCCAACCAAGTCCAAGTACATGGTATTAGGTACAAAAAAACAAGTTGCCGAAATACATAAGTGTCATCCTAATATCTTAGTGATGAACAAACCGATTGACTGTGTATCTGAAGCTCGGAACCTTGGTATTATGTTTGACTCACACCTCCGTTTTGAAACTCATGTCTTAGAGGTTGTGCGTAACTGCTTCTATCGTATTAAGTTGTTATACCAAGTTCGCCCTTTCCTGAGTGTTGACATTAGGATTAGGTTATGTGAAGCATTGGTACTGTCAAGGCTCAACTATGCAGACGTTGTCTATGGTCCCTGTCTATTCTCCAAGACAAATAAGTTAATTCAGCGCGTCCAAAATGCCTGTGCCCGCTTTTGTTTCCATATACCACCTCGCAGCCATGTCACGCCTTATTTAAATCAGGCAAATTTAATGAAGATGTCATGTCGTAGAAGTTTACATCTTGCTACCTTACTGTTTGGCATTATAAAAACCAACGAACCTTGTTATCTTTATGATAAACTTTCTTGGAACCAAAGTAGGTACGGTAACAGAGGCTCCGTTCCGCGACTATGTATGCCACGTCATAGGACCGCTGCATTCCGTGGTAGTTTTAAGTTTGCGGCATCGCGGTGCTGGAACGATCTGCCTCCGCCAATTCGTGCCTTTAACAATGTCAAAACCTTTGGTAAACATCTTAAAAGTTACCTTTTAAACGCGCAATTGCTAAGCTAAATTTACTCACATACCTTAGGTTATGCACGCGCTTTCTGGACGTGGAGCTAGTGTTACCAATTGGGATTCCGCCTACCTCTAAATGAGTTCAATATCTCACTGTAGTGCTTTATCCCGCCATAATTTTTCTCAATTTTTCATTTTTATATAAAATAATTAATTATTTTCTCTTGTAGGTATATTTTCCTTATTATTTGCCACGCTGTCATAGACAATATTATTATTATTATTTTTTTTTTTTTCTCTTACATTCTTGTCTTTTACTTATGTGTGTTGCCAGCAAAAATGTTTTTTTTGTTGTTGTTGGAATATTACGAAAATGAATATTCGGGCCGTACACAGTAGTTTATAAGTTATGTTGATTATTTTTTTTTTATTTTTATATAACGTTTATTTCTTTTTTTCCCTTGTTTTTTTTTTATTATTTGATTAACGTTGTTCGTGACGTCACCTTTGGCAGCGACTGAAAATCAGTGCTGTAGCCCGGTGCTTGTACTGGGCTTGCAGTTTACAACTGAGTCGCTGTCCATTTCTGATGTCACACAACACAATTATTATGTTCTTTTTTTTCATTATTATTTCTCTGTCTGTACTGTTTTATATTTGTGTAATTGTGTTGTGTGCTGTTACAGAATAAATCTTTTTTCTTTCTTTCTTTTCTCTTTCTTAAACGTCATTTTGAAAGCATCGTGCATATAATGTATGCATTCAACACAAACCCCATTGATAAGGAACCAACGTATGGTTTTAATTAGTTTTAAAGGCATAATTAATACATACATACAATAACCCATCGCTTTACGTCTCGAGCGTGAATCAGAAATATGCCCATAGGCACAAAATAGATTAAATAAATTTAAACTAAAATATCCGTTAAAATACAAAATCGGAACCATCCACTACATGCAAAAGAAAGCAATTTTTCTACATATTACTATTAGTTTAATTTTTTTATGTAACAGGTTGACAAGCAGGCAGACGGGCCACCTGATGGTAAGTGGTCACCACCACCTATAGACATTTGCTATACCAGGGGGATTCCCAATATGTTACCGACCTTGAAGAGCTCTTTTTACCCCATATCGTAGCGCTGAGGGAAAACCTTAATGGGGAGTTCAGTCCACATCCTAATGGTCCGCAATAGGAAGGTCCGACTGAAACATTGTATCGAGACGGCTCGAGGCTGTGAGGATGAACTCCACGTATTTTGGGCCCTGTCACGTAGAGAAATTCCGAGCATAGCTCGTTCCATAGCTCGCTGAGTGACTCTGAGCTTATTTATGCGGCCAGCAGTGAAGGACCACGTCTCTGTCCCGTATGTCATCACTGGTAACACGCACTGATTGAAGACCTTTGTCTTCAGACTCTGAGGTATTTTGGACGTGAACATTATGCCGTAGCTTCCCGAACGCTGCCCAGCCGAGTTGGATTCTTCGACTGACCTCTCTAATTTAACTTACATCTAATTATTTTCAGAGGTCTTGATAGCAGTGTGAATATGACTGCCTGGCCCAACACGCCACGCCAACGCAACGTCACGCCAACGCAGCAAGCAACAAGCACATGTACTGCATTGTGTCGAAATACAATATGTATAATACGATACAATTATGCAGTGCAATTACACTTCATTCGTATAATGGGTCAACTCGCATAATATGCGTTGGTCCATCGTATATGTATGTACAGACATTCATGCATTTAATTGAATTATTTTGTACTTAATATAGCTAGCTGCCTCCAGCGGTTTCACCAGCGTTCCCGGGATAAAAAGTAGTATATTTCCTTCTCCATACCATACGCAATTTGCGTGCCAAATTTCATCGTAATCGGCTTACCTGTTTAGGCGTGAAGCGTAACAAACAACCTCACATTTGAATAGTTAGAATTTAGAATGGATAATAAAAGAGTGTAATAACTATTCAGAAACACTATTATAGTACTCTTAATTCAATGATTTCATTGAAAGACGGAAATTAAATTTCATTTTTCCTTCTGATTAAGTTCATTGCGAGTTTTAAAACTTTGTAGCTTTTCAATTTCTTGTCACAATGACTTTTCATAATCGCGATTTCCTATTGCATAACTCATATAAAGCCTGATACATGTTTTATACATGATCGAACTAATAAAGCTGTATTCACATTTCCGAGAAATGTTGCTTGCACGCGTTGATAACACTAGGGCAATGCAAATTCCGTCCGTAGACGCCACACACAGCGTCGCACATGAATGGATCGCCGGCTTTAGTTAGAGAGTTCGCGCAGTAATCCGTTTTCCATTATCGCAGGCGGCGCGTGACCCGCTCTCCACACAAATCCGATTCCTGATGGACGCCCACTGCCGGCACTGTGAATACGTAGCCTTTAGAAACGACCCAAATAGGTTATTAACTTGCAAAGCAGGCAACACTGATACTAGCTTGGTGCTAATTTAGGAAATCGATGCAATAACTGAACAAGAATGTGTTCTATGTGGATACTAGACTAGACGTTTTGAAAATAGAAAGGACTTTCTATTTTCAGTAGCTTCGACTTTCATTGGGCCTAAACTGAATTAATGGCTTTGACTTTGACTTTACTCTGATTGACACATTGCATCCTATCCTACTAATCCTAATCCTAACTAATATTATAAATGCGAAAGTGAGTTTGTTTGTTTGTTACGCCTTTACGCCTCAACTACTCAATGGATCATCATGAAATTTGGCATTCAGATAGCCTATGGTATGGAGAAGGACATAGGCTAAGAACGCCGTTGAAAAACTTGTGTGTATTTTTGTGAACATTCAATTATTTAGGTTTCTAATATTCAAACTTCTGTTTTCCAACAAGCGATGCTGTGCCTACAACATTGTTTTCCAAGTAGGACCTAACTATCTAACAGATCACGATATCCGTGTCGGTTTGAGTGGGCCTAGTTTTGCTATCGTAAATCGGCCTGCGGCTACCGCAACACCAGGTATAGTTGGGTACTTATAGCCAATACCTGTATTTTCTAAAATAGATACATTGTTTTTATTCAGTAAGATATTTCATGATTCTGTGTTTATTTAATCACATTAACAGAACATATTTTTTGAGAGTGATAATTTTTTTATTTGTTTATGACCTACGTAGCAATGGCTGACTTTTAGACAATGCATAGCCCAAACCAGTGGGTCTAGAAACATGAACATGAGTTTCTTATACATGGTTTATTTAAGTACATAAAAAGAAATGCGCATCCTAATCTTCAACATGTCAACGATTGCACAAGCCGCGCTACCGTCTTGCCGTCCACACGCACAGTTTTATTTGCGCTTACTGGTTTGTGCAGTCATGCTTGCATGCAAGACGTAACAGATTATTACGCTTGTTAAAGTATATATAAGCAATTGCTTTTTTCGCTTCTATATTGAATTTTGCTGCGACTTTTTTATATTTGTGAAATCTCATTCCAGAAGAACATATGTTTCACTTTTTAAATATTTTTATTTTAAACTAGCGGTCAAGCGCGGTTTCACCCGCGTTCGCATGTAAAAATATACATATCCTATAATACTCGGGGATAATGTAGCTTCCTATTAGTGAAAGAATTTTGCGAATCCGACTGGTAGTTCCAGTGATTGGCCCGTTTAAACAAACTTAAAAACAAACAAACAAAAAACTCTTCCGCTTTATTATATTAGTATAGTATAGATAACTGTTATTTTTTTATATTATAGTTTGGTTTAATTCTGAAGCCCCTTTCTATTTCGTTCCTCTTGAGAACAAAATGGACGCTAAATATACAAATACTTACACATTTAATTTTATTTATATCAAAACAGTTTGTTAACGTTACAGAATTGTCTGCGAGCAGTCTGCTGATGAAAGCAAACATTCCGAACGCGGCATGCGGTATAATCCGATATCCAATTATTATTAAACAAACGACCCACCCCTCTATACACACATATTGAACAGTCACGTGCAAATGCATACTCGCACATATTATTCAATATTAATAAATACCACATCATCTACATCCTTATTAGGGTTCCATAGTCAACAAGGAAATCTCATAGTTTCGCCGTCTGTCCGCAGCGTAGCGCAGAGACTAACTAGAAAGCTGTAATTTGGTATATTAATTATATATTTTTGGGGACAAGTAAAGTGGGAATTGTTTTTTTCTCATCTATCCCCTGGTGTGGGGTGTAGTTGCATAGGTCGTTCAAAAATATTGTGAGTATGGGAATCATGGGAGTATGGGATCCATTTGCGAAATATTAACACCCAGCCAGCTAAACGGATATGTGAAAATTTCACGGCAGTAGTAACGAACAGACTGTCACGAAGTTCAAAGGAAAACTAGTACAGCTAAGTAGGCTTTACAAGTTAACTTGTAGTAGGTACTCGATCAACTTATAAAATTTACTTGAAGAAATAGAAAAGAAAATTTCGTACAAATTCTATTGAAAATTACTTAGGTGAAGTTGTTAGTTGTGTAAAACAGGTAGTAAATATAAGTCAGTATCTATGTTATTATCTAAATAAATAAATGCATTATTTATATTATTATATCGTGACGGACAACTACGGAATCTTACACAGCGCGTAGCCCGACATACATTTGGCTGGTTTTTATTTTTATCAAGCATCTATCAGTTTCCTTCCACCAAAATCAATTAAAAAAAACAAACAAGGAATTTGACTTAAATTACCTGAATGGATTACAAATAGTTTATTAAAAGATCATGGCTCGAAGCTATTGGCCCTGATTATGTTGTTCACAACTAAACTAATTTTAATGTCACTATGTCTTTTTCTAACAAAAAACATAAGAAAAGGATGTAATAAATTTAGTCCTTTCAAATTAGTCCAATGCTTGTTTTCAATATAATTTTAGTCGCCATCTATCGCGGTTACGCCTAAATACACGCAAAATCAGACGGCAAAGATTAATTTGACAACTTAAAATATGTTCTATCCTTTTTCAATCATGTTCTTAAGAAAGAGATGAAATGTGACTAAAATTAGTTTAGTGCGATTTACAACAGAATCGGCACCATTACCTGAATATATTACAAATAGTTTATTAAAAGTTCATAGTTCCAAGCTATTGTATGCATAAATAAGTCTGTCCCACTTTTATTTATGGAAAAGTGTGGACAATTGGAACGAGCGAGCTCAATGGAAGGGAAATCAGTTCGGTGTCCACTCATCGATTTGATACGCCCAATGGTTCGGAACACGCCATGTATTGTTCCATTTACACTTGCAAATCTAGATGCATGTTCTGCGTCCCATTTTACATACAGCCGCTGCCTTCCGAAATGCATGTTGCTATTAACTTCGGAATTTATAGTGACTTATTATTTTTGTGCATACTTTTACGCTTATTTTGAAGGTCTACATTGACGGGAAAGTATTCTATTCCTATCGTGTTTGAGTCTCATAGTGTTGTTAAGTTAAGACGAGGTAAACTTCTATAACTTTTATTTACATTCCTGATCAATTCATATTTAAGTTAAAGCTATATTCAAAACATAAACTCTGTCCATAACTTCAATACTTGTTCTTTTTAAAACCTTATTTTCCACCAAATTTAAATAGCAACTACGTCTGGTATAACTTATATAAGATCTATGCATTTTTATTAGAAATTTAGAATATATTGGAAACATTTTAAACATTATTCAGCATCTATGAATATGTAAGTATTAAAATGAACTAGAAGCAGATGATGAGATGTAAAGGTTCCTTTTAAAACGTGACTCAAAACGAAATACACACGTACATGTCACAAAGTAGGTACTATATACATTCATTAAATTGAAAATCGCACCATACCCATGGAACAACACACACGGTTTCAAATAAACGCAACCGCCTACCACCGCCCATAAAACGCATCATTATTTTAATGAACACGCGCTACAAACAGACGCAACCCCATCAAATCACGTAGGACAGATCACCAGACCGCAGCACACGTCTGTGGGCTGTCATCGAACAATGTAGTCGTAATGCGGAGCGTCATTATGCACTTCAAAGAGCGCGAACTATGCGCAAGCGAGCCGACCACTACAAAAGCGTCAACCAACAAAGTTCCGCCGCTATCCCGCAATTATCTAAATGTGAGTCTCCCCGAGGTGTCGCCATAGATTCGATGTTAATAAAATGCAGATACGCCAGCACGTTCCACTCCCATGGGTCGTGTTTTATTTGCATAATGATTTTGCCTAATACCAGAGGAACATTTAAGAATTAGATTACAGCCGCCAGTAGAGTTACATTTTGTAATTTTATGGTAGATGTGAATGAAAATTCCTACAAAAATTATAAAATGACAAAGCTTTTTAAAAGAGTCTACTTTTCAACACACCTGCTCGTAAAGTGACATTTATTGCAACTTCAATTTATTGATACGCGTGTGCATTGATCATTACACTCTCGGCTCCTTTACCGCCTCGCGTGTAATTCATCATCATCATCATATCAGCCTATGGATGTCCACTGCTGAACATAGGCCTCCCCCATTGACTTCCACTTCGAACGGTTTTGGGCCGCTTGCATCCAGCGGTGCCCAGCGACTCTGACCAGGTCGTCGGTCCACCTGGTAGGTGGGCGTCCTGCTCGGCGCTTTCCAGTACGTGGTCAATTAACAACTTTGTAATTATTAACTTTACAAAAAATATTATATTTAATAAACTAAACTAAAAAACATAAAGTGAAAAATGTACTTCGAAAGACTTAAATTAAGATACATAAACATATTGCGAGTAGTTTTTTGATCTTTTTTTGCTCTGATGAACTCCATTACCAAAACCAGGTCCTAAAAGAAAATGATTAGGTATTGAATTATTCCTACTAGTCTTTGTAAATAGGATTTTCTAAAATAATATCATTCAGTATAAAGTGTCGTAACTTCGCAGTAACTAATCCCAATGTTGTCCGTGGGAGGAATTATTCAGGCGCCCTATTAAAATGTGCTTTTAGCCACCTCCAGTAATGCGATGTCGTTTGTGCAAATTGTAATGGCCGCCGCGAAGAGTATCAACATTTATAACGTGTACGCGTCTTTGTATTCGCAAATGCTTTGTAAATTGAAGATGGAGGACCCAGCTCTGAGATTAACTTTTAAATTATGCTTAATAATGAATTATCTATGTATATACTTCAGCTCGGTTTTGTAGCTCACTTACGTACTCGTACATTCGTAGTGAATATTTTATGATCTTTCAAAAGTTTTCAAAGTTGGAGGATGGTTTATGATACCCGAGAAATTAGGCTATGTAAAAAAAAATATTTTAGCAACAATTTTACCGCTACAAATATTATGTTTTATAAATGTATGTACTCGATGATTAAAAAAACTAATTTATAGCAGGATTCAGAGTATAAATGCTAAAAAAAGTTTATACAAAAATAAAACTAGGTACTTGATAGTAAGTATGACTTCATATATCCAATGCAGCTTAGTCAATATAATCGCTATATTTCTAACGTTAAATAATAGTTAGAGAGCAAAGCCGAACCTCCGATGGATCCAAGCGGATTATGCAGGAATTTAGCAGATTAAACCTTCATTACTGTTGTTCGGTAACTTGCCAGGAATGCCGGTCGAGCTCAAAGCGAGATTTATACCGGCTCCATCCAGATGCCGCGATCAAAACATTCGAATACCCGCATAATTTCCAGAATACGACTGTTTTATGTAAATACAGAGTCACGTTGGATTTCTCTCAGGTGAAATCTCCGGGTTGTTATTTTAAATGAAAATGCAATAACGCCTTTGCTTTACTCGCTCCGACAGGATAGCTCAGAGTTCGTTTTTCAAAGGAAACCGTGTCAATCACTCAGGCTTACTTTTATTAATGAAATCTTGCTTAGACACAACGAGTATATCAGTGAAGGATATAAAAAGGAAAACCTACCTAATGGATTACGAGAACCTGATAAAAAATATCATAAAATTTTGGAAGGATGTAAAAACGTTAAAATAAACATTAATTCGCAATAGATTCGTCAATCATTTATCAAAATATACAAACTTTATATTATTTATTTTCAATATATTTCAAGTTAGTTACAATATCCTAAGTAAACAACGAATACTCTAGTCCAATATATCTTTATGATTGGTTTTCAATTGTAATCAAAGTTCCGGAGTATTTCAAATCTTTATTTGCTGGCGAACGATTCGAGGATATCTTTCAACTAATGGTGGAAGTGAACGAAAATGCTGAAAAATAGCTCTATTTCCAGCGCTCAGCGGAAAAAGGAATGATCAGAAATTGGAAATACCTACCCACAGCGAGAAAAATGAAGATAAGCGCTGCCACGCGGGATGCTAAGTAGGAAAAAATTACGAGGAATTGAAGTAATTTAATATTTATTCAATTTAGAGTATGAACTGTAAGGGTATGTTAGATAAATTTCCCAATAATATTTATAATTGAACAGCTGATCAGATTGTAACGCAATTTGGACATGTAGTTGTATGCCGTAGGGTAAAATGTAGAGAACATTATTATAATCCTAGTCGTTGATAAAGGATTAGGTATTTATAGTATTATTAGATTCATCTGTACTGATATTTAGTGTTTAGTTGTATATTTAATGCAGACTCATCATTTAATGTCAGGCTAGTGCAGAATATCAGCGGTTGTGCGATATGCCTATCCACAGCCATGGCTGAGCACTAGACCTTTTTGTCTCTGCTTTTATTTATTACTTTTTACTTTTGTTTTATTATGTTATTTTTAAGTTGGAGACAAATAAACGTTCATTTATTTATTTATTTATATGGTAGAAATACTCATTAAAATTAACAACTATGGGACCAACTCTGACATAGCGAAATTTCATACATTTTGATCATCCTAGAAGGATTTTATTTTTTCAATTAATATTGTTAGCAATACAATGCTAGGAATACGTATCAGGCTTGTAAACAGGATTTCATTCAAAAATTATCATTTTGGCGTCAAAAACGCATTAATTTATTTATCACTAGCCATTTGGTTGATAAACTGTGTGTGTTGGCAGCGTTTTATTTACGTCGCGTCGTGTCGTTGCGCGCGATCGCGCTAAGCCGCGCATGACGACCGGGAGTTAACTCCTATTGAAGTGGCATCATCCCCAACGGCCATTATTAATGTAAATTCAGGAGTTTTGCTGTTTTTATTGCCCGAAGGAGTCAAACTAGCTCCACATTCTTACACTACACACATGTTAAACTTATCAGCACGTTGTATTGAATGTAAAGTGATAATAAATATAGAGAATTTATTCGTTAGTGATTATATGTTAGGAAGATGAAAAGTTATTTTTGCATACAAAACAAAAAACTTTACTTTCAACTAAAAATTAAACCGACTCCAAAATGGGTCTGCACTAAAAAGTTAGTTATAACTATTTGGGTAAAAATAATTACTACTGTGGAGGAATTCCTAACCTAAAATTTTTTGAAGTCGGTTGAAAATAAATACAGGTCGTTGTTTTGGTCAGCGACGAGCGACTCAGGGTCGATAATACAAATGATACTGGTGCTAAAAAAATATAAAAAAAATACTTTTTTTTTTTTAATAATAAAAATAAAAAAATTAAAATTTTGAAAATCATTTAATAAGCTAAAGTGTAGACATAATACTCAACGGGAGTACGAGGGAGTAAAGGGGTGGGGCGATGGCGGCTTGCGCCTAGCTCTAGTCTGTGCACGTGCCTAGTAACCATACTTTGCAGTAATTTTATTTCAAATTGAATAAGGTATTTCTCAAGATATTTACAGTATTTAATGGAATTAAGTCCATTTTTGGGGAATATATATTTTGTACTACCGCTCCTGGGTCGCTTGTCGCCGACCAAAACAACACCCTGTATATGATAGTTTTAATAAAGGAGAAATGCTCCCAAACAAAATTACATAACGTTGTGGAGCAACTAATAAAGCAGTCAGGTGCTCGCGACATTTTATTAGTGCTACACCATTCGGTGGTCCTACATCCGCAGTGTCGACTATATGAATTTCAAATGAGCCTCTCGAGCCAACTGCAAGCTCGTAGCGAGAATCACACGCTCAGCTATTCATGCATTCCTTGTAAATTAACTATCGTTACTTATAAATGTAGCTAGGTAAAGTGGAGCGATTAACTCCTGAATATTGCTGACGTATTTCATTAAACTTTCATGAATGCTTTACTACTAAAACGCTGTCAAACAGAACATTAAACCCTGAAATAGAATATTTTCACTGAATATCCACATTTTCATACAGTTATTTTGAATGTGAGTTGAAATAGTTAATCTCTAGGCGATCGCTTGGGGTAACTCAAGAAAGCATTTAGGAAACTTTCAGCTTAGGTACTAAGTTTACGTGAGCACATGTTAAGAATGTTCTCTGATGTTGAAGTGCTGAGTCGACTTACTTATATTTTTTATTTTATTATGTTGGTGTTTGGACTTTTTGGCTGATAGGTATATAAACCTATATAAACCGGAATACCCTTATCTGCAGATAAAACGGATAAAGAACTAGCTGCGTATTTTTGAATTCTTAAGAGATTTTGTAATCCGATTGCTCTGAAAGGTTGAATCATGATATATCTTCATAAAAGTAATAGAAGATAACAAAACCAGTTATTATATAAATTGCAAACCTAGTAAGAAAGGCGGGCACCGAGATAAATGTAGCTAGACATTATTCATTTTCTTGATTAATTTCTCCGCACGTTCTAGACTCACTAATTGATAATATAGAAATCTAAGAAATTTATTAAAATAATTGCCTTTATTTTTTAAGTTTTTTTTTCTCTTAATAGTTTTCTTCTGGGTAAGTGTGCTTCACCTTAGGCTTCGTCATCGTCCTTTAAGGTGCGTTAAGCCCTAAACGAAAGCCCAATTAATATCAAAAATAATACAAAACAATTAGAGTTCTATTTTATATCATTTTACGGGACCATTTTTTTCAGTTTTTCCTTATATTAATAGTAAAATGGTGTTCAAAGTCACTTTTTTTACACTACTAAGCAATTCATCAATATAGAGTCTCAATTTCAATATATTTAATACTAATTGAAAATAAAATTAACCGCTTTCAAAAATACATATTGATAATGTCCATCAATACTGTGGCAAAATGTCTGTCAGTACTTCCGGCAGTGTAATAAAATTGGCATGAAATGTAAATAACAGGCGTGAAGCGACAAAGCTTCATCGGAGGTGCTCATGCGTGCTTACACCGCGCGAGCGGGCGGCGGCGGCGCTCAGCCACCTTGTTTGCGAACACGGCTGTGGATTAATCGATTCAATCGTCTGAATAATTCGAATGCATCGCTTGCAGTTATGTACTTTCATGTTATAAAGTACTGTTAAGAACTTACCGATACTGGTTGTAACTATCAGTGGTCAATTTGCATAGGCTAATTTAGACTTCAAGTCATAGAACCTATTTTTTCCACTGTTTAGGGTTTGACACCCAAAGGGCAAAACGGAGGCCTATTGCTCTCACTATGCTGTCTGTCTGTCCGTCGACCGTATACCTGTACAGGTACAGTATCTAGTGTAGAAAATTAAATTTTATTTCACACATTAAAACTATATATTTTTTTGTTGTACGGAACCCTCCGTGCGGGAGTCCGACTCGCACTTGTGTTTTTATAATGTATGTAAATGGGCCTACACTATTCAATAAATTCCTTAGATGTTTTAAATTATAATGATCGCGATAGGTTCTACCAAATTTTTTTTTTCCTGAATTTATATACTAACAAATGTATACTAAAATTAACTTCCTTTGACATTATCATATGGCAACATTTATACGCATTTATAGACATATGTCTGTGTGTCAAGCATTGCCGCTGGCTGCGTAGGGTTGCCACCGAGAGGCTCTCATACAACATGCCCTTTGTACAGCCCTTAAACGTCGTTGTACGCGGCCTGCAATTTAGAGCATTCTCCAAAGGTGTGACGTGAAGAAAGGGACATTTTCTGAAAGGACTAATTTTATACTTGACTTCTTTCATGAGAAAAATACTTTTGGAACTGGAGCGATCAGCCAGTTGGTAATTCGTATATAATAATCCGTTCATATCGCTCTTTTTTAAACATTTATTATCTTTTTTAATGTTATGAATCTCTGTCTAAAATTAAGCTCTGAAACATTTTGTTTTATGTAGCCTTAAACTAACATTAAATTAATTAAACTTAGTATAATTTTCAAAATAAATTACCATAGACGAAGAAACAAATGTAGTCTATGGATTCCAATCCTATACCAACCAACCTGCGTCAAATCACAATTAAAAACAACATGTGACACGGTAAAACTCGAGACACAAATTGGATCCGCTCTCAAATATTCTTCACAAATGAAAACAAACAAACGCTTTCAATTGTTTAAAAACAATATCCTTTCTGATTGGATTGTTAAATCACATAACGAATACAAAACTCGCTGCATTCGGAATATAGAGTACAATACAATAGGGATCCAGGGATCCGACAAATTTATATTCATATCTATACTTCTTGGAACACCAAGTGGCAATTAGGTAGCCGATTGTGTTCTGCTATCTGCAAGCCACATTAAGACCACACAATAGCAGAATTTGAATTATAAATTAAATTTTGCATGTCATTATCATGCAGGTGTTTACATTGGTACAAGCTGCAATACAGGAATGAAATTGCCGAGGCAATTTACGGTTTATTCTTTTAGATTCTTATGACAATGAATACTAATTATTGTGCTGCTTATGATAAAACTTATGTATATAGATAAGACCTCCTTGAACGGTACAGCCAACTCTACCACCCCGGTTCGAAATACATTTAAACTGACAAGACTCCGGTAAGATTTTTTTTTTTTTACTGTGTTTGACCATAATCTCACCACATCATGGTAAGTAATGATGTAGCCAAAGGTGGTAAGTACAGAAAGCCTAGAAGGAACTGGCCCTTAGGTGCAGCTGTCGGAACACACCGATAGGTGTTTGGCGACTGATTTTGAACTTGAGGGTGGTAGCCAGCCAGATGGGTACTACAAAATTCCCCGCCACCATACTATAGTTTCCCCACGATGTTTTCGTTCACCGAAAGCTCAAGCTAATTGTTGGATTCGAACCCAGGACCTTCGTCTCCGACGTTCTAATTCCTTCCTACTTCTCACTCATACAAACGCAAAATGTATTCTCTCTTTGTCACGTTTTCCGAACAATTCCAATTATTTATTAGAAACGAATACAAATAGCTACCAGTGGGGCGACTACGTAACTAAATTTCAATCATTTTCGAATTGAAATCGGTTCAATATAGTTGTTTTCTGATAACTTTTTTACGTTCTGATAACTGCAAATACAAAAAGTGGTTCATTAGAAATGGAACCATTTCCGATTTTGTAATATTTCTACCGATTCAGAGGTTATTTCAATCTGAATTTCATTGCAATAAAGTTACGTAATCCACGCCTGAACCAGATTGTATGGTGTATAGTCGTGCCTTATCTACATCTTTTGATTGCTCGCTTTCAGGCGAACTTATCTATAGGACGTACTAATAAACCTAGCTTTTACTCTTTTATTTATCTATTCATAACTTAGACAGTTCTTATACCAGTGAGACTAAAAGTTTGAAATTTTGCACAGTAATTCGTAGGTGAGCATTAAGGCGCTAATCCTCCAGAGATTATGCGGTCAGAGTTCTGCGTTCCACGTTCACTGTAATCCATGCGGCGCGTTTTTCATTGCACACAGCGACCGCAGTGGTTAAAGAGAACGCACATAAAATACTGACCACAGAACTCTAGACCGCTCGCTGTGGTATGGATGTCCCAAAATGCCTCTACAGGAGTAAAATAGGAGATCATCGGAGCAAAAAGCTTTTTTTTAATCAACTTAAAATGCTATTCATGAAACGTAAAAAAATGCGAGGGCAATTTATAAAATACGTACCTAAGTTTAATATTAATATTGACGTTCATGAAAGCGTGTCATTCCCTGCTGTACGGGTACGTGAATGAGCTTGTATGAGCTCTAAAAGGGCCTTATTACAATTTCCACTTTTCCTAATAACCCCCCATATGTGGCCGAGCTGCATGTTTCACGTAATTTTGCATATTTTCGCGGTTAAGTACTCTTACATAGTAATTTATGTGCATTAGTTATGAGCTTTAAAGATTCACGGAAATGCTGAATGGCTATAAAATTCTTTTTACAGAAACGAGTCACTCAATTTTAAATGAGAGTTGCGAGTAGCTGTGTTTGTACCTTACACGTAAACACCAGGGCTGTATTTAGAAATTATTTAAGTAATGTACAATATTGATACATAATATAGGAAATAAGAAATATTTATTTATGTCATCACAACAACAATATAAAACAACTAGCAGCGAAACCCGGCGTTGCTCGGGTTAAAATATATCGCATGTTTAGTGGTATAAAAAATATATAAGGATCAAGGATACATTTTTTAACAGATATTATAGATTTCTATTTTCGATTTCGATTTGGTTCTTTTAGTTAGACCAATAATAACACTCGTACACATTTTGGAACTTTCCAGATCAATCCAAAAAAAAATTGAACTTTCTCGAACATTTTAAATCGCTTATAATAAATTGCACTCATTTTAGAATTTTCTAGAAATATTTAGAACTTTCTCGAACGTTTTAAATCGTTTATAATATATTGCACTAATTTTAGAATTTTCTAGAACTTTGTCGATCATTCTAAATCGATCATAAAAATTGCACTCATTTTGGAACTTTCCAGATCATTCGGGAAATTTCTAAAACGTTCTCGAACATCCTAACTCGATAATAACAGTTTTGGACATTTTGGAACTTTCTAGATGAAGCCAGAAAATTTATAGAACTTTCTCAAACATTCTATATCGATTATAATAGTTTGCATTCACTCTAGAATTTTCTAGAACATTCCAGATATTTGTTAAAATTTCTAGAACATTCCAGATCGATTATAACCGTTTTACACATTTTGGAACTTTCTAGACCATTCCAGAAATTTTGAGATCTTTTCAGAAGTCCTCATGCGTTAGAAAAGGACAGCAATATATGTTTTAACATTTTCGCCACCGACAACCACTCCCTTCCACCCACCGCGACCAAACTCCCTTACTACCACCTGGAGACCAAGGGGTATTTACCACCCCAACGGGAAGTTGATTGGGGTTGGTGATGATTGAGAAAACTGCGTATTTACGTACTCACAAAAGCATGTATATTATTAGATTACAAAAGAACTTAAACAATGCAAAAAATACCAAATCATTAAATAAAGAACTACAATAAATGTGAAGTGTGCTGTGTGTGCGTGTGTGTGATTGTTGTCTTATTATGTAGGTTGATTGTCATGGCTCCTATACTATATAGGCTAAGCCTGTCCTGTAGGAACCATTTGTTCGCCAAGTTTCCAAGACAATGTCAATAAAGGTAGTTGAATCCAAATCTGTTCCGCAATTACGGAGCTGAGTTAAAAAACAAAAACACACCAACTTACGCATTTATAAAATAAGTCAGATTGGTAGAATGTAGAAAGCTTTTGTAGCAGAATCCGTCGCTGTATTGTTCTTCTTAGCTAAAGAGTTTGTAAGACTTTTATTAAATCGGAGTACACAAAGAAAATAAATTTAAATGCGTTATTCAGAAACTAGTACCTACACTAAAGCTTATTGAGATAAAATGCTTTTACGGTATTACCTTTTTGTAAGCGTGAACCGTATAGATAACACTAAAATAATTAATTTTACCTCGTTACTCAAATTCAACTTTATCGATAACTTCACGTCGCATTCTGAGCAGTAATAGATAAGATAGGCTATTTTTCATCCGGGAGCCGCGGGATGTAAGCTTTTTCTTCCGTAATTAATTACATAACGATAAATTATTTACTATTGTCCTTTACCTATAAATCCCGAAATAATTCATGTTACTTTAATTATAAAGAAAATACTTAATGACAATTATTTTGAGATGAAATTACCATTAATTGCAACTGAGATTACTGTTTGCTTTGTAATTTTCATACAACAGATAGTTTCGTAGGTGGTACTTTTTATTCAAAATCTGTTTTCGTCCCAGGATATTATTATTATTGGACGATAGGTTTCCTTGAAATTTAAGTTCATATTTTTTTCTGATTTTTCAGAATTATTGTTTTAGCTTTTGGGGTTGAGGATAAGTAAAACGGCCACTCGGGCAGTTGAGTCACATATACCTACATATCTTTACAATGTAAAAAATGCTTGTCAAGAATTAATAAACAGTATTTAAATACCACCCCCACATACTTGGTATACAATAGAGTATTTTGACATGTCGTGACTAGTCGAGTGAGACAAAGCACTCAAATGGAGCCCCCTTACCGCGTGAGACCACGAGGGCCCTCCAACAGTCTTGCTAATGACCACTCACGGGGAGCCCTGATCGAACCCTCTATTTATTCCTTTGACACCTGATTTCATGTAAAATATTCACGTTGACAATTCTCGGCTAGTCTTTTTGAAGCTTTTTAGTTGGGTATAGATTATCTGATGCCTCATCAATTGACATAGACAATATTAATCCCCATTTCGTCCATTTTGACCAGTTTGAAATAAGTATCCGACACAGATTGTGGGTGCGTTTCCCAGCCAGGATAAATATTAACGTAAATAAACAATGCATGTCTGATTATCCTGTATCTGTGTTAAAAGTATATCAGTTGGTGAAGTAGGTATATCAGTGACTTGTTTGCCAATTTTCCATAGCAAAAGCCTCTCTGCCAATGTAATTAATTCCAAAAAAACGCTGTTTATTTCCTGTAATTTTGACCATTATTAATTCTACGAACGACCTTAAGCAGCTTGCATGTTTTAGTGATTTTTATGACCTAACAATTGTGAAAACTACTGGATAATTTTATTTTTATTTCCATCATGAAAAGCTTTTGTTTGAAGATCCAATTTTTATTTTGAGTACTTTTAAATTGATTGCTGTTTCCACATCTATTGAAAAGTTAGCGATGGGAGTGTACGCATGAAAAATCGTATTGTATTGGAAAATAACTAGAACAAAAAGAACAGCGACAGGGTGACTGGTAATTAGTAAACGATACTTAGACAAATGATTGTACTCATGATAACAAACAACTTTCCTTTTTTTTATTAGCACATGAGCCCATAATATTTAGTACCTAACAAGAATAAGAATACACCATCAGCTTTTATTTAATTAAGTTATTTATCCCTATTTGTTTCTTTGGGAAAGTTGTTTTTTATCATGAGTACAATCATGTGTCTAAGTATCGTTATCGTTTACCAGTCATCCTATATACTAGAATTTACCCGCCTTATCGAGTCATCTTCTATTTTGCTGCATCCTTCAAGTATTATCTATTTATGTGCCTAGTTTCGGCCAAATTCACAAATATACGAAGAATTTTATAGAACTTTACTGTAAAATGTATAAAATTAAAATTATTTCCACTTAAAGGTAATCAGAATTTTGCTCGATATTTTATATTTAAAACAAACCATTAGGATAATTTTAGGGTTACATTGAAAAAACATAATTTCACATAACAAGTAGTGAAACGGGCGGCGTCAGAGTGAAGGCGTGAGCTCGACGAGTGCTCGTAAACAATGAACGGCAGGGTCGCAAACTCCAACGTCAGCAATCAGCTAAAACGCGAAGGGACATTATTTAAACAGCTTTTTATACACCATTGTTTTCTTTTAAAGGGACGCATTGTTTTTGTTGTCGAACTTGCGATATTAGGGGTGTAACAGAACTGGCCATAGAGTCAGAATATGAATAGAGTGATAGCGTTACCTTTTGCGATGCGTGAGCAGTTTGCATAATGTCTATATGCATCTGCATTCATGGATGTACACTAGAGATTTAATATCAGAAAAAAAAATGATGTGAGGTCCTTGTCACTTTTTCTCGGTAAAGGTATGGTTAAATAAAGAGAAATTGGCATTAATTATTAGATATGTATTTAGTGATTCAAACTATGAACGCGAGCGCAGTTAATTTCAATGCAGGGTTGATCATACCCGTGTCACGGCTCATACTCTAGTACATACAATCGCTCTATTAATATTCTATCTCTATGGAACTAGCATTGTTTTTGGATCCTTTGATATTTAATAGTAAAATTCCCTGTTACGAAACACTTATTGGTAATCAAAGTACTTATTCAAACGCTGATGTTTATGTATTACGCCGAAATAAAGTAAAAGTAAAGCTTAAAGTACAGCTTTGTTGAACGAATCAACAAAGTTTTGATGTGGTCCGACTTAATTCTGTGGGTCAATCCATTAGAATATCGATTCTGAATGGGAATGACGCGCCGGTTGTTGTGGAGGTACAGGCAGGAACATAATCCAAATTTTCAAATCGCCTACTGTAATACTGAAATTTATAGTGTGTAGGTTTTTTAGACACATTTTACAAAATACGTGTTAACTTTATTTACAAGCAAGTACATATAATGTCCTAATAAATTAGTGAATTTCCTCAATGAGTTATTAGTAATCATAAAATATAGGTCATTAGTTCACACTATACATTCATCTCTCAAGAGGAAATTCATTAATTTATTAGGACCTTATACAGGTCGTTGTTTTGGTCAGCGACGAGCGACTCAGGGTCGATAATACAAATGATACTGGTGCTAAAAAAATATAAAAAAAAATACTTTTTTTTTTAATAATAAAAATAAAAAAATTAAAATTTTGAATATCATGTAATAAGCTAAAGTATAGACATAATACTCAACGGGAGTACGAGGGAGTAAAGGGGTGGGGCGATGGCGGCTTGTGCCTAGCTCTAGTCTGTGCACGTGCCTAGTAACATACTTTGCAGTAATTTTATTTCAAATTGAATAAGGTATTTCTCAACATATTTACAGTATTTAATGGAATTAAGTACATTTTTGGGGAATATATATTTTGTACTACCGCTCCTGGGTAGCTTGTCGCCGACCAAAACAACACCCTGTATATAGTAATATCATGCAGTTATCTGGTTTCCACAGTAGGTACAGTATTACCCAACTGATAAGGCGCGTCGTGAATCTTCGTTCGCACAGAAAAGAAAGTATGGCCCGAAGATTTACGAAAGAATGCTTAAAACTTACAATCAACCTTAGATCACTACTATAAGGTTCATAATACAGTGTAGCTGTTAGTTCCGACTCACTCGCAAGTCACGCCCCTCCGCACGGCGCGCGCTAACATGGCGGCAGCTGCCGACCAATAGCGGTTCCCGCGCTTTGAAAATGTATCTTCTGCGCAGGTACATCGGTAAGCCATATTAGTTGGGTACTACTGTACATGCGTTACTTAATTTGGGACAGATTATTGTGTATACAGTATGTCCCAGACTTTAATTACCTAATATAAAAATTACGGAGTTTTTAGGGTACCGTACTCACAGGGCAAAACGGGGCCTATTGCTGTCACGGTCACGTTGCTGTCTGTCTGTCTGTCCGTATGTCACGGGTACTCTAGCTTTGCGGAATGAGTTACCTACTGGCCTGGAGTTTGGATATTGTGTAGTATTATTTTTCAGGGGGCAACATGGCATGTCCCACATGCCTTACTTGTATCATTTTCTATAGCTCATTGAATAACGAACAAATATACGGTATATCATGTACGTAGATATACTGTATTTAAACAGCAAATTTTAATAATAGTTAAATATAAAATAGTAAAGAAATTATAACTATGTAACATATACGGACATATTCCCGCTGTGAGAAAAACTGTGTCGCTGAGAGTCGGTCACCTCGCTGTCGGCACACATTAGTCAGGAGCAGGGTAACAGTCAAACGAAAAAATATTAAAATACAGCGTGTCTTGTGTAAAAAAAAAACAGGAATCACGTCTCATAAGTAAATTAATAGTTCAATCACTTAGTTCACACACACACATAAATAGCCGACGACATTACGTTGCCTCAGTTTAGTCTTAGCGAGAGAACTGTCTGACCTAGTCTGTGAAACTAACATAGATATTAAAATAAAATTTCACAGCAAAGGGGTTATAGATCCACAAAACTAAGTTGGTACTTTTATTATTGTACGGAAGCCTCGGTGCACGAGTTGGACTCATACTTAATATACGTTCCCTCGCACCTCGTTTTCAGGAAACGTAATAATTGGTCACGTCATTACTGTAGCTTATTAAACAAACTCGCATGTCCGAGTTCCGTCGGAAGCGGAAGCAAGCGGAGCGAACGGAGCACGCTAGCGGACCGGATACGGACACGTTCCGGACCGTTATCCGCGCGAGCACATCCGGCCACTGTGCGGCCGCTATCACTCGTTACTGGCAACACTTTATTTTACTATTGTACGCGGGTGGTATCGAAAAAAGGATCTCGGTTACGGACCCCCGTTTTTGTGGAGTATAGTATATCCATAGTATAATAACGATAATGAAGCTTTATCTATTACGTTCAAAACTTACAGGATTCAATTTAAGAGAAATCCTCCAAAGACAACTTTTGTATGTCAAAAAATCAAACGGCAAAATCTACAAAGTAGACTGAATCACTATTTAATAAGTAAATAGCAAAAAAATGCTAAAAGGAGTTTTCTTCCGCGGACGCTCGGACTGTGGAATGAGCTCCCCGCCGAGGTTTTCCCAATGGAGTACAGCATGGGGTTCTTCAAAAAGGGTGTGAAGCGGTCTTTCTTCAGGGTCGGCAACGCGCGAGTGATACCCCTGGTGTTGCAAGCGTCCATAGGCTACGGTAACTGCTTTCCATCAGGCGGGCCGTATGCTTGTTTGCCACCTTAGTGGTATACAAAAAAACAAACTTAAGCAGACCTGCCCCCACAAGCAGCACTTGTTCACAAGTATGACGCGTGTGGCAGCCATCGCCCTCCTTATATAATATATTGGAGGAAGTGGCCAACCAACAAAAGCCTAGTCGTAACATTTTGTAATCTTGCTCTTGGCCTCTACCTCTAGATCCTGACAATATGGCATCAAAATGAGAAGAGGTAGATACTAATGTATCAGACGCAATTAGTATTCTGAAATAAATTACGTACACCTTAAAAAATATCCAATATCTTGTGTTCCAAAGCGCGCAGGTAATTATTGTGTCTAACAGAACATTATCCCACCTCCAAGTGACACTTTTAATTAATTGGGTTGAAACCCTAAACTTGAATGTAACATTTGCTGACTTTATTAAATGCAACCACATAATCAGTAAGTAATTAGTTTACCAAAAACCGATTCGACAAAATATAATACACATCCTCCGTGGCGATGCTGTTATTAAACGCCTATTAGGTATGTTACAGTGATATATGTCATTATCTTTTAATTTTTAGGATACCGATCGAATCTGGACTGGATGAGGACTCCGTCAGTCTGTGTGTTTATCACAGCGGTATATTTCAGCAACCACTAATGCAATAGGTATACATATTACTTTATTTAAAATTTGAAATGGTTTTAAATATTGCTGACCCAACCTTATTGCAAATAAAAAAAATTGGCAACAGTTATGGCGCTGTCGGAACCCTGCGCGAGTCGGACTCAGACTCGAACTTTGCTGGTTTTATTACCTGTAATAATTCAATAAATATTGTAAGGACCACAGATTACACCTCCTCACTCCCATGTTCCACGCGCTCCATCTGCCTTGTTCTGTAATCTGAGTGCAGGACGAAGTCGAGATGAAGACATTTTATAAAATCTGCTGTGATAAAATCGATAGCATCAATTTGGTTTTTATATAGATTAAAGGTAAGAACAATATCACATCAATAACATCAGTTGCTGACGTGCCTACGCTGCTCCTCCGTGCGATGGGGCGGTTGCCGTGGGCCGTGTGTAAAAGAAGGCAGCCCATACTGTGGTGTGGTCAGTTTAGGTAGCTTCCTACTACAAATTTAATCCAGGTTAAAACCACATTAAAACGTAATTAGAGCCATATGTAATATGAATAGAGCTGAAACACAACTGAATATTAAGCAAAGGGGTAAATTTTAATGAACCTCAATAATTCTGGTGCGAAAATGCAGCGTGCGGGGCGGCCGTGGCGTGAGAACGAAGAGCTACCATAATTTTTAAATATGGAATACGTTTTTTAAGTTACTGTTATGCCACGTTATGCTGCTGGTGATGTAACTATACACACAGTGCTATATACGTATTTCTTTTCTGAGATGATAGATTAAAATAGACTTCTTCTCTTACAGATTGTAGACGGTGTCCGATTATCTCTCGTTCTCTCCCACTTTGTTAAATATACACAGGTCACAGACAATATCACATACATATAAGATCAAAAGAAAATAACTTTGCTCGCAAGCAAGCATCCCAAAAAGCCAAGTCGCGAAACGGAGCTTAAAAATGTTTAGAGATTTGTTTCATTTACTTTTGTGGGAAATATTTTCACATGGATCAAGAATAAATTAACTGACATTGCCTTCAATTCTGCGCGCTTACACTTGTAGAGCTACTTATATTTTATTTGTTTTTTGACGATACCTTTGGAAGGTTTGAAAACGCCATTGTGGTATTTGTATAGACGTCTAAAACTATCAATTGTTCAATCGTAAAATATTACGAAACCTTGACTTGAAAAGCGAGATAATAAGACCAACATGCGTTACGCAAGGTAAATTAAATGCAAGCGTGAACAAGTATTTTTATAAAATTATACGACTCGTCGATTTTGACGGTTTAAATATTATATTGACTATAACAGGTGGAGATTTCGAGATAGCATATTTTCGAAACGTATGTTGGATTAGTCATGCTGAACAACTTTTACTATGGGACCAATAGTGAATTCTCAAAAAAAACTTTTCATAGTAAATGTCAACCTTTCTCGATCATAATATATGAAAAGTATTTTTTTTTTGAGAATTCGATGTTGGTCCCATAGTTAAAGTTGTTCAGCATGACTAATCCAACATACGTTTCGAAAATATGCCATCTCGAAATCTCCACCCAACTAAATGAGTTTCTTACCTCCACAATAATGCGAGAGCCATCCCACAAATTTGCTATACACGCATGCCTGCACACTGCGGCGTGGTGCATCGACAATTCCACCGATATAATTTGTTGCCTTTAATAATATAATTATCCAGATTTAACAAACAAAATACTGGTCATGCTGTTTTTACTCGTAGTTAGAAGACCAAAGTATTGCGAACATTTCCAATAATATTGAGTAGGCTATGCCTTTAGCTGACAAGTATTACAGGCTTCCTTCTCGTGCCATTTGCACACATTTTATGTTGCGTCATACTACGATTTATGTTCGTGAGCGTAGCAGTGATGTAAAGAGGAGTATTTAAAGCTCTTTATGACCTCCTTCTACTATATTTACTATATTGTATCTAAAATATCCTGAGAATTTTTTCACACATAACTATGTGATCCCAAATTAAGCTGAGCTTGTACTATGGAGACCAGATTATTATTAAAACCCAACAGTATAATTTTTTAACACAAATATACATAACTAGCACGTTTCACCATCGCCACGATCCCTTTTTTACAAGCTTTCATTGTATATAGTTTCACCTGCTCTCATGTCTGTGTGTAATCAAATATTGCATTTTTTTATCCACTTCCCGGTTTCCGGTCGAGCTGAAATTTTTGCATGCATATGTAAATCGGACAACAGTGCAATATTATTAAAACATGGAACTGGTCTGGTGATGGAGCCATGAAGGTGGCCATGAGCACTGCAATAAAACGACGCCACTCCATTTCGTTTGATTCGACTTGACAAGGATCTGATGATTAATTTGGTCGACTAAGACATAAAAAAGCTAGTTTAAGAAAAACTTGTTGAAAAAAAGCCTTCCTTAGTGGATGCCTCCGTTGTTGCCTCTGCGTATTGAGCTGTGCGAATATCTGACAATCAGTCAATTTGTCCTTTTATACCTACAGATATATTTATATTAGATAGATAGAACATTACCTATACCAAGACTCGGGACAAGCAGACATGTTCAAACAATAGTTCGCCCCAGGTGGGAACTAAGCCCACAATCTCTGGTGTGACAATGTATTTTACGAACCACGCCAACTGACTCAATGAGGGCTATGGCAATTGTTTCTGTTACTCACCAGTTGGCACCACTAGCGAGTAAGATCGTCGGCTGCCGTTGAAAAAGTATTTATTAGCGCGGCAGAGCCTAATAATTGATAATCACAAAATACAACATTTATTATTCCTCTTTATTGCGCAGTCCCGGTTTGTTCTGAAAAAAGGAGCACAGACGATTCCGAACGACAAAACTCACCCAAAACAATGGTTGGTAGCGATTCACATGCATGTCTTTACAACAATCATAACTAACTAGTGAAAATCCGCGTAAAAAAGCTCGCATACAGTAAACGTTCAAACAAGCGCCTCTCGCGGAAAATTCAAGCGATAGCCCTCATTCTACTCAACCAAAATATATGGACAAATATAAGCTACACAACAAAGATTACATCAAACATTACAACATGACAAACCATGTAATAACTCATGGTGCGACAGAGCTGGTCCGGTAGCGGACGCCGCGGTCGGTCCGATAACGCAACGCTACGTGCTTCCGGCTCGCCAGCGACACCTTCCTCTACTTCCGGTGGTGTTATCTATGGTATAACCTACCACTTCACTGCCTCTGAATTGCTGATATTACCTAATGAGTGATGTAACTGAGTTATTATGGTGGTGTTTTACCTTAGGTTATGTAAACCAAGCCTGTAATGAGTTTCAGTTACTATTTAGGCGAGAAAAAATGATGTATTTTTTTTTAACTGTGTATAGGCCTTTATTTGACCACAATCTCACCATGGTAAGTGATGATGTAGCCGATGGGAACAAAGCCTAGAAGGAACTGGCTCTCGAGTGGAGCTGTCGGAACACAGCATTAGTTGCTTGACGACAAATTTTCAACTTGAGGGTGGTAGCCAGCCAGATGGGTACTACAAAGTACCTTACCACCATGCTACTATTTCTCACGATGTTTTCCTTTACCGAAAGCTCAAGCTCATTGTTGAAATGATTCGAACCTAAGATCTTCGTCTCGGCATCCGACGTCGCTACCGCTGAGCTATCATCGCCTCAAAAGGTATGATATAAATGATAATTTAGGAGCAGATCTCGTGATTTATCTATATTGTTTTAACTTTTATTCATACTTTTATTTTTAAGATCGAAAAATTAATTTAACATACAGAATATATAGAAAATTTTAGTTGATCATTTATATTAATAAATATGTATAATGATTATTAAATAAAATCATTATTTTATATGTTAGACGGCTGACAAGCAGGCAGGTGGTCCACCTGATGATAAGCGGTCACCGTTGCCTATTGACATTTGCAACACCAAGGGTATATCGCGTGTTGCCAACCCTCTCTTCACACCCTCATGAAGAAACTGAAAAATCAATTTTATTCATGATGAAATTTTTTATTTTAATTAATTAACAATAAACATTTATTTTCATTTAATACCAACATTAAACGAAAACGTTTTAATCGAAACGCAATCATCATGATGGAAACACAAAACATGAATGCGAAAGGAATAATCATCAAATGATATTTTATAGAGATAACAATAAATCCGAGGCATTGATTTGCGCGTGGACCGCTGAGCAATTATGATGATTCGAATGATTTTCGACGCGTTGACCCGAATAAATTACAGTAAGTGATAACACTGCAAAATGTGTAATTAATGTACGTGTCCATGTATGACGATATGTTAATTCCTTTTGTAAAATACAAAATTATAGTTGACTATATTCCGCCCCGCAGTTTCACATGCGTACTCGAGTGCTTTATTGTTTTCCCGAGATGATACTATTATGTGTGTTAATTCAGACCATATTCTATCTGTGTGCCATACATCCAAATCCGTCCAGCAGGTTGTGTGTGATTGGAGTCCCAAACATCTCAAGTTTGACATTTGAGAGATTTTATGATGTGAAATACCTATTTATAAAACTAAAACACTGTTTATGTTGTCACTAGGACTCTGTCTGTCTGTGTAGGTTATCTGTCGCCAAGCACCTTTCGGTGTGTTCCGATAGCTGCACTTGAGAGCCAGTTCCTTCTAGGCTTTGTGTGCTTACCACCTTCGACCACATCATCACTTACCACGGTGAGATTGCGGTCAAACACAGGCCAATAAACAGGAAAAAAATATCAGGAATGCAACGCCAACGACTCGCACTTTAGCGAATACGAATAATAAAAAACTTTTCTTGGTCTTAGATTTTAACCGAATAATTAAAATCAAGCCTTAGCAAGTTCTTATTCGTTGCATCCCTAGTTACCATCCATAGATTTACATACGTAGGCATCGTGTTGGTTCTCACATATTTATCGGTTTACTTACTTTTTAACCGCCTTCAAAAAAGGAGGAGGATCTATGTTCGACGCGTATGTTTTTTTGTCAGTGTTAGTTTGGTTCTTAGTTCATAAACCTTTCGACAGAAATGAATTAGATTTTTCATTCTACTACACACACATTGATCACATTCTACTATTATTGTCAATCAATGTGACGCTATTTACGCAACAAATAAAATAAATTCGAATGGGTAATAATTCAATGATTCGAATGTAGACTTAAGTAAAATATAAATGTTAAATTAATGTAACTTAATTTTATCCCAGTATATTCATATTTAATTAATTAAATCAAGTTTACTACAGTAGTATTTATGGAGATATGGTCTATACCTACCTATTTGAAATACGTTGCGATACCATACGGAATGCGAAGTTGGTAAATACAAATGATTTAGCATCGTCTAGCTAGAGGGCGAGAAATAAAATTTATTAGCATCAATTACTTAGTACAGTACCTAGGTATATAGGAAGAAAACATGCTATCGTGGCGTAGGGTAATCACACCGTGTATTCAATTTTTACCTTTAATTTGACCACTACTTAGTATTACTATGCAATCTATAATTGAAGAAATGCCAAATTCCCTCGTCTTGTCTCTTGAAAGAATGGCGCACTCGGACGATTTCTTTTGTACATTACTTAAAACGTCCATTGAATTTTTATTTCGTTTTCAAAGCAATTTAAACAGTTTTTTTCACCGTATGTCATACTCGTATAAAAAATCTTGAAAAGTCATTACTATTCCAATTTTGATTATTGAGTATGTACTATACTCTATTTCACATAGAATGAGTCGTCAAGGTCAAGGGTTTTTTACCAATAACTAGTGAAATTCCATTTTAATTACTCTGAAATAGTACTCACAATATTTCATGAAACCTCGTTCTATCATAGTATTCCTTTATTATATCGAAATGAACATTAACCATTGAGAAATCTAATAAAATACCATATGTCACAGAACTCATGCTATTTGAAATCGACTATAGTATTATATATTTCTCCTACTTGTTATTTCTACCTACTACAATTTTCAATTGTATTTCATTTAATGTAGTAGAAAATCAAGTCTATTCCTTTAATGGTACAAACGTCGTATGAAACCTTCTGATGTACGAGAGAGAGCTGTGTGAAAAAGTTTGACGATAGACATGAATACGCTTTTAGGGAGCCGATAGCGTTGCAGGCAGCGCGAGCGGTGCATTCCCGCCACGTGGCTCGAATACTAATACAGAATCACGATTTACTTTTAAGCTTTCTGAGAACCGAATTACGAAATAAGTACTTGAGTATAAAGAAGCAATCTAAAAGAAACCGGCCAAGTGCGAATCGGACTCGTACACGAAGCGTTCCATAAAAACGTTTCTTGTAACGCACCCCTTATTTTTTTTTGTTTTTTTATTACTTATTGTTATAGCGGCAATAGAAATGTGAAAATTTCAACTGGCAGACAGACTGATGGACGGACAGCGGAGACTTAGTAATTTTACCTTTGGTTACGATTTCTAGTCCCTAATGTTTGATTTAATATCCGTTTAATTTCAACTATTTCAATAGAAAGGTATAATGTAGTTAAAAGTTTATTTTAAACGCTTAAATTCTAGGTAATTTTGTTAATTATTCAGCACAAGGCTATGTATATATTCCGATGCTGAAACTGAAGGCAGAGTCTTTTGATTGAGTCTTATTAGGATTCCGACCCTAATAAGACAATCAAAAGACTCTAATACAGACTGATGGACGGACAGCGGAGACTTAGTAATGTTACCTTTGGTTACGGATAACCGTATAACGGGAACCCTAATAAGACTCAATCAAAAGACTCTACCTTCAGTTTCAGCATCGGAATATATACATAGCCTTGTGCTGAATAATTAACAAAATTACCTAGAATTTAAGCGTTTAAAAATAAACTTTTGATACAGTTGAAATTAAACGGATATTAAATCAAACATTAGGGACTAGAAATTCATATTTATTTCTGTTTTGTTTCAACTGAAACTGCTAGCAAATATCACAGTTAGCCCTATAACTCGCAAATAGGCTGAAATAGGTAGATAGGTTGAATCACCACAATCGACGCTCACGTTTGTCGGCCTACCGCAACTTGTATGAGACCATGTTAACCGTTTGATACGAACGCAATAACGCCATTATGCAAATGAGAGGTTATTCACACAATTATAACGTGTAATTGAAGTTTGAAATTATATTGTCTTTTATTCAGAGTCCTGGATTGAGACTCAAGACACGTCTCACGATATTATATTGTAATATTACGAGCTCCAGTTATTTGCATCAAGCTGAAAACGTACTGATGGAACTTCTTTGTAAAATAAAAATCTTCGAGATCGATTGACATAATGGGAGTCCCAGTGTCCGGAGATAGGTAGGTACATATTATTACAAAAATAAATTGATTGTAGGACAATGCAATGAGCTTCTCCGTTGATTGTTAATTAAGAAAATTAATAACGAAGTAAACGTCCCGCCAATGTTATACTAGAATAGGGTTGCCATACGTCCCGGTAATCCGGGACATGTCTCGGTTTGAAGCGTGGAGTCCCGGACGTCCCGGTGTGCGTGCGTGGACGTGTCGTGTTGATTTTGTCATTATTTTATTTGGTTTCTAATTATAATGGGGCAAAAATTAACACAGTAACATCTTTTTTTTTTTAATAATAATAATAATCATTATTTGTCACCACAGACCAAAATACAGACATTTTTAAAAATATTGTTACATCGCTAAACAGACAGATTTAGACTATTGATAACAGGTACTCATTAATTTATGTAATGTTGATTATATCATAATTTAACTTTGTTTCAATTAAGTAATAACAATTATTTCATACTTGCAGAAAAAAATATTTTTATGCTGTTAAGTTATTTATACCTTTAAGTACATAATATTAATGCTACCTATTTGTCTAATAAAACTTCCTTTTTGATCTACCTACACTACTTTTACTTCAATTGTCCCATTCCCATATTTATGGCAACCCTACTAGAGGTGTACCTATTATGAAAGAGAATCTAAGAAAGTTTGAAGATTACCTGTTTCGTAACTTCCGAGTTCAGTTCAAAATGAGTCAATGAAGCGATGATTAATGATTGGCGATTATAACAGCTATCTATTGTTTCTATGTACCTACTAATTAACTTGTTTCCTGAATGCTTTATTTCTTAATTAAGAATTTAGATTATTATTTGGGCTAGGTGGCTCTGTTTCAAGTACATATCTGGAAATGAGTTTTTGAAACAGAGCCACCTAACCCAAATAATATAATTTATATCTGCGACCAGACTAGGTCTATATTTATCGCCACATAAATTAGATCATCAAGACCTGCAGCTATAATAAACTACGCTATATTCTTGACAGGAATGGATTTTACTTCATCTGGGTGTAACTGGTGTTTTCCCAGGTGAGTATTTCGTTTAGGCATAAGTGCAATGACACAAGAGATAGCATTTAGGTACCTACTATACCTAATAGGTGTAAAAATGTTACTCTAGCTCAATAACTCATATGAAAATGTATCTCTCTGACCCTTTCAATCTCCATTATTGGAAAATATTTTCCAATAATATAATATTTTCGTATGATGGCACAATCCATTATCATTATGAATCAAGTTACCTCGTGTCCATTGGAATGCCTTTATGGTTACAGTTAGTGTTGCCAGGTGTCCCGATTTGCGCGGGACGTCCCGATTAACCCTTTATCGGGACGCCAAATGTCCCGATTTTTCACTAATCTCATGAGTCTTTACTATATTTGATAATTTTGACAGGAAAAGTGAATATAACTATGCTGCTACTACATAAAAATATTTTTGCTTTTATATTTTCTCACCAAATTCAGACTTTCACTAGTCCCCCGATTTGAAACCCAAAATCCCGATTATTTTATCCTTACGTTCCGAAATTTGACACACGGGACCTGGCAACACTAGTTACAGTATATGTGGAAAATATTCTCTCTGATTATCCGTCCATATTGTATAGGTATCTATGAATCGGACTTTGTGGGTCCCCTCCGAAAAAAACATGGAATTAATTAATTTAAAAAAAACAGGTATATAGGATGACTGGTAATTAGTAAACGATACTTAGACACATGACTGTACTCATGATAACAAACAACGTTCCCAAAGTTTTTTTTATTTACTTAGTACATGAGCCCATAATATTTAGTACATACCTAAGAAGAATAAGAATGTATTTAATTTAGTTATTTATCCCTATTTGTTTCTTTGGGAAAGTTGTTTGTTATCATTAGTACAATCATGTGTCTAAGTATCGTTTACTAATTACCTATAAAGATTGGCTTGAATATTTGCCTGCTGATAGTACATTGTTAGCGACGCAGCATTGCCAATTTTTATCCCTGGTTGACAACGTTGACAACCATCTTAGGACTAATACACAATGCTTATTCTTGACTAAAATATTAGTCCCCATTGTGACGACATCCGATACTAACCTTTGGTCACAGCACCTCCGCTTCGAAACAGTTGAGTATTTCTAAACACACTTAAAATGCCCATTACCTGACCGGTAATCGAAACCCCAAGACCTAAAGTACCTATACACTAACAGTGCGAGAAATCAACAAACAACAAATGGCGAGTATTTCTCGCTCTTTGCTCGGTAGCAATTCCTCAGGCGTCAGTTTTCAGTCAGCGGCGGGCTCTTTGTCACAAAGACGACCATTTCCTTGCGGGTCGAGGCTATTGTAGAGGCTACGATACATTTCCTTGGAAACGATTACTTTCTTTTTCTTCGTTTTATTGTTACTTACATGGCATTAGCTGCAACCGAACCATATTAGGTCTATTTTGGCACTCAAATTAAATATTATGTACCGTACCTAAACCTTAACCTTAACCTTCTTTAACTTAGACTAATTTTATTTATTTACTACCTCTTTTATGTTGCAATGCAAGGCCTTGCAGGGCTATCTTTCAGCCGCCATGGCAACTAAGGTTTTTTTATTTTTTCCTTGCTACTGCGGTTGCGAGGGAAGTGTTTTAGGGTTCCGAATCAAAACGGTAAAAAGGAACCCTTATGGTGCCACTCCGTCCGTCTGTCACACCGCTATATTTCAGCCACTGATGCTATTTATTTGAAATTTTGTAAATATTGCTGGACCACACATATTGCTAATGAAAAATTTCATGAAATATTATTTTCCGCCGGAATGGGGACTTAGTTATCATATGAAAGAGCTTCATTTGTATATTCCAAATCAGGTTTTTATTTTCTTTTATGTTGTTTAGTTTTTGACTTATGATGAAAAATGCAAAAGAAATACCAAATACAATTTGAGAATAGACTAGATATATTACTTTATGTACCACTATCTTACACGATGACTTAATTGCAAATGAATCTAGGATTTCCAAGTTAGGTACAATATGTAAGTTATATTTTATTCATTCCGATTCAAAAGCACGAGATCGTAGAAGTAAAAAAGTATACATATTACCTAGTAAGTATAGCAACCCTATAAGTCGACTGCGGCAACGGCAACAGCAAAGCTCTAATGGCCTCTATTCACAGCGCACCGACATCTCGCCACCCGAGTGACACTTGCGGGAAACGGCACATTGTTGCCGAGGGCGTGGTGTGATCGCGCCACGCGTAAGCCGGATAAAAACATCCTCAGAATCGGTAAGTAGGTACAGGTAAGTACTTTGGTGGATTTGGAGCAAGTTTTGAAGATCAAATGTTTTCAAAGAAAATGTTTGTTTATACGATGCTTTCTTGAAACAGGGTTGAAACCTACGGTAACCAGATGCTCTGGTAAAGCTGATGAAAAAAGGTAAATAATTTATGAAACAAACTTCAGGCTCACGGTTTTACGCGTAATAATTCAATTGCCACACTTCTAAGGGTCAGTTGACACCGAGACGTGTCGCGTGACGCCGTGGGACTCTAATTATCTCATTGAAATTTGTACCTTTTTGCGTGGTAAAGAAAGTTGTATTTGTATCGCTATCTTAAAAAGTCGTGTCGCGTCGCATCTTGATGTGAACTGACCTTAATGCGCGAATCCCGAAAAAGCCACCCATAGGGCGCACAAATAAAAAAAACTAAATTGGGAGCATCCACCTGGATCGCTTGCTACGAACCGTAGCACGTCTACGAGACAAGTAGTATACTCTCATGCTCAACTTGGCATAGCAAAATAACAATCTTAGAATTGAAATTTACCCATGTAAATAGTATTTAAAGAACAATGGGTCAGGTTATATGGAACGCGTCCCCAGAATGTAGCACTATAAGCTATGGTGGAGATTGTTGGCCACATCGAGGGCATCATTTCATTGTATGACACCAAGTCTGGATTCCATGGGAAAAAAAAGATATTCACGGTTAAAGCAAACAAAATACTGTGTAACTTCGTTACCATTCCGCAGTATTATGAAAACTTTTCTGGTTTTAAATCATATATGAAGCTAATCCAGAGTGTAATCTATCTATGTGCTAAGTTTCACCCACATCTGATTAGCCATTTTGGCGTAATTTTAAAATAAATATCGACAGAAACTTAAGCATTTATTACTTACATTACTAGGGTCAAGATCAAATATTATTATTATTCTTTCTTTTTTAATTGGCACAACAAACAAGTAAACTTACATATTACCTACTTACTATATAACATTTTGTTACATTGCTGTTCTATAAGAGTAATCAGTCTCGTTGTCCACGTATTGAATTAACTAACGGGTAACGTACTTTAATGTTTATTAATTAAAAAGTTAGGGTGAATTATATTACATTTTCTAAGCTAATTTACTGGACTGATATCAATAAAAATAGGCACACGCGGTAGCACAGAGCCTAGAGATGGACATGCAATACATTTTTCTCAGGAACACAGGTGAAGCCACAAGGCAAGGCACAGCAGCAAGGTACTCTAATATTATAAACATGAAAGTTGGTTTCTCTGTTTGTTATATTTTCACAGCTATGTTACTGGACCGATATCGATAAAATATCAGCAGAAAGATAGCATGGACCTTGGAGATAGCCATACATTTATTTTTCACCTGAAAACGCGATTGCGATCGCTGGTATTGAGTATTCTGTGCCGCAGGCTAATAATAACAAAAAACAATCATTACAAAAGGAACATTTTTGTAACTTCAATTGTGAATATCTTTTTTCTCCCATGGAATTCAGACTTGCTGTCATAGAATAAAACAATGTGCTCGACGAGACCTACAATTACCACTACAGCTCATCGTGCTACAGTCTGGGGACGTTTTTACCCATTATCCTTTACAAATATAAAAAAAATTTACTAAAGGTATTTTCATTATATACGCGAGGGTTCTATCTGAACAAAAACATAATGGAATGATAATTCCTCGATAAAAAAAATCACAAAGATACCTCTAATAATAATGAATTTTCGTTTTTATTCGTTCATGGTGTACCTAATTAAGACAAAAATTCGATAAATAATATCACTAACATATATATCACCTAACTGGTACTAACGATTTTTTTAAAAATATTCTATACTTTACGAGTTATTTAGATAAGAAGCGCTTAATTCATTTTTGTTCCGCGAAACACGTCTGTCTCCGTCTCATGCCACGCGAAGATTAGACATAAGTTTATTTCATCTGACATTGCCATATTTTTCTGGCACTCTTAATAAGATAGGTACCTATACTAACTACTAAAATAGGCTCATATTAACGTTCAAATACCTACAAATGTCAGTAATACCTCAGAGTATATAAATACTACTAATACGTACCAGAATGTCCAATAAATAATTCTCGGATCAGCAATGTCCAACTAAACGTGTGAAGTATGAATATTCCAGTGCACGTTTACAGTGAGATTATGGCGTCAGTTTCTAATCCACTCACACCGGAGCAACATACTGCATTAGGTACGTCACGCAAATAGAGTACGGTTCTAATTGTACCTGTAGTTTAAAGTCTATATTTAATCATGTAAGTGTAATTCTAGTTATTAAAATAAATCGAGATGCAAATATCCATAACAGTACACGACTTCCTTGGTACTAGGCGCACAGCCCCTCTAGACAAGATGGTTGTCGACAATCGTCATCGTTACTAAACGATCAACCTTTGTATGGGATTGACATAAGAAATTGTTAAAAATCACGTGATATTTCGATTTGAAATGTCAATCCCATAAATTCAAATTCAAATTCAAATGTTTATTGCATTTTTCATGTGTAGATAAGATGACAAACATTAATAAGGCACAACATGAAACCCTGTTAGGGCACAGCAAATAAATAGGTACAGTATAATATAAACTTGTTAAAATTATGGTTACAATTTAATTCATTAATTTAACATTTTACATAGATTATTCAATATTTAAAATATCAACAATATCTAATTAAGTACTTACTACGTCTCATATTTATTTTAAAAATAATTTAAATTATATCCAACTAATAATATATTACATATTTACCTTTCATCAAAAAACTCCTGCAGTGTATAAAAGCATTTATGTTTCAAGTAATTAGTTAATTGTGTTTTAAACGCATTAAGGTTTTCTGTATCTTTAATATGTTGGGGAATTTTATTATATACTTTTATTGACGTGACATATGGACCAGAATAAAATATGTTTAATTTTGAATTGGGGAGTGCTAATCTATTTTGGTGTCTTAAGACTCATACAAAAGTTGATGAAGAAAATTATTAGCAAGTGACGCAAAATGATAATGACCGTGATTGAGCGGTTCTATACGATGTAGTCTTCACCCCTTTCGGATAGCTATACCCATGCTATACCCTTTCCATTTTGTTATCTATTATCTTGGGTCTTGGTTATCTAGGTAGTTTATTCCTAGCAAAAAAAAATGACGATACATTTTCCTTTGTAAAAACTTGCTAGCTTTCCTATACGTTAAATAACCGCGGAATTCTTAAACATGTTCAACCCGCACCCTGCTCTCCTGGGAACATGAAAGTGCTAAGCCTATTTTACTACAACACTCGAGAACCTTTGGAAGTTCATTTCTGTACTGTATTTTACCTTGCTTAACACTAACATGCCGAATATCTAAAGTAGCCGTTTGCCAAAGTTTTTGTAAAAGGTCCTATGATAGCACAATTCTAATACCGACCCTCTAAAATAAACAAACTAAGGGATTTAGAACGCATAATTTATGGATCATCGATAATGGAACCTATACAAGCCTTTGTATCCTTAATGCAAAAGTTAAATTCAAATTTTATTTCGTTGAAACGTAGGTATGTGTGTTGGTTAAAAGATAAGCACAACATTCCGGGACCCTTCCAAAACTCAAACACTATTTAACATCGTGCAAATATCAGTGAATACTGATACGAAGGCCCGGATTTATAGATTCACGCAAGATTTAACTTTTACTTGCTATCTATTAATGTCTATATTATTTGGTGCCCTTAACTTATTCAATGCTCATGTGATATTTTGATGAGATTAGTAGACATCGAGAAAATATCCCTTCCGAGCAATCCAACTCTGCAACTAATCTTCCAAAGTCATTGCACTGATAAATAACAGTACTGTCCAATAACTGCATTTAAATGTTTAGTGTGCCCTTGATTTAGCCAATCAGAGCGCAGGTGTTCTTGACTTAGCCAATTGGAGGGCATTGACGGTGGTGGGGAATTGGCGGAATAGATTTCAAACAAAATGAACGTCATTGCGCTTCTTTGGGTTAATTTTTCGATGGGTTTAGGTCAGATAAAACTCAATAAGTTGATTATAAATATGATACAGATGAAAACTTCGGCAGATATGAGTGCTTCCAGTTCAAATATCTACTTTCAACACCCACTTGTTCGTAAGCAAACAGCATCAAACTCTCATGAATAAGCAACTCTAAAGCAGCAAAAGGAAATCATCTGTGTTCCCATCTACTCAAACTTGAGTAATAAAAGCGCCGTCCACTTGTGCATTTTGAAAGGAAGTGGGGTGAAAAAAAGTGAAAATAAAAAGTGGTATAACCGGGAGTGTTCGACCGTGGCACGCAGACGAGTCAGAATTTAAATTAACCACTTCATATTCTGGCTCGTGTGCGATGAAATATTTATACTACCGCGCGGCGGCGAGGGTGTATCACTCTCATAATAATATAACAGTTACTGTCTGTCAGTACCTTCGTCTGTACCGAATATAAGGTACATCGAGTAAAAGGGAAAAATGTATTGATGAGTCAATAAAATAAAACAGGGATTTAATTTGGCAACAGAATAAAAACCCATGCAGAAAAAACCATAGGATAATAATTTTACTTTGAGCTTAGCTCAATCTTTGCTCTAGCTGTCTTTGAGATGTAAATTTTCCTTTTGGTATTTTTTTGGTCTTGCCGAAATACACAATGTGTGTCACTTTTCTCGCTCTAAGCTCAGGTTTAAGATAACTTTATTTCTCTTTAAAAATATTTTCACTTGCGTGAAACCCTTTAATGTTTAGTTTTATTTCACTTTTATTATTTTTTGTTGTAGCAGCAATAGAAATACACATTCTGTGAATTTTCAACTGTCTAACATTACGGAGGATAATGTTGCTCGCATCCGTACGTTTTACCCAGGTTACCGTACACGTATCCTCCGGGTGGTGCTAAATGAGTAACAGCCCGCATCTGTAGCTACTCGGACTGATGAGGTTCGCAGCTGGAACTACGGGTCTGGCTGTTTGACGAGGGTACGCGGGGTCAGGTAGGCCCACCGCCTTTTTCAAGGTGGCACCTGACATTGGAGTCGGACTCGCGATGGTCTATGTGGTGGTTGCAAGGGAGTGGCATGTTGTCTGCTCGGTAGTGAGTCGGCCGAGCGTCATTCCTCGCGCGCAACAAGTGTCTGAAGTTACCGGCCTAAGGCAAAGGGTCACCTGGTGGTCAGACGCGAGGTTCGTGAGTAACCCTCAAGCAAGTGAGCTCCTGTGAGCGAACTGCATCTCCGGAACTTTCCTAGATAGAAAGTAGAGGACTACCCGTTAGATTAGTTTTCCAGCAACCCATCTGTAGGCATTGGGTAGATGCGTGGATACGTATTCGAGCGGTAAGCGTGCATGACAGCTCCGGGACCATTCTGGAGAAATGGGAGCCAGCTTCTCTGGCGTCCCTAGCGGGGATTGAATCCGCTAGTACCAACAAGGTGTGCTTGTGCTTGCGTACTGGGGTGCGCTTGGTGAGCGACTTTGACAGCTCCGGTAACATTCTGGACAAATGGTAGTGAGTGATCACGGTGCGACTCACATTTTATAATGAGTACCAGGGGCGAGTACTCTGGCGGTGCGACCTACCGCAGATGGTCCCAGACAGTTATAGTACCAGGTATAGTGTGCTATCTTTTATACCTAACGGTGGGCAAGGTGGCCACTATATAAAATCTTAGTAGTTCGACAAGAGGCTGTCTACATATTACGGTTCAAGAGATACAGCCCACTGATAGACAAACGGATGGACGGACGGACAGCGGTGGCTATTAGTAATAGGGTTCGCTTACACCCTTTGGTTAGGGAACCCTAAAAATTTTGCAAAAGCCAAAAGGAGGGTTATGACATCTGTACTTTTTAAATAATATAGCATATATTTTATATAAGTACCTACTTATATCTTTAAGAAAAAAGACGTCTCGATTCATATACTCGTATAAGGCGGATCGTGTAGTAAGACGCGACGTAAGTCCGCTTATTAATTACCTTTGATCAACTATTCATCCTAATGTCATGTCGGTTTTCACTTACACGTGTTAATTGAAGTATGTACACTTTGAAGTTGGCTTTCAGTGATGATTGTAGTATTCAATTAATCCTTCCTTGTAAATAATTTCTAGTAGTGTGTTGGTGCTAATTACTTGAATTTCTGCTGGGTAGGTACTTTACCTACCTAATTTTGTAATCATTGTGTAGGAAAACATCGTGAAAATAGATATCACTGCGAGTACAGTATTACCCAACTGATATGGCGCGTCGTGAATCTTCGTTCGCACAGAAAAGAAAGTATGGCCTCTAAGATTAACCAAAGAATGCTTAAAACTTACAATCTACCTTAGATCCCTACTATAAGGTTCATAATACACTGCAGCTGTTAGTTCTGTCTCAATCAAGCACCTCCGCACGGCGCGCGCCTACGTTGCCAGACGTCCGGATTTTGGCGGGACGTCCCGATTTTTAGCCCAAAATTAAATGTCCCGCACGGGACAAGCTCTGTCCCGCTTTTCGAAGTTTACTCGACCAACGGTGAAGTCATCGTTGGATGTAGAAGTGGGAAATTATAAGGACACCACTGCCTAGAAATGGCACCAGCTTTTCCGTAACGCGTCTTAGACACAGTGATGTTAAATGTCACTGTGACATATAAAATTAAACTTCTTAGGCCCGGTTTCAATAATTTACGGACAGGTAACGGTTAAGATTTATTCAAATTAAGACATATCTTTACTAATAATGAAGCAAAGACCTCAAAGCTTTGCATAGCAGACCTTCCCATATGGAAGTAGCTATCACAGGTAAAATTAGCTTACGAAATGATCTATATGCCCAGTTTGGCAATAAAAAAAACCTACCATTGGTAAGCAAAACGATTCGTTTTTGTTTATTGAAACCGGGCATAAGTCAACGTAATCAAAAGATACGGCCGTACCTATATGCCGCATATTTTCACGTTTGCCAGGTGTGCCCGATTGGCACCTTTTTTGATAACTTGTTTATGTTTTTATAATTTACTTTTTAACATTGTCTATTTTCGTTTGTATTAGAAATAAAATAATATAATATTCATTGTAAAATTATTTATTTCACTGACATAATTCGAATGACAATTCCACCGTTGAACCACATTTATTTTTCTAAAGGCTCACTAGAAAAAGTATATATCAGTGCTCCGCCCTTAATAGCATGGTCGCGGTTCTCTCGACCGACGTGCCCAGCATCTGGTCGACATGCCTCTTCCAGATCAAACCGGAATCTGTTAAGATCTCGTAGTGTAGTCGACCAAAACGTTTAATGACTGTGCCGAATTCCCATTTCCTGTTAGAGCTGTAATCTCGTATCTGGACCCTCTGCCCCAATTGAAAAGATCTTACATTGGCAGTATGGTCTATTGGTGAACTGGATGGCATATAACTTTTCTTTAGCATGGTGTGAAGCATAGTCCTAACCAGTCTGCCGCCGAAAACCAGTTCGTAAGGGCTTCTTCCAGTAACTGTGTTAGGAGTTCTACGTAATTGTGACTTTATTTTCAAAACTTTATCCTGTATTGATCCGGCTTCATTTTCCATGCTATGTAGAGCTTTCTTTATAGTTTGTACAAATCTTTCAGCTTGACCATTTGTCGCTGGGTGATATGTAGCGGAAGTTTTATGTACCACACCCATTTCTTGTAAGAATGATGAAAATTCTCTTGATATAAATTGTCTGCCGTTATCAGAAACTAATATATATGGAATACCAAAATCAATAAATACATTTTTTAGTTTTGAAATACACCAAGTGCTTGTAGTAGTCTTTGTTGGGATGATTTCGACCCATTTTGACATAGCGTCTACAATTATGAAAAGGTAGTAACCATTTAATGGTCCGGCAAAATCGATATGTATGCGTTGCCATGGTTCAGTAGGTACTTCCCAGTGATGTAATTGGGCCTTAATTGGTTCATTCTGTTTGAGACGACACTCACGGCAATTTGTAACTAGTTGCTCGATATCCTTATCGATATTTCTCCAATAGATATAACTGCGGGCCAATAATTTCATTTTAAATATACCAAGATGACATAAATGTAATTCTTCCAATATTTTGTTTCGGAGGTTCTGTGGAATCATGACTCTAGTTCCTTTAATAAGACAATTCTCTTCCAATGTAATTTCGTTATCATTATATCCAAGTGTTCTTAATGTTTGACCTGTTCTCAAAGCTTGAACTAATCGGTTGAATTCAGGGTCTCTCATAGTTTCTTCTGCTATTATGTTGCGATTCATAGTAAGCGTATTTATTTGATTTTGTTGAAATAAACTGTGTTGATCTATCTTATGTTCAGATGTTTGCTCTACCGGGAATCTTGAGAGATAATCTGCATTGCAATTATTAATTGATTTTCTATACTCAATGTTGTAATCAAATCCTGAAAGGAAGTGTGCGTAGTGAAACAATCGCATCGTACTCATCGCAGGTAACATTTTGTTCGGGTGAAATATTGTTGTCAACGGTTTATGATCTGTGATGAGTGTAAACTTCCTTCCATAACAATAGTGAAAAAATTTTTTTACACCCCAATATATAGCTGTAGCTTCCTTGTCTATTTGGCTATATTTCCTTTCACTCGACGATAAAGATCGAGAAGCAAAAGTAATGGGCCTGTCGCTGCCATCAGGCATCCGATGTGAGAGGACTGCACCCAGGCCGGTTGGCGATGCGTCTGTTGCAAGAACCAATGGTTTATCTTGATCGAAATGCATTAAAATATTATCACTTACAATTTCTTTTTTGATTCTATTGAAACTTTGTTCGCATGCGTCTGACCAAACAAATTTCGTATTCTTCTGTAGTAATTGGTTTAGTGGTTGAGAAATGGAAGCCAGATTCGGGATAAATTTATTATAGTAATTGCTCATACCTAAAAATGTTCTCAATTCATTAATGTTCCTAGGTCTTACTGCTTCAAGTATTGCCCGAATTTTTTTCTTTATTTTTGTGTAAACCTTGTTTATCGATAGTGTGTCCCAAGTAGTTTATACTTTTCTTAAAAAAGTTACATTTGTCTTTATTTAATTTCAGGTGATTTTCTTGTAATCTTTCTAGAACTTTTTCTAATCTCTCCTGTAACTCATTTTCTGTGGATCCTTGTATAATTATGTCATCAAAGAAACATTTTACTCCCTGTATATTTTGTAAAATTCTGTCCATGAATTTTTGCCACAAACTTGGTGCAACTTTTACTCCGAACATTAAACGATTTACTTTGTATGTGCCTTTGTGTGTGCTTATCGTTTGTAAGATGGCGCTATCTTCATCCATTTGCATATTAAGGTAAGCTCGACAAATATCTAAGGTGCAGTAAAATTCTCCGCCATTCATTTCTGCAAATATATCTTCTATGATAGGTATCGGATATTGTTCATCTTTAATTACCTTGTTTAGTGTTACCTTGTAATCTGCGCATAAGCGGATGGTTCCATCAGGTTTCACAATTGGTACTACTGGTGTTCCCCATTCAGAGTTTTCAGTTTTGGTAATAACCCCTTCTTGGCATAAGCGTTCAATTTCTTTATCCACCTTCTCCCTTAAAGCATATGGAATACGTCTAGGTTTGATGAAAATAGGTGTGGAGTTTTCATGTAGAGTTAAATGTCCCTTATAATTTGGGATACATCCTAGCTTTCCATCAAACACCGGTGCAAATTTTGTGAGAATGTTATCTAATTTTGGATGTGAATTATCAGATGTCACTTTCTTCATATCTACTATATCAAGTTTAATCTCTCGTATCCAGGATCTACCGAATATGGCGTCAACGTCTTGCCGAATTATGAAAAGTTTCCCAAAGAAGTGTTGATCTCTGTATTTACCTTTAATGTAGACAACTCCAATAGGTATAATGAGTTCGCCTGTATAAGTTCTCATACGCATATCTGTTTTAAAAATTTTGTTTTCTAATTTCATTTTTTGAAAGTCCTTTAGTGACATTGATGATAATGCAGCACCTGTATCAAGTTCCATTTGAACTTCCTTGTTCTCAATAGTGACGTCAATCATAAATTTATCAGAGTAGTTATCTCTAATTATGTTGATATCACAGTCCATGTTTTCATTGTAACTTGTACTGGGTTCTTCCACTTGGTTGTTCCTGTTTTCTCTTAAACTTTGTAGACATACGCGGCCTAGGTGACCCGTCTTATTACATTTTACACAAGAACTATTTATGTGTCTGCATTCGTTTGCTCTATGGTTGGAATCCCCGCAGCGAAAACACCTTCCACGTAAATCTCTTATTGAGGTGATTACATAGCGTTGTGTATTTTGTGTACGAGGTTTTTGTTTATTCTGGACTGAATGTAATGGTGCTTCTGTATTTAGTTGCGATTTTCTTATCATGAATTCATTGTCAGTTTTAGCAATTTCAGTCGTCGTTGCCAACTGTACTAATTCATTAAATTTCGTACTTTTACTGTCTTGTAGAATTTTTGTTCGAATGTCACTGTCCCGAACTCCTCTAATGAATTGTAAAGATAAGAAATTATCAGTTATTGGTTTTTGACAGTAATCACAGTTGAATTCGCAATCATGTGCTAATCGTTTCAGTTCTGTGCTAAACGTTGGTATGGATTCGCTATCACCTTGAATGCGTAATATGAATTTATGTCTTCGTGCCCACACAGTGGGTTTCGGATCAATATATTGTCCCAATAGTTTTACCAAGTCTTGGAACTCCACCTGGGTTGGGTCATCAGGTGCGCACAGATCACAAGCTCTTTCATGTAGTTCAGGGCTTAAGGAACTTAGTAATATGTAGTTTTTCATTTTTGAATCTTGACAGTTCGTCATGTACAAGTACGTTTCTAGGCGTTTAACAAAATTTTTGAAACTTTCTTTATATTGAAATGGTTGAAAATTTATTTTGGGGCTTCGATTCTGTATGTTATCAGTGGAATTTGCCGGTGTGAACTGAGATGTAGTTGGTGTGGCCGTTATACCTGAGCGTCGGTTAAATAAAATCAATTTCAATTGTGTAATTTCTTCCTTGAATTCAAAATGTAAATCATTTTCTTGTTCTGTATTTGTACATAATTTTTCGATATTTTCTTGTATTGTATCAAATCTCTGTTCGTATTTTTCAATAGACGTAAGTCTTGTAGTGTATTCAATGTCGGAAATGGTACTCACATTTTGAAAATAATTGAAAATTCTTGTTATTTGTCCTTTAATATTGCGTCTAGCACGTTTTAGTGCAGTTAATTCTTCCTCCATCGTCGCCATTATTAGAAATAAAATAATATAATATTCATTGTAAAATTATTTATTTCACTGACATAATTCGAATGACAATTCCACCGTTGAACCACATTTATTTTTCTAAAGGCTCACTAGAAAAAGTATATATCAGTTTGTATTTTGTTGAATTTGCTTCTTGAAGTATTAAAAAAATTACATTACTCACGGAAAGATGGGTTTTATTTAAAATTTGGTTATTAATCCATCCGTTCAGTAATAAGTGGTCCTTCAAAGGATTTGAACTAAACCTAACTAATTTTTAAAATATATTTTTTTCTCAGCGGCTTTTTTTCAGCGACCAAAAATGGTTGTCACCAGGTCACAAACTAAACTGCCTCAGGAGGAGCAGAATGTATCCGCCCAATCAGGTAGTGAGCCCATTCCAGCTCCACAAACCGGGGAAATTCAGGTACATTCACAGTTAAATCCTACAACGAGTGCACGATCTATCGCGAGTCACACTAGCCGCACTAGTCGCTCTTCCGTGATAGTTGCGGCGAGAAAATCCGCAGTGGAAGCGCAACATATTCGTCGCGTAGCTCAGTTACAAATTGCTCAAATGGAACTAGAGCGCGAAGCTGCTGAAGCTGAATAAAAAGCTGAGCTTGCAGCAATTGAAGCGGAGGGCAGTAACCACGGTTCGCACAGTGCATGCAGCCGTGCCAATGTCCAACAATGGCTAGACACTACTGCCCTCCCTACCGAATTATCTCTTCATGATAGGATTCGATCTACCAATGGATGTGAGGTAGGGGCTCCTAACGTTTTCGTGTGTTCCCAGCCTTCACGTGACGTCCGAAATGCCGTTTCTCATGATATCGCAGCACAGAGTCTTGGACCATTGCCTCAGCACAATTTTAGCGGGGCGGACAGGACCGCTGCCACTGATATTCAAGGAGACGCCGGTGATTCAAATGGCGTTGCGCAGCTAGTGGAGGCCCTAAAGACACTTGCGAAGAATAACGTCCCCAATACCAATAAAAAATTTATAAGGCTTCCGTGTTTTGATGGTAGTTCTCCCCTTGACTGGCTTATGTTCAAGCGGGCTTTTCAGGATACTGTAGATGGATTTACAGTCGCAGAAAATCTTGCGCGCCTAAACCAGGCCCTAAAAGGCGCTGCACGCGAAGCCGTTAGCATGCTGTTGGTGTTGGCACCTCACGCCAACCAAGTTATTCAGGTCCTGGATCGTCGCTATGGTAGACCTGAGCAAATCGTTCTACAAGAGGTGTGCGCGATCAAGGCGTTGCCCAAACTAGGGTCGGAGGTAAGAGACCTACACGTTTTCACCACCCGTGTGCGCAATTGTGTCGAAGTTGCCAAGTTGTTGCAGTATACTGACTATTTACGTTCTCCGGAGCTGTTTGCAGCCATATTAAGTAAATTTTCCCCACTATTGCGCGCGCGTTGGTTAGACTTTGCTGATAAATATGAGGATATAGGCCAAGCTAGGATTGAATTAATTTCGAGGTTCTTGGATAGAGAAGTAGATTTGGACATGAGGTTTGGTGCTACTACGTTTGAGACAACATCGGCCGACACTGCACAAAAAAAGAAGCGAGCGTATGCAGTTTCTGAGTCGGCGGCGGTAGTAGAAACATCTTGTCACTTGCGTGAGCGTCCAGAGCGTGATCTAGAAGTGCTCATCAGAGATCAGTATAGGTTAGATGCAATTGGCATAACTAAACAGGAACCACGCAGCGCGGATGACCAGCGGGCTTTACGCATCCTTGAACAAAGTACCCAGCGCCGACCGGATGGGCACTTTCAGGTTGGCTTGCTGTGGAAGGCAGATAACCGACCTATTCCCAATAGTTATCCTTTAGCCCTGTCTCGTTTCAAAAGCCTAGAGCTAAAAATGTCGAAGGATTTAGAGTTTGCCAAAAGGTATAGGGATAATATCAACGACATGCGGGCTAAAGGGTTTGCTGAGGAGTGTACAGGACAGTCACCCACATCAGTTTGTTGGTATTTGCCGCATTTCGGAGTGGTAAATCCCAACAAACCGGGGAAACTTCGTGTTGTTCATGACGCAGCTGCTAAAGTACAGGGTGTGTCACTAAATTCTATGCTTCTTTCGGGTCCTGACCTTTTACAACCTCTATTAGGAATTTTGATGCGTTTTAGAGAGGGGAAAGTTGCCTTGACCGCCGATATAAAGGAGATGTTCCCGCAGGTGAAAATTCAGGACTGCGACCGCGACGCACAGCGTTTTCTCTGGCGCGATGATCCTGCGGGTCCAATAAAAATCTTTCGAATGTCGTCTATGATTTTTGGGGCGTGTTCTAGTCCATCTACGGCGATTTACATCCTCAACCGAAACGCATCGGAATTTATGGCTGAATTTCCGCAGGCTGTGGAAGCTATCACTTCTGATATCTACATGGACGACTACATCGGAAGTGTAGATGTTCCTACGGAGGACGCCGCTCGATTGGCGGCCGATATCGTAGAGGTTCATAAGCGCGGAGGATTCGAGATGCGCGATTGGGTGTCGAATGAGCCCGGCGCACTCAATCAGCTGCCAAGCGAGTTGTTGTCTAACGTCTCACTAGCCAATCGTCGTAGTATAGAGTTAGGTAGTTTACCATGTTCAGTTACCACCACACGTACTCTAGGTCTTATATGGAAACCATCTCAGGACATCATCAGTTTTAACTTCAGCATTAAGGATACTCCTGACCATTTCACAAAACGTGTAGTGTTAGCTCACGTCATGCGCATTTACGACCCACTAGGCATTTTAGTTCCTATTGTGGTAAGAGGCCGGATTTTATTTCAAAATTTGTGGCGTAAGAACCTTGAGTGGGACGAGAAACTATCACAGGATGACCAAGAAACTTGGCTTGAATGGTTTGAGCGTCTTAAATCCATTTCAGAATTGATAGTTCCACGGTGCTATAATTTGTATGGGTTCTCGGAGCTGGAGTTGCACGTGTTTTGTGATGCTAGCGAGCTGGCACACGCCACCGTTGCCTATTGGAGATTTGTGCTTCTAAATGGTGACGTGAAACTAGCACTGATAGCTAGCAAGGCACGTGTGTCCCCGTTGAAACCAGTTTCGATCCCGCGCCTGGAACTCCAAGGCGCCTTGATAGCCGCTCGACTTGCTACTAGGATTTGTGAATCCCACCGTTTTAAGCCGAATCGACGTGTATTTTGGTGCGATTCCATGACCGTATTAGGGTGGTTGCGCAGTGATGCGAGAAATTATAAACCTTTTGTGACGCATCGTGTAGGAGAGATCTTGGAAATCACTAGTATAGATGAATGGCGTTGGGTTCCAACCGAGCTAAACGTGGCTGACGATGCGACGAGGGGGAAGGCCAACATTGAACCACGTTCGTTATATGGCCCAAATTTTCTCCTGGCTCCCACTACTGAGTGGCCTTTAGAGCCCAAAGTCACAGCGCCAGTAGCTTTTGGGGAGGAGGAGCTCAAGCCATCCATCCGTCAGTCAAAATCATTGCATCAATCACGTGGCACAGAATACATTAACGTCATTAGTTCCCATCAGTTACCCTTACCAGTAGTAGCTAACATTACCCATTTTAGCTCGTGGATAAGACTGGTAAGGGCAACAGCTAGAACCCATAAATTCATTGCTGCCATTTTCAAAAATCATCGGGGTCGTGAGTTTAAAAATTTTTGGGTTCGGGGTATTTGTTTTAGAGATATGTCTAACCGCGGTTCACAGCCGGATATCTCTCCTCCCATCGCTCCAGTACCTTTGGTCGCTGAAGACATCGTTCAGGCGGAGCTTCACATTTTGGCTAGCAGTCAGATTAGCGCTTTCGGGGAAGAACTGCTTCATCTGTCACGTGGGCAGCCCATATTGAAGGGCCGATTAGCCAAATTGTCGCCGGTACTCAGAGACGGAGTGATCCGCCTCGCAGGAAGAACGTCAGCCGTCTCTAACAGCCTGCCTATGATTTTAGAAGGGAAAGAGCCAGCCGTTCGTCTTTTAATCGCCCACTACCATCAAAAGTTTGCGCATGCCAACACTGAAACGGTGATAAACGAGATGCGACAACAGTATTGGATTATCGGATTAAGGAACGCCGTGAAGACAGCAGTACATAGGTGCCAGCTATGCAAGTTGTTAAAGAGTCCAACCCTACAACCACCCATGGGAGACTTGCTAGAGGCGAGACTTGCTCATCATCGACGTGCCTTCACGTTCACCGGTGTGGACTACTTCGGGCCCGTATCCATTTCCATTGGGCGTCGGCGTGAGAAGCGATGGGTCGCCTTATTTACGTGCCTGGTAACCAGAGCGATTCACCTCGAGATCGTAGCCAGCTTGTCTGCAGATTCCGCTATTATGTGCCTAAGACGCTTTATCGCCCGACGTGGTACACCGACAGAAATATTTTCGGACAACGGGACGTCGTTTGTGGGAGCAAATCGGGAGCTGAGAGCCTTGTACGATGCCGCGGTACCAGATTTTGCAGCACATGAGAAAATTAAGTGGCGTTTTATTCCCCCATCAGCGCCCTTCATGGGCGGAGCTTGGGAGCGACTGGTTCGGTCGGTTAAATCCGCCCTGAGAGTAACCTTGAGAGAGCGAGCACCGAGAGAAGAGGTTTTGGCGACTCTACTGGCTGAAGCCGAGGCTGTAGTAAATACGCGCCCACTGACACATGTCTCTCCAGACGGGAACTACCCAGAGGCGCTGACCCCTAAACACTTTTTGCTAGGGGATTCATCCGGTCGCCCCTTTCCGGCTGAGGATTTGACGGATGCAGCTTTGATTGGTCGGAGCGGGTGGAGGAAGGCACTCCGGCTGAGCGATCACTTTTGGCGACGTTGGGTGTCCGAATATCTGCCCGCCTTGGCACCCCGCCGCGTACCGGGAGTAGATGTCGCCGTTAGAGTTGGCGACCCGGTCCTCATCGGTGACGGGGATTTGCCGAGGGGGACCTGGCCACGCGGCGTGATTGCGGCTCTGCACCCGGGGCGTGACGGGGTTGTGCGGGTAGTTGATGTCCGGACCCTAGCAGGCACATTGCGGCGGCCATTAAAAAAGATAGTTCTCTTGTAAAAAAGGGGAGCATGTGCCCGATTGGCACCTTTTTTGATAACTTGTTTATGTTTTTATAATTTACTTTTTAACATTGTCTATTTTCGTTTGTATTTTGTTGAATTTGCTTCTTGAAGTATTAAAAAAATTACATTACTCACGGAAAGATGGGTTTTATTTAAAATTTGGTTATTAATCCATCCGTTCAGTAATACCAGGGAATCAAAAACTATAGGGTACTTCCCGTTGCCCTAGAATCATAAAATTTGGAAGAAGCAATCCTATTTAACTCAAGTAAAGGAAGAAATCCAAAAAGGGATTTGTAGTTAAAACGCAAAAAAGTTTTTTTTTTTGCCAATTATTACAACATAATCGAAAAATCAAGGTGAAGGTGGTGAGGTATCTTCGAGACTCGATTCCCGTGGTGAATGAACTATTTACATACCTACAAATTTCTACGGAACCCTCTCTGTGCGCGAGTCCGACTCGCACGTGGCCGGATTTTTTTAGTATGTCCCGCTTTCGTCGCTCAAATCCCGCTTTTTTTCTAAAGAGGTTATAAAATCCCGCTTTGCCCGAAAAAAAATCTGGCAACGCTGGCGCGCGCTAACATGGTGGCAGCTGCCGACCAATAGCGTTTCTCGCGCTTTGAAAATGTATCTTTTGCGCAGGTACATCGGTAAGCCATATCAGTTGGGTACTACTGTAACTACCTGTAGAATTAATTTTGTTTTGTTTGTGAAACTTCTTTGGAATCGATGAGAATAAAATCTCAAGGTAGTCTCAAGGTTTGAGAGTAACGTTTTATCAATAACGGAATGCTTATTTGTAAGTAGCGCTCTTTATTTTTAACCGATTTTATAAAAAGTAGAAGGTTCTTAATTCAGTTGTATTTTTTTAAATGTTTGTTACCTCATAACTCCGCCATTTATTAACCGATTTAGAAAATTCTTTTTTGTTTTTAAGGGTACACTTCCCGTTTGGTCCCACTATCCCATATCAGGATTTAATAACTTTTTAGTGTACTTTGAAGTCGGTTTAGGTTTTTTGTAAAACATTTTTTTTTATTAAAACTAGCTTCCGTCTCACTGTTTCGTCCGCGTTCCCAATCGGATATATTGTTTTCACACACATCCATAAAAACATTTATAACAGTAGTAAGATTTATGTAAGTATATTAATTAAGGATTTAGTGCCTAAATCGATACTTAATATACATAAATCTGATATACTGAATCTGATATTCTTTTTTGTTTGTAAATCCGATTTACAATCAAAAAAGAATTATATTCAGCATATCAGCTACATGGTGTCCATCCATGGTACAAAATTTATGTTTGCTTAGTTTGTGATCATCAGATAGCCGTGTGTAAAGAATAAACCAAGATTATTATTTTTATTTTGCGGATAATGCTCATAAAATTCAGCTACGTCATCAAAAAGTCAAGATGCTTTATGTACTCACATACACATCACTCAGGCTATTAGTGACGTTAGATATTTGTAGATTTCAGTCACGTATTGGGATTTCCCAATAAAGGCGAAGTAAATATTGATATTAGTTGTCTGTTTCATAGAAACCTGAGGTCATGTTCGCACAAAGTTTATTGAACAGGTATCTCATTGAAAATAACGTCATTGTCATCTCAATGCCTAATTAACTTACCTACTACTTTTTAGAGATCCATGAAAGAGTTCCTATGAAAAACAAAACCTTATTACTTTTTTATGACGGATTGTTCGACCACAATCTCATCGTGGTCAGTGATGATGTGGCCGAAGGTGGTAAGCACACACACACACACCCTCACCCCCACATCCCCACACAAAACATAGAAGAGAACTCTCAAGTGCAGGTACCGAAACACACCAAGTAAGTAGGCGCTCGGCATTGAGCTATTATTACTACGTATAGAGAAGCTATCATAAGCAAAGGTTATGTCCCATTTTTATAGTTTCAACTCAAGTTCTCTTTAGCGCTGTAACAATAATTTGTCGTCTAAGCAGACAGTAGAAACGCTATCAGAACGCTTTTAGAAGTATTAAACACCGTGATTATCATGGAGCTTACGCGTTTCGTTCATCGTTCTACAACAACACGTGTGGCCGGATGGCCTCACTTGAACGGAACATAGTTGTCATGTGTGGCGTCTTCTCTATACGTAGTAGGTAATAAGCGCTCGGCGATAATTTTTTCAACTTGAGGGGTTCGTTTTACCCGTCCATGCTTGAGGTTGGTGGATAGCAAGGCAGGTTCCACTAATTACTAGAGTTGCTTAATTACTTACAGTAGAGTTGGACCATGCAGTAGACATGAATGTATAAAAAATCGCAGTAGAGTAGGATGAGAGTAGGTATAGTCGTGAAACAAGGTTTTATAAATATTACACAATATTGTTTATAGAATTGATAGAGTTCACAACAAACACACTCACGAGTCTGAAGATCTTTGCAATTAGGTATATATAGTACAATCATGAGTACAAGAATATTGAGTAGACTTTTTAAAAGCAATCACAAAATATGGTAGAAGATCTTGGAAGCATTGATTGAAGGCAACTGCTGACACTTCTTTTTTATATTCCTAGTGGACAGACATTCTGACATGTTTCCTCTTTTGACTAATGCTATTAACCGTACGTAATAGAAAGTACCTTTTTAATGTGTTATGGCCATTGAACTTGCTTTATCCGCCGCACTATCTACTGAACTAGCACTAGTCACTTTACTAGCACTAGCCGCCGCACTAGCAGAACTAACTTTATCTGCCACACTATACACTGATTTAGCACTAGCCACTTTACTAGCACTAGCCGCCGCACTAGCAAAACTAACTTTACCCACCGCACTATCCACTGAACTAGCACTAGCCACTTTACTAGCACTAGCCGCCGCGCTAGCAGAATAACTTTATCCGCCGCACTATCCACTGAACTAGCACTAGTCACATTACTAGCAATAGCCGCCGAACTAGCTCTACCCGTCGAACTAACTTTATCCTCCGCACTAGTACAAGTCACTGACCTAGCCACCGCCCAAGCTGCTACCCGCTGCACTATCCACTAAACTAGTCATTTAACACATTTATTTTTGAACCGCCCTATTTGGTTTCTGCCACATTAACTTACTCTAACTTTACCAAACCTTGTCACCCTTATCGCAACAATAAGTTAAGCGTTACGGAACCCTCCATGCTTGAAAAAATTACATAGAACCTATACAATATGACTCATATACCGTTACCACCGCTATCTCGAAAAATAACATATGAGTAGTTCGGCAAAGCTATTTTATTGTCAGCAAATATTTACAAAACCAACACGGTATAGAAGAGCAAAATATCTAACAGCGAGTCATTCACAACACCGGAATTCCATTTTTCTATTAACATATAGACAAATAACATACTCTCAACTCTGTGAAGAAGGCACGTAATATATTTATGGTGAACTCGTTAGTTTATTTGTCAAACACTGATTCATATGTCGGCATTCATTAGCGTGTAGTTGTCGCGGAGTATTTATTATGAGCATAAAAAGAACATCCTTCAGTCGTTGGAGAAAATTACAGTGCATAATATGGATATCTTAGTGAGTAGTGTGTTCATTAAATTAATGTTTATGTGTACGTTAAATAGGACTATTTCAAGATCCTTTTACTTAATAATTCGGGAATGTTTTAATAACGCGTGAAAGTGTAACAAACATCCATACATCCATCCACACACTTTCACGTTTATAATATTATATTAAGTACTATGGATAGGATCATAATAGTAGGGTAGGATAGGATTAATGATTTTTGCGATTTGATTTTATTTGAGAAGAGACCTCTTGATTGATACATTTTAAACAAATTAATACCGTAATTTTATTAAGTAGGATTTTCTTCTTTTTTTTTCAGAACCTTTGCCTTGCAATATTATTTGCATTCCTATTAGGAATCCAACAAGCTTTTAGCATAAAGCTTACCGAAGAAAAAGCAGAACAAAAAAATCATAATTATAATCCATTGGCAACTTTAATATTGAACCAGAATGCTAATCACAACCAAGACACAACAGATTCTCTGAAAAGAGTTAAACGACAATACGGCAGACGTAAGTCTCTTCATTTATTTTATTTATCTATAATTATTATATATTATTATTTTATTATAATATTATAAAGCTGAAGAGTTTGTTTGTTTGAACGCGCTAATCTCAGGAACTACTGGTTCGATTTGAAAAATTCTTTCAGTGTTGGATAGCCCATTTATCGAGGAAGATTATAGGCTACTTTTTATCCCGGGAAAACACAAGATCCTCGGCAACGCGGGTGAAACCGCAGGGCAGAAGCTAGTATTACATAATAGCGAAGTGGCCACAAGAACCAAAGAGAATTCAATCTGAAGGGTGTGATAGGCAGACGTTCGCTATTGCAGCTGATTTAGATCTAGATTTAGATTTAGTGTCATTCTTATTTCTACCAAATCAAATGGATTATATTTTGTTTATATATTCAGAATGAGGCAATCGGTCGGAATAGGTATACCACACGATAATTTGTTTATTAAGACTGTGACGAACACAGTGTTTGTGTTTGTCACAGTCCTAGATCAAACCGAGTGTCAGGGAACGAATATGGCATCAACCAGTTCTACATAAAACTTTTTATACTTTATTTGACAGGCTACCCGTACCCACCTGTATGGATCGGTGGTGGTGGATTCGGCATTGGACCCGGATTTGGGAGAGGATTTGGTGGATATGGCTTTGGAGGTAGAGGAATCGGCAGTCGAGGAGGTTTCGGTGGACGAGGTGGCGGCGGTCACGGCGGCGGTGGTCACGGTGGAGGAGGTGGTGGACACGGGGGTGGCGGTGGCAGAGGATAATTAGGCATAAATCAACTTTTTTAACACACAAATTAAACGATTTACATAATCCTCATATAGTTTTAATAAAAAAAATATAGGTATTTTAAATTCTGAGAATTTTTCAAAAAGTAAAACTTATTAATTATAGAAAACTTAATAAAACAAGACTGTATGGCTTTAAAAACCTTTGCTTGCCTTTTGGCAGCTAAATAAAAAATAACATTCCTTCTTGGACTTTTTTTTGGAAAATCCGTACTTTGAGTTTTATTGCATACTAGCTTTATAGCCCGCGACTTCGTCCGCGTAGATTATTTCTTTTTTCTAGATATAAATCATTGTAACAATATAGAGCTTTGTTCATGGCTATTGGCCCTGATTCTGTTGTTCACAACTAAACTAATTTTAATCTCACTATGTCTCTTTCTAACAAAGAACATAAGAAAAGGATGTAAGAAATTTAGTCCTGTCAAATTAGTCCAATGCTTTATTTCAATATAAATTTAGTCGCCATCTATCGTGGTTACGCCTAAATACACGCAAAATAAGACGGCAAAGATTAATTTGACAACTTAAAATATGTTCTATCCTTTTTCAATAATGTTCGTAAGAAAGAGATGAGATGTGACTAAAATTAGTTTAGTGCGATTTACAACAGAATCGGCACCATTGTCCGCCACTACGTGTGATATTGACAATAGTTCAGGTAGATCATATGCGAGGATACCACATAAAACTGAAACAGTCCTGCCGCAAATCAACTCTAGCAAATTTCAGAGTTTTTCCCTGTGACTACAAACCTTAATTAGGAACTGTTATCTTTTAAATTCATACGGAAAGTGATTTGGGATCAATGGTATACGCAGCAAGAAGACTGTTTCTCCTCTGGAAGAACCAGTAAATATTTTGGCCTCAATAACATTGCGGCGGAGAGCTGTTACTTGTAGTCTAGTTCCACAGCACAATTTTGGAGGCCTTATGTCTCTTTCCCTCATGTCTGAGGATCGTGGTCAACATCGGGTTTGCTTCTAGAGCGAATGATCTGCCTCTACTGGTTTCTGTCTTCTGGTTTCTGTAAAACTTGGAGGACGATGAGTCTTTTACTTGATCGGACCATCTTGTTGGTGAACGACCACGTAGTCGTTTTCCTTCCGTGTTCCCAACTATGATCAGATTTCCAAACTTTCATCGCCTTTGCGCACCAAATACGAAAAAATACGTTGGTGGCATATAGTGGACAATCGTGTTTTAATTTGGAGCTGCGATAGCATTGATGCATTATTGCGTTTAGCGGTCCAAGGTATTTCCAACATCCGTCTCCAGCACCACATCTCGAATGCATCAATCCTTTTTCTTTCTCGGGCCAGTATAGTCCACGCTTCCACTCCATACATGAAAATGAGGAATACCAATGCTCGTATTAACCGGATCTTTGTTTTAATACCGATTCCTCTCTTTTTCCTGATGTTGTTTAGGCGAGTCATTTCAATACGCCAATACTATATAAGCCGAAATAATAAATTTTGTAATTTTGACTCCGAAAATAAAGAACTTCATATACTAAATTTAATCCCCCTTTTCACTCCTTAAGGGTTCAAATTCCAACAACACCGATATTCGTTGCGTTAGTTTATAACCATAAGCTTAAATAATAAATTTAGTGTACTTCCATATACAAATTCATCCCCCTTTTTACCCTTTCGGGATCGGAATTATCAAAAACGTTGAGGCACATATAAATTAATTTTCAATTGTCAACCTAAATACAAAATTTGAAGGTCCTAACTTCGAAACTGACGGACTTGCATACAAACTTTCATCCCTTATTTTACCCTGTTAGGAGTGGAATTTCCAAAAATCCTTCCTTAGTGGATGCCTACACTGTATAATAATAGATTTTGTGAAGTTTACTTTGAAATTGAAGGACTTGCATACACAACTTCATCCCCCTTTTCCGTCCTTCGGTGGTGGAATTATCACAAACGCTGAGATAACTATATATTAATTTTCAATCGTCAGCCTAAACACAAAATTTGAAGATCCTAACTTGAAAACTGACGAACTTGCATACAAACTTTCATCCCTTATTTTACCACCTTAGGGGTGGAATTTCCAAAAATCCTTCCTTAGCGGATGCCTACACCGTATAATAATACATTTAGTGAAGTTTACTTTGAAATTGAAGGACTTGCATACCCAACTTCATCCCCCTTTTCCTCCCTTCGGTGGTGGAATTATCACAAACGCTGAGATAACTACACATTAATTTTCAATCATCAGCCTAAACACAAAATTTGAAGATCCTAACTTCAAAACTGACGGACTTGCATACAAACTGTCATCCCCTATTTTACCCTCTTAGGGATGGAATTTCCAAAAATCCTTCCTTAGTGGATGCCTCCACTGTATAAGGTATCTTTGTGCAAAATTTCAAATCTCTAGGTCCAGCGGTTTGGGCTGTGGGCTGATATATCAACAATCAGTTTATCATTTTATATATTAAGATTATCGGTGGTATTTTATTCAATAAAGATCAATCCATGTGCACCAGTGAAGTTTAATGAAATGAATTATGTGTATCGTGACTTCAAGTTGTCTAACTCCGTGAAAAGTTGTTGTACAATTACCACCATTGTACTAAAACACGACTTTTAAGGACGGTGATTGATAGTGCGGACTACTTATTATAAAAGTGATTTATTTTGCGACTATAATAATAAACTCGAGAAAATTCAAATAAGACAAGGCTGTATGGCTCTAACCTTTGCCTGCCTTTCGGCGAATATTATAAACAACAACAACTGTTGTCAATTTGTCAAATATTTTTGGACTTGTCAAAGTTGTCAATGTCAAATTCAATCTAGCGCGAGCTTGGCGCGAGCGAGCGAGAGCCAGAGAGCGAGCATGAAAGCAAGCAAAGTAAGTGGAAGTCCTTTTGGTATAGTTACTATACTCTTTGGTGGAAGTGTGTGTGAAATGATGCGACCAAGGCCACAAAACAAGAATTAATTAAGTTTTTCAAAACTTTATTCTAATTCGGTATGTAGACACTTATGTTAATAAGCTGGTGCGAAACTCGTTCGAGTACTTATGCAGTCATTAAATTGATTCCATTCCATTAGCCACATGCCGAATTACATTTATTAGAAATGGACGGTTCCTACGACGAAATCATCTCGGATAACCCCTTCTTTGTTGAATTGAAGAATGAATATTCGAGTTTATTTCAACACTGTATAACACAGTCGTGGATAATATGCGTGCCGCGTATTGGGAGCTTGACCACCCGAGTGTTCACAGTGGAAGACTTCTGCGCCCATTTGCTCGTGCCTAGTGATGAGTTACCGGAGACACACTACAGCACACTCACCGAAAAACAAGTGACTGTCACCAACAAGGTCATCACATTAGAAGTAACCAAAAGCTTGCCTCTACAAAGCCACATATTATTTGAAGAGACATTCTACACTGAAGATTTCATAAAATACAAAGTATGGTGCATAGAGACACCTCTCGAACCTTCTGCTACAATCAGCGATAATACAATATGTAAAGAATATCTGACATCTATAAATGATTGCATAGATTTACTTTGGACTCAAGCTGCTGGCCGCCAGGTACTTGATCAAATTGAACACAGTGTCCAAGAGTTCTTAAAAAAACACAATGGTCTGCCTGTTGCTATAGGTCCTCTGAGAGATGCTATCAGTGAACTTTACACGCAGTGCTTACAGATTGCATTACAAAACAGAAGGCTTCGAGATAAATCCAAATCTTGTAAACAAGTATTAGAAAACATAAAACTAGCTGTGGAATGCTACATGCAACATTTGCTGTTTGATTCCTTATTCAAACCAATTTGCACATGCTGCTCTTATGAAGACTCACACCTGAATAAAAAGATTAGAAACATGTGTGACATACAACTCAGAGATCTGGATATAAAGAAAGACTTGTACCATGCAGTGCCTAAAGCAAAACAAATTCTTTCAAAGATAGACACATACAATACAGTTTTGGAGAAAGTTTTATGTGTTAAACAAGCATTGAATGCAATTAATAAGAGGGATGTGAGCAATAACATTGTTCTTTTAACTGCAGATGACCTTTTGCCAGTTTTTGTGTTTCTAGTCATCAAGTCTGGCTTGCCTAATTGGTACAGCCAACTTACATACATGAAAGAATTCAGATTCAGTGCAGTTGGAAAAGGTGATGGGGATGAAAGTGCATTCCTAATAACCACTTTAGAAGCTGTCATAGAACATATACAATCTGGTGCTTTAACTGGACCTCCTGATCCAGAATCTTATTACTACGAGAGCAATTTAACTGAAGAGAATTTAAGCTGCAGACAGAGGAGGAGTAGTTTAACTGAATCCATTTCTACAACTGACACAAATGGCAGAGAGGAGTCCTTAGAATACATATTTGAATTAATAAAAGCAAACCACTGGGAACAAGTGCAAGCTATACTACTGAAGAATCAAAAACATATTCTAAGTATTCAACAGGATGAAAATAATATGATAAAAATACATTTAGATGATGATTTGTCAAATGAAGATGATGATGATGATAGTGACACTGAAATATATAAAAAATTGTGTCATCCTCTTTGCAACTGCAATAAATGTAGAAGCAAGATTTCAAAAAAGCTCTTAAAGACATCACCTACTGTGACATCCAGAGACAGTCATGGGCTTACAGCACTCCATGTAGCTTGTATTCATGGTAAAGCTAATATTGTGGAGTATCTCATTGAAATGGATGCCGAGGTAAACGCTACAGATCTTAATGAATGTACTCCTTTACATTATGCATCATCCCGAGGACATCAAAATGCACTGTTACTATTATTACACTCGGGAGCAAGTATCAGTCAAGTGAATATTGATAAGAACACTCCACTTCATTTGTCTGTTAATAATGGTCACATGAACTGTGTGAAAGCCCTCATTTACTTTGCAGAACATGGCAGGAAAGCATTTAATATAAATAGTGTGAATCAAAGTGGGAATACAGCTCTCCACCTGGCTTCCAAATGGGGCTATGAAGGTATAGCAAGATTGCTAATAGAGAATGGAGCAGAGCCATCCTTACAAAATAAGATCAATAAAACAGCTTTTGATTATGCTCACAATTTGAAAATACTTCAAGTTTTAAAATCCTGTACACCCAGTTTGTATGAGTACATACATATTTCTAGTACAGATGTGAAAGTTTTGAATTGTAATCCTGAAAATCCTGTCACAATTAAATTACAAAAGTTGAGTTTAACAAACAAAGATACCAATAATGCTTCAAAAGCAGTAGAAAACTTGAAATTGATTGAAAGAATATTGAAGGCTATATCTTATGGTGATGTGAAACTAGCTTGTTTTTACATGGACATTGACTACAACACTTATACAGACACAACTGAAAAATTAAATGATGCTCTCTGCCATCCCCTCTGCGAGTGTTTAGTTTGTAAAAAGAAAACTGAACCATGCTCATCTAATTATGATGTCAACTTCTCAGACACAAATGGTTGTACTCCACTCCATTATGTCGCCCGTTTCGGACTAGATGAATTATGTAATATTTTAATACAAAACAAAGCTAATGTAAACTGCATGAATAAAAAGCGTCAGACACCTTTACATATAGCCGCTTTAAATAACAAGACTGTGGTAATACGTACACTCCTTGACAATGGTGCCAATATCAATGCTATAGATATAGCTGGTAATACACCCTTACATGATGCTAGTGAGATGGGGAATATTGGAGCAACCAAAGTTTTAATCAACTACAACCCAGACACAACCATGTTAAATGGATCTGAAAAAACTGCTTTGAGCTTAGCGAAGCAAAAAGTTCATTTGACCATAATTGACTTGATAGATAAGTATACTAATAAAATCTAATACCTTTCGGTACATAATATATTTTTATAAGAATCCATAGTGAATGGAATTATATTAAAGGAATGGGTATAATCGTTTGGGCAAACTATTTAGTTACAGCTTTAACTTATGCCAATTTTAGTTTTAAGTATAATTAGAGGTGATTAGTTATGTTTTATTTTATTTACTGCCATTTGTTATGCATTCCGTACACAAGTTAAAAACTGACGAAACTAATTCTTATGAGCTGTTGTTATGAATAAGTTTGCATTCCATTTGGAAGTGTCATGAATAATAATGTTTTATTTTCTTTTGAATTTTTTTATACTTTTGCACAAATATTATACTGTGCCATGATATACTCAATCTACCCCATAATTTATATAAGACTGATTACTTTTTTGTATCATTAGTTTTGTTTTTACTATATCAAAAACATCACAGCAATAACTGTTACATTATTTTTAAGTTATGACTGACATTAAAAATTTACTGACATTTATTTTTTAATTTACTAGCAACCCGCCCCAACTTCGTCCATGCTTTTTATTATACACGTAAGCATTCTGGATGACCTACTCTGTAACCTAATAAATAATAGACAACACAATAATATTTCAATAAAATTAGTATAATTTTATTTCATATTTACAATATAAATATACAAACATTTGAGCATTGAAATAGTATACAATCATTGTACATAATGAAGCCGAATATATTAATTTATTTTAAAGTCATCAAAATTACTTTTAATCTTTCCATCTCTTCAATCTCAAATACAGTTAGTATCACTTAAATTACTTGTAGTTAATGCGATCAAAATAATGTATAGTTAAGTACTATCTACAAAATAAAGGAACATTATTTCTATGCTATTTGTGTCACTTAACATAAGCGTCTTATGATTCATAATTAACACTGATATCCATTTACACGAACATAGCAGTTCTAGCACCAACTAACAAATCGCCATACATTGTATTTCATTAACTTATGCAATATAATTTTTTATCGAAATCAACTAATCTCGTTAGATCATTAAAAAGCCATGATGAAGGTAAGGAATTCGAAAAGTTGTATAGAATCTAATATGATATCTCAGCTTGGTCCCAAACTAAATGCAACATTTTACATGAATATAAATAATTTATGAATGAAATACTTGTATCGCTAAACTAAATCACTGGTTACCTTATTAATAAATTAATCACTTATGATCTAATACGTACTGACTGACATACAAAATAACACTTGTAGTAGATAAGTTAAAACCTTATTGGGGTCACATCTAAGTTTATCGACAACGCTCTGATGTTAGTGGTGTGTATAGATCGGCGTTTGAGCAATACCCCTTTAACGATTTACTGGAATTTGTGCTTAACAATAGTATCGTAATGTTTATATATTAGTACACCTATAAGTATGATTCTCGCGAGTTTTGTTACTTCATTGTTAGCGATTTAAATGCAATACTTGCACCTCTATCCAACCTTGTAAATAAGTTATGCAATATTCATGATTTTTATTCAGATAAAATCTTTAACTGCGATCGACACTGACCTTTCATATCCTGTCATGCATCGGTCACTAAATTATTACGTGGTGTTTAGTAATTTAATAAAACTTCTGGTCCGTAATAGAACGCTCGAAATGCTAGTCCAAGCCACGACTGAGACGCAGTCCGCAGGTGTGACCCCAGCATAATACGAGTAATTTGTAAATAACACCATTACAAATTCAAAAAAATTGTGCTATTCAAACTACTAATATTCATGTGTACGTTTTTAACCAAATCCAATATGAACTTAGGCCCAGCAATTACCTAAACAACATTGATTATAACTTAGATCAACTACTTAAAACAGCGATTCATAAATATGACCACCCAATCCTCAAATAAAATATTTATTTTTAACACTTACAAATTAAGAATTCAAATAACTTATCTATCAAAGGAATCTCTAATAGTTTGTTGAATATCGTAAAATATTATTCCAAAAAACACCAATGATGTCATAAAAAGTATAGATTGTCATTAGAGGAATCAATCTTAAATTAATTTTTTTTCAACGAACTGGTGACAGACTATATCATCATTAAATATTCCGTTTTGTTTCTGCATTGATATAAAACATTACCAATACCATGCCGCGCCACGCCTGGCATAAAACTTGGTTCGCAACGCAACTACTCACAAAAAGTAAAAAAATATTTTTACCTTGACATTTTAAAATCCTCTTCACTTTGCTTACATTATATCACTGGGGAGGTAAAGTCCAAACGGGAACCTCTTCCCTTTTCTTTTCCTTCTTTTTATAAGTATGCCTATCCCTCAGTCTGACGTCATCCTGTCTTGTTCTGAAATCTGAAACGGCTTCACTTCGCCAGTCAGTTTTCCAATCATTTCGTTTCCGGGGCGACCCCTCTTTCCTATAAAACTTCTGTTGGGGCTCTTTATTATTTTCGTCGACGAATACCCTGCTTTTGACGAACAATTCATTTTTGTCCGGATCGCACATGGCTACTGGGATCTCGTCATACGTACTATCATCGAGTTCGATAACGTCATCCCTGCTGAAAGTGAACGAGTGAGGGTAGTAGACTTGCAGGATGTCCTCCTGGCGGTATTGTTGCATCTGAAGCCAGACATGCGGTAACAGTAGGGGGAACCTCCGAAGCCAATATGTTACGAAACCGTCCGGCAGTTTGCCGAGACTCTCGCGGACTTCTGTCTCGAGCTCTCTGTAGTGATGTTTCTGTGGGGAAATAATAGCTTTGGATATCAATATTGGTCTCAACTATTTCATAGGTTTAAATATTTTCTATCCTTTTCCAACAATGTAAGGGTGTGTTCAAACAGCGAATGCCGTGCGTGGCATTCGATGGAAACAAATCTGCCGCACGACTACTTTGAACATACCCATGTAATGTTTGAAATGTTGGACACACCCTAAGAAAACGACGTGATGTGACTAACATTAGTTTTGCGCGATTTGCAACAGAATCAGCACCACCATGAAAATCTCTTAGAAAAATGTACAACCCGATCCACATCGCAATTTTATCTACCTTTACAGGGTGTCGTGTAATTAATGGTCCAAATGATAGCCATCGAAAGCCAAGATTCCCTTGGTTTGACACACAGATGTTCTGTTTTAAGAGTGCGTACAAAGCCAGAAAAATATGGGAATGTCAGATGAAACAAGCTTATGTCTAATCTTCGCGTGGCTTCACAAAACTGAAGCGCTTCTTATCTAAATAACTCGTAAACTATAGTTTTAAAAATCGTTAGTAGCAGTACTAGGTCATGCGTACAGTATTACCCAACTTATATGGCGCGTCGTGAATCTTCGTTCGCACAGAAAAGAAAGTATGGCCCCGAAGATTAACGAATGCATGCTTAAAACTTACAATCAATCTTATAACACTACTATAAGGTTCATAATACACTGCAGCTGTTAGTTCCGTCTCACTCGCAAGTCACGTGCGGAGGGCGTGACTTGACCATTACACTTCGTGCCAATTTTATCGGGCCACCAGTTTTCATCAAATATTATATTTAACTAGCAGACCCCCGCGGTTTCACCCGCGTACGGTTTGAATTTTTTTGCGCGGATCACTTATTATCTTTCAAAAATAAAAGTAGCTAAGTTACTCCTTATAACATCATCTATGAACCGGAACAGAAAGACAAAAATGTTTAAAAAATCAATCCGATTTTATTAAAAAAAAGTTGAACTCACATAAAAGCTTGGTGCAATACAAGAATCTTTAAAAATGGAATGTCAAATATAAAAGAATATTTAAATCAGTAGCACTAAGGAGTATTGCTATCAACTTCGATGCAAATCACCCCGAAAAATCTAACACGGATATTTTTACTATTAAAACTAAAAACCAATATTATACACTAATAAATAAAACTCAAAGAATCTTATTTAATTATGATAACAACAAATGAAAAAGAACTTAAATTAACTACACTGAAAATATTCTAATGAAATAGTGAAAATGAACTTCCAAACAAATTAAACAGCAATCGCAAATATTCGCTAAGTAGGTAATCTAAGAGATTTCCAAGGAATTTTCGAAGGAAAATCAAGGCAAAGGTAAGTTTTTTTATATAAGATGTTGGCGTCGCATGGCTTGTGTATTTTGCCATTTTCCAGTTATATTATAAGTTCTAGTCACAATAAATCACTTTCACATAGTCCTCAGTCAGTCACCGTCCATAATAGTCATGTTATAGTAAAATTTTCACGGACTTCTTGAGACAACTTGAAAAGTCACGATACACATGATTCATTTCATTTCACTTCACTGGTGCACATGGATTGATCTTTATTGGATAAAATACCACCGATAATATGCAATAAAACTCAAAATACACGAATTTATGAAAATAAAAATAAAACACAACGTCACTCTGCAAGTTCCCGCCAAAAAGTCCCAAAGGTAAGTTTTTCATTCAAATATCCAAGAACAAAAAAAAATTTGTTTCGAATTCTATCCGATTTAAATATTCTTTTATATTTGAAATTCCAATTTTAAAGAGTACCAAGTTTTTTGAAAAAATCGGCTCAGATTACTGAACAAAAGGCAGATAGAGCGCGCGAAACACGGGAGTGAGGCCAAAAAAACCACAAAGTTTATTTAAGAGTGCGTATAAAGCCTGAAAAATATGGCAATGTCAGATAAAACAAACATAATATGTCTAATCTTCGCATGGCATGATACGGAGATAGCGTGTTTCGCGGAACAAAAATGAACTAAGCGCTTCTTATCTAAATGACTCGTAAAGTATAGTATATTTAAAAAAAATAGTAGCAGCCCTAGCTCATATATTAGTGATATTATTTATCGATTTTTTGTCTCAATTAGATACATCATGAACAAATAAAAACGAAAATTCATTATTATTAGAGGTAGCTTTATGATTTTTTTCTATCGAGGAATTTTCATTCCATTATGTTTTTACTCAGATAGAACCCTCGCGTATATAATGAAAATACCCATATTAAAATATATTTTCATTTAAATATTATTTACTTCAATTCAATATGTTATTTTGCTTTATACGCACTCTTAAATGAAAGTTATTTTCGTTAAATAAAGTTTTTTAAACAAAGCAAATACAAATTCAAAAGCGAATACCAGGTATGTTTTTTACAATTTTTATTTGCTTTTTGGCCTCTCCCGTGTTCCGGGCGCTCCATCTGCCTTATTCTGTAATCTGTGAAAATCGAATTGAGTTTTCAAACATGTGTCAAAATAAAATGTGATTAAATCAAAAGTACTAAGGAGTATTGATATCAACTTCGATGCAAATCACCCCTAAAATAACTTTCTACCCCTTTTTAACCCCGTTAGGCAATGATTTTCAATAAAACACGAAATACGTCTTCTATCAATTCTGTTAAGGAATGTTTATGTAAAATTTGAAGTAGATCGGACCAAGGAATCACGTTGTCCCATACAAACTTCTCTCCCGTTTTTCACCCCCTTAGGGGTAGCATTTCGAAAAATCCTTTCTTATCGGATGTCTACGTTATACAAAGAACACACCCTCCAAATTTCAGGTCTCTACGATCAGCGGTTTAGGCTGTGCGTTGATTGTCAGTCAGTCATTCAGGACAAAGCATTTTATATGTATAGATTAGAAATACAGGTTATTAAAATGTACGATTTATTAAATAAACAGATAGGTATTTATTTAGTAAACAATAGAAAAACTTAATCTAAAGGCCGCACTCCTGCTATCCCAATATCACTGAGTGTCGCTACTATTACCATAACAATCACGACTCGGAACTATCTATGAGGATGATGTATCATCGTTGGTGCCTTTTTAAAAAACTCATTTTAAACCCAAAGAATTTAAAAAGTCCTAAAGAAAGTCGTCTCTATGGGAACATGTCTCATGAATCTGAGTATCATGAATCTGAGTTTCTTGCCTGTTCTTCTCAGTTGAAGGCCGACTTACGAACTGGTGGTAACTTCAGTAGCTTTGACCTTCATAAGTGCCCTACTAGGGCCTAAATTGAATAAATGGCTTTGACTTTGACTTTGACATGAAATAAACAAGCCAGAATTGACAGTATTTGACAGTCTGTGTATTTTTTTTTTGTTAATTTGTTCTGTATTTTGAGCATAGAGGTATCATAAAGAAAACTCCTCATTGGAACAAAAAGAATCAGTAGGTGCAATACTCGATTTCATTTTTTAATAATCCTTAACCAAAATGTGGAAAAAAAAAACATGTTGTGGCAGGCAACCTTCCATAAAACATGACCGGAAAAGATTTAAAAAATAAAAACTGGCGCCACCTAAACGTATATTTATAAAATAAGTTTAGGTAATTAAAAGTGACGAAATCGCAATACTTACACATGGAAGGTTAGTTTTTTAGTTTTTCCTTGTTTTTTTAAGTATTGTGACAGTATTTCAATACACAACTTGGCATTTTTTATTTAATCAGTACAGCGAGTATGACGCGGTGACAGCCGTGCTCAGTACGAAGTGAGAGCAATTTGCCCAGGAGCCTCTCAAGCGGAGTGATATTAAATGTCATGCTTTAGTAAGGCGGACGTTCCATCTGGGTAGAGGCACGATGCCCTATGAAAATCTTTGTTTAAACCTTAAAAAAGAAAACACTTTTGTTGCCACTAAGCGTATTTTTGCCCCACAAGTATGGCGGCTCACCAGGGTTAGATTTAGACCTTTAGAAAATCATTGTCTTGTGAAAAATAAAACTATACTACTTGTCGAAAATTATACTACGTTTCGCTTTTCGTCCATTACGACTTCTAAACGATTTTATAATTGAATTGCAATCGAAACTGCTTTTCGTATTCTCGTAACATTAATTTAGTAATCACGTAATCATGTGTACAATTTTAATAATTTCCTGGCCTGAAGACGCCATGTTTTATGTAGGTATGCGAGTTACCATGACAAGAAAAATTCCATCATGTGATGTTTGTACCTAATGTACAAAATATGTTTCATTATATTGGTTGAAAACTTAAGTAACTAGAATTGCCAAAATAAGAATCTTTTCTATTTTTTTTTTAATTGTCGCCATTTTGATCTATATTATTAAAAATATTTAAATTACAGTAGTCAATCGACCGAAGGTAAAATTATGGTATTTTCGCGTAGTATCCTGGCATTACGATACCTACTACGCATCATAAAATAATGGTACATACAAATAGTATAATTTATACTACGAAATCCTGCCCTGCGGCTGACTGACATGTCACGCGGCGCGCGCTAACATGGCGGCAGCTGCCGACCAATAGCGGTACAGGAATAAGAAGCGCGGTGCGTGGAGCGTGCCGATTGGTCAATAGCATTTCCCACGCTTTGAAAATGTTTCTTCTGCGCAGGTACATCGGTTAGCCATATTAGTTGGGTACTACTGTAAGTGATATTATTTATCAAATTTTTGACACCATGAATGAATAAAAACGAAAATTCATTATTATTAGAGGTAGCTTTGTGATTTTTTTCTATCACTTATTCGATTTATTCACTGTGTTTTTGCTCAGATAGAACCCTCGCGTATAATATAATGAAACTACCCATATAAAAATATTTTTTCATTTATATACTATTTGGGTAAATTTCAATTCTAAGATATGTTATTTTGCTTTATACGCACTCTTAACACAGTGTACTTTCTATCGTGGGAAAATAATGTCCCTCGGGAAGCGCAGGGCGCAAACTAGTATCGTGGTAGTGTACCTTGTTCCTAATAGCCCTGAGCAGGTGAGTAACCCTGTCTCCTCGGTATGTGCGGCGCGCGCGCAGGTCTGCGGCGAGGCGGCTGCACACGTGCGCGCGCCAGTCGCCGCGCACCGCCCGCCGCGCGCCCACCTCCAGCGGGTGCTGGGCCTCACTTGCACCCCATGTACTGCCGCTTTCCACTTGGTCGCTTACATCCTGTCAATAACATTTATGTTTTTATAGGCTGCACTGCCGGCCTTTACGTCTGTAACCTAATGTGCAATCTGTTTGATGTACGCAATAAATACAGTGTACAATTAAATATCCTAACTTCATAGAATGAAACATTGAAACACAACTTCGAGCCGGATTTTAAAGGTTGCAAAATACAGTAGTACCCAACTGATATGGTTAACCGATGTACCTGCGCAGAAGATACATTTTCAAAGCGCGGGAAATGCTATTGGTGGGCAGCTGCCGCCATGTATGCGGAGGGGCGTGACTTGCGAGTGAGGCGGAACTAACAGCTGCAGTGTATTATGAACCTTATAGTAGTAATCTATGGTTGATTGTAAGTTTTAAGCATTCTTTCGTTAACCTTCGGGCCATACTTTCTTTTCTGTGCGAACGAAGATTCACGATGCGCCTTATCAGTTAGGTACTACTGTAACATTATATGGGTATTATCAACTAAAATGCAGTTATGAGTATACAACGATACAACATGGTTAAATGTAAGTTATAAGTCATTTACAGTCAAATTAACTTATTTTTTAGATACTATGTCGATGATTCGAAATGGGTAAATGTAGATTATGAGTCCTTTAACAGGGGTAAATGTATAAACTATTAGTCGTAACAGTCAACGATTCGACTTGGATAAATGTTTAAATTATGAGTCCTTTAACAGTCTACGATTCGACATGGGTGATTTTGATCCTTTGATCTATTTAAATCCCAACTAATATTTTTACTGTGTGTCTTTGTTCTACTTACACTGCTCAACGTAAAAAATAAAAATCCCGGAAAAATTGATACCTGGACTGGAATAGGAAAGAACCCGCTAGCGTAACCTGGGAACTAATTAAAGATTCAAGAGCCCAAAGCAAACAATTATAAAATCCAATAAAAAAACAATTACAGATATAAAATGAATATCCAGAAACCGAAATAGGTACCTGTAAGAAGTTAAGTATGCTTTGCTTGCCCCAAAACATTGGGTATTTGAGTACTGTCTCACAGGGAGGTCGCGCCTGCGGCCGCGCAGATATCATCGCGCGGATCAGGATCTTAGTCACTAATACTTCCTCTTCGGGCAATATTTTACTGAAAACAAACCATCATTTATACACAAAATTAATATACAGATTAGAATATTAAGGCGTTTATTTTCTTTCACAAATGTATGCGTTAAACACTAAATTGTACTAAACAATATAGTTGACTTATCACAAATTACTTTGTGAGAGTCGCTGTACTAGGAAAGATTCTCACCTCTTAGACAATTACTGTATTATGCTAAGTAAATATAAGGACTGATAATAATTAGTACAATACAATTATCATTTACACACCTCGCATGTGACCTCGATTTGGTCAATGGGCAATAAAGTAATACACTCGGCAACAGATGCCAGTTCAAATAATACAATGCACTATAGTTCAATTAAAGAACCAATAGCTGAATAAAAAATGTAATACTACTTACTCTAATTGTTCTATATTATACTCTCCCGTGAGTATATTCGCCTGTCTCCTCAAAACGTCACCAAACGGATGCAGTCCCTTCGACATCACGTAGTAGAACACGCAGCCCAAAGAAAATATGTCCACTGATGTTGTCTAAAATATATAAAGTTGCGTTAAAATTTAGATTTTTATACATGAAAAGCTTTTATTTAACTTGCAACGTATGTATGTATGTTTGTTCGGGTGGAATCTTGCAAGTCGAATTTCGCCCACTTCCAGTGGTGGGATTGACATGATATTTGGTATACATTAGTGTATTGGATGACAATGCAAGTAGTCACTCAAAAAAAGATTGTATTCAAAATGAAACTTGTATTAACAAATAACTTATTAGATCGAAGTTTAAGTTAAAAACTGATAATAAGCTCTCTACTGACGGCTTATAATTTCTTAATTCTATTTTTGGTCCGACTGTCATCCATCAGAGAATTACCGACCAAACAAATTATTCGATACTCAGTCTTATATTGATATAGAAATACTCAAGAAAGAACTACCCAGAAAGTAGACACCATTGATTAAAAAATAAATTATCTTAATCGCTTCAAAAATGTCATATTTTGCGATTAAACACACAACAGAATACATGCCATAAGATCAGCCTTCAAAACAAGTTTACCCTTACGTCAGTTACTTCCGACAGTTAAAAAACAACATGCTGAAACTCACCGTCCTCTCTCCATTAATCATCTCAGGGGCGATCCACCCATCTGTTCCTGTCACACCAGACCTTCGGGAGAAACTGACGCGGCCTATATTGAGCTTCTTAGATAGACCGAAGTCTGAGATCATCGCTCGTACCTCGCCGGTGCCCGATGGCATTGATAATAACACATTGTGTGGCTTTATGTCTCTGTGAACTGAAATTATAATTTGTTAACATCAAATATCATCATCATCATCATCATCAGCCTATGATGTCCCACTGCTGAGCACAGGCATCCATTCACAAATTAGGGTGAAAGGAAATGGGCAATACTCCACCACGCATGCTCACTGCGGATCGGTGGAGGTAGGCTAGTGGTCAACTTACTGTTGGATTTTTCAAGCCGCCTAGGAGGCATCCAACTAGCTTAACGACTATCACAATTAAGTGATAACCGGGACCAACGGCTTTTTGAGCCTTCCGAAGCACGGAAACGCTCGATTTGAAATACCACTAGGCGGTCACCCATCCAGGTACCGACCACGACAGTGGTAGCTTAACTTTGCCGATCGATTAACAACGGCTAATCATGCTACACCACGAGCGCTTCAAATCACACACACATTCACATCAAATATATACACTTATAATTTGTCTCTAAGAGTTGATATCCACTAGATGTGTTTTAGCTGACCAATAGGATCGCTTCATTTACACGACATAGTTCTAATGAAGCGAACCTATTTCTGGTGGACATGCATGCCTTAGGTTCATATTCTAGAACGTCAATCAATTTCTCAAGAAGTTTTGAGTCGAGATAAAAAAAAAATTTGGAACCTGCGCCAATGATATTAGGTTAATTTTTGATTAACACGTTCTATTCTTGAGACTTGATCTGAGTTTTGATTTCGTTCTATATCCAGGTAAAACCGGTTCGAAAGGATGCATATGAGAAGAGATGGCGTTAAACCAAAAAAATTGCATCAGGTGGCTTTCAACATGAAATACTATAACGAAACAATGTGACAGCTGTTTGACAAGTTATACAGGTGTGGATTTCCATTCTCGCCATAGAACACGAAACAAAAGAAAAATTATAGTAGAACACTTGAAAAACCCTAGTTACAAAGTGCAGCTGCTGAAACTCATGGGTTCATACTTAGCAACAGAAAATTTTAACCCAATATTTTTGACACTACTACTTTTCTTTCCTTTCTCTCTTTACTCACCATTATTTCCTTTCTTACTTTCTTTCGTTCTCTTATTATCACTATAAAATATTTTGAGGATAGTATACATACGTACCTATATCCATAGAATGTAGATGCGACAAGCCCATCGTGGCTTGCCTCAATACTTCCACTGCGTCTATTTTACATTCAAATTGCAATTTCTTCTCCACATAGTCTTGTAACGTTGCAGAACAGAGTTCTAATGCAATATACCTACAAATTTAAATCGTACGATAATTCAAATAATTTTTTTAGTCATCTGTGGACAGTCATATCATAGCTGACATTGATACACTTTACTAGTTATTTTATATAATACTTTAAAGCTCAAATCAAACAGTGTGTCGGCGCTCACACTACGTTGACACTTAACAACATAAAAATAACTTTAATAGTCCATTTATATTGGGATCGGCAGGAATAGTACGTACCTAAACTGTTTATCCCGTTCGGTACAATAGTACCGGACGACGTGCGCATGAGCATCTGATTCCCGCAGCAGCGCCACCTCGCGGTCGGCGAACGTGAAGCATTCTGGTAGCAATCTCTTTACTGCTACATCACGCTTGTCGAACGAACCTCTGTAATAACAATTTTTTTAATATATGATGATATTTGGCACTGAAAAACAGCTAAAGTCGAGCAAAAGAGCAAAAAAAGGCACGGCCTACCATTTACATGATATATGAAATATCATATAAAGAAAGTAAATGGGATATGCGCGTACGTCAGAAGTTTTCGGTACACCATGCTAATCTGTAAATACTATACAGCTTTATCCGTGTTTCTATTATGTGTGCAATATATTATTTTGCCAATTTGCATCAATATCGGCTGGATAGTATAGCATAACATACAGACAATGGTGCCGATTCTGTTGTAAATCGCACTTAACTAATTTTAGTCACATCTCATCTCTTTCTTACGAACATTATTGAAAAAGGATAGAACATATTTTAAGTTGTCAAATTAATCTTTGCCGTCTTATTTTGCGTGTATTTAGGCGTAACCGCGATAGATGGCGACTAAATTTATATTGAAACAAGCATTGAACTAATTTTGACAGGACAACATTTCTTACATCCTTTTCTTATGTTCTTTGTTAGAAAGAGACATAGTGAGATTAAAATTAGTTTAGTTGTGAACAACAGAATCAGGGCCAATGTTACATTTATTTAAATGTTGTACACTAGTAACATATACCGGGTGTAACGAAAAGGATATATCCATCCGAAAGGGGTGAAGACTACATCAGGTACAGACTGTCTATAAAAAGTTTCAACTAAAAATAAATTACTCAAAAATACATTGAATCACAACCGACATGTCACCGAACAATGAGGGTAATTATCATTTACGCCACTTGCTAAAAAAAATTTCTTCCGCGATCTGTGCGTGTAGTACCAAAAAAGTACTGTAATGGTATATCCATTACAGTACCCTTTCCGTTACATGAACTCGTGTCTTATAATATCATGATTAGTACTCAACTTACTTATAAACAAATGTGCCCTCACACCCCTTGCCAAGAACCTGGTCTGTACAGAAGCTGATCCTCCCAATCTTCACTTCTCCATCACCCAATTCAACCAGCTGACCGGTCACCTCGCCGTGTGAGGACGTCGACACGTTTGAACCTCTTGAACCTCCTTGAGAAAGCTGCTGGAATTCCCTAGCCTGGAATATGGACATTTGTTTAAGAGTCAAGAACCAATACCTTGATTAGATGGCCCTATGCCAAGTCAAGCGTTTCATTATTATTGACAGCCAGTTTATTATAGAAATGTCTTAATTTTTGTTAAAGATGCATGAAGAAATGAAAAGCGAACCTAAAACTACTGGCATATAAAAACTACCAGGAAATACAATTAAACGGGTGGACACATATATGGGGGAAGCCATAGAGCACTTTGATACTATCCGTAACTTTTGAGATATTGCTATCGGCATTTACACAATTTGAAAAAAACATTGTTTTCACATTTCATTTCCTTATCCAAACGTTACATTTCATTAACCTATACGTGTCTATTACCCTAAACATCTTGGCCCGATAGAGCCTTTTGATCCGTGTCAGAGACAGGATCGATTAAGCTAATACGATTTCTTTCGAAAATCGCCGTAATTTTTTTTTCGAATTCTGTAAATGCCTGTGGAAATAAATAACTCGGAAATTAAGGAATAGTCTCCTAAGGCCATTTCGCGTGGCTTCAACCCTTAAGGTACCTGGGCTCTATGACCCGTCTAAAATTTCCACTCTGTATACTAACGTCAGTGTCGATACGGCTGTAAGCACAGACATAGCTTGCAATGCAGGTTATGAAACTGTCTAACTTAGTGTTGACGATTTGGTGATAAATAAGTGTAATAGTCGATTTTTTAAAGAAAGATAACCTTGAATAAAACAATGATGTACTAGTTATATTAAAATATGTTTCGTTTAGAAATTTATTGTCCTTACTGAATGAGCTATAGTTTCCAGCTGTCTAAAGAGAATCAAAACAAATATTACGTAATTGAATTTTACTTATTAGTTAAATAATATAGCTCATTCAGTAAGATACTACAATGGTTCCGGTGTCTCAATAGCTTATGTAATGGTGTCGAGCATACATATATCAGCTGAACAAACAAGCGAAGGAAACTGTCGTTTACAAAACCAACGGAATGAGGTGAATTCTAAACGCAGGCATTCTGAAATGCACTTACGCATAAACAATAAATATGCGCGATAAGGTGCAGAGTTAATTAATATAAAAATGCAGAATTTTAAGTATACAGAATTTTCATTAATGATTAGTTACGACTGATAAGGAATAAAAATACTAAGCGGTTGGAATGGGTTATCGCGCACATGGTTGGCAACGATGCACATGGGCGCCGCACCATGCAAAGCAATTACATAGAACATGGAACATAGATAACATAAGGTATAATTACCTGATAGCGCAGATACCAGAACATCGTGATGACCAATCCGACCAATATAATAAGAGCCACTTTCAATGCTTTGTTCTCTTGCTGATGGAGCCAAACGTACCCTTGTTTGTACCATAAATCTGGTCTAAAACTGAAGCCTTCAAATATATCCTCGGTCTGGACCGAAACAGAGATAGAGTTCGATTTCAAATTAGTCTCATTTTCAACATCTTTTTCAGTTCCCGCGTGGACTTGACCATTGATTAATTTGATCCCACCACTGTGGGGATCCCGATCGTTCAAGAAGTTTGTATTCGGTAACTGAGGCATCCATGTAGTGGTCAATTCCGGTACTTTATAATGCCCCAACAACAAATAAGGCGCCGAAACGTGTAAGTTTAAATCGTTGAGTTTGTAATGTACGTTTTTGAACGGTTCATATTGCTGTTTGTCTGGGTTAGCAACGGGAGAGGGCCCTTCAAGAAGTAGAGGATGGGTGTGCGCTGTCGATATTGTTATAGTATTCTTGTCGACAAGTGATGACAATGCGTAGAGGCCGTGGTTGTGTTCCCCCACGTACAACGTTGGACTGAAATTAATATTACCATTATAGAAATATAGTCATAGTATTATTAGATTTATAACCTTTTTTTTACCGTGTATCTTGACCCACTTAATTTCATGATTAAATTGCGACACGCGTTCTTTTACGTTACAATCAATCATACTAATATGTATTATCAATGCAAAAGAGAGTTTATGTATATGTTCTTGACGCCTCAGTGGCACATTTGGAGAAAAACATATATATATATATTTACTTTACTTTTACCTAAAATACATTTTAGCTTACAGAACTTATTTTTAAAGTTATCCTTATTGAAGAGAACCATTTTAAAAAGCGATATGATGGAATCAGTAATAATTACTAAGCATAGATTACAATACTATATTAATTAAAACAACATGTTTGTTAATGGTAACATTATCAAGCGAATAGCCAATTTGTATGTACTTGTATGAACATAAAATGTTTTATCATTTCAATTAGAATGTAGTGTGTAGGTGAATCCTTCTACATCAAATTTAACTCCCAAGACGGCTGAAAAACCATCCAAGTTGTTAAAAAAAACTATACTCACTATAACTCGATATTAGAGTTCTTTATCCCTTGTCCATTGCTCAGAGTAGTTGCATCTTCCATTATATGATCAAGAGTGTCATCGCCTATAGAGTTGAAAGGGACGGATATAAGTCCGTCTCTGTCTAGTAGATAGGCTGCTACTACTGGAGTCTCAAAGTTGTGTGACCAGACAAGGTCACCGGTTTTCCGGTCGAAGGACATCACTCGACCACTCGATGTCGATGTGAAATGGATTATACCTGGTTAAAAAATAACTTATTATGATACAAATAAGGTTTATTTTTAATTAACTCTAGTATTTAATTAACTCGTTGGCTCGCGTATAGCACGCGCGGTCCTTCCTAATCCTAACTTCCTAACTAATATTATAAATGCGAAAGTGATTTTGTTTTTCTGTTACGCCTTCACGCCTCAACTACTCAACGGATCATCATGAGGTTTAGCATGCCTATGGTATGGAGAAGGACATAAGCTATTTATCCCGGGAACGCGCGTGAAACCGCGGGGGACAGCTAGTAACATATGAAAAAAAAAGTGTGTAAAAATAGTTCAGTTCCAGGAACAGCAAGTAAACCGATTAAGAGCTCTCTGCATAACAATGTGTTAAGATTTCAATTTCAAACATGAATTGTATCACACATAGATGACACATACACATACCTAAAGACAATATGTCAATTGACTATAAGATTAGGAACTCTATAAAGGCACAAGAGGTCTGAAGGAGTAAGAGATTCGCCTAACCTACTTATTTTTCTTCTGTGTTCGACCACAATCTCATGGTAAGTAATGATGTAAACGAAGGTGATAAGTACACAAAGCCTAGAAGAAACTGGACTCAAGATACACCCGTAGGTGTTTGGCGACAGATTTTCAGCTTTAGTGTGTTAGCCAGTTAGGCGAAAATAACAAAGTACCTCGATCTCTATGCCAACGACTGTGCTATGGTTTCCTCCCGTTATTTTCCTTCACCGAAAACTCATGCTCATTGTAGGCTCATTATAGTGACATATCAAATTATAAGTTAGACTTGAGACTAAAATATACAATCACAAAAAAGGAATGATAAAATATGAAGCATCTCCCAGTAGGACATGGATTTTTAATATAATCCCATATGCATATGCCTCATCGTCTTTGACATTGATTTATTAATGCGTAGCTATAACATTGTACGGCGAATTAACCAATTCATCACCTGAGCACATAATAATATAGTTTGACCGATAACGCGAAGTTATATGAATCACGTAACGAGTGTGCAAGAATCGACAATAAATAAGTTCATTGAACGTACAAGATAGAATACATGGTTAACACATTTAGCAACTTCTGTGTTTACATTGTGTATGACCAATTACCAAATATTGATACTGGCACTACTTCAAAAGTAAAAAGAAATATACAGGAAATCATATACATACCATAATCATTCAACATCTCTTTACCCATAGCATGGGATGTATAATCAAAAAATGTTACATTCCACTTTTGATTTGAATTCTTAGAATCGTGCATCAGAATGTTGTATTCTGTTCTAGCGACATATATCCCTCTCTTTTTGTCAGGTGCACATGTATCGTCTGTATTTTGAAATATAGTCGATTTGTCAAAACCTGCAACAAATATTAAATTCAACCTCTGAGTAATGCTTAATAGGAATTTTATCGCAGAACATACATGAGTGACTGGAATGTAATGCTGTTCGAATAAAACCCCTATTGCTATGACATTAAAACATAAATTGTAAATTGAAATGAACATGTGGTCAACATACAACGCGGTGCGTATGCATTTGCGCTCGCTCGTCCAGCGCCCTTGAAGTATCGTAATAGTCAACAAATTTGTATAATTGCTTAACTGAGTTTGAAACTGAAATAGGAATCAAACGAAGACACTCATTATAATTAATTCTAGGTAGATATTCAAAATGATTAGGTCAAGTGAAGTACACACCTGAAATATGTTCTCGAGATCCCGTCAAAGGATCAATCAGAAACCAGGTATCGCTCTTCTTCCCGGTATACATTATACCATCAGTAGAACGACAGGGTGCGTTGGCTACCAACTCAGGTATTGTGAAGGGTAGTTTCTTAAGCATCTGCTGGTCACCCCTAGGGCCATACATGTAGAGGAAACCATGGCGAGGATCCGGAAGAAACTGCGGCATCAAGTTCGCATGCTGATTGGGAACTTTCACTACGGGTTCTAGGATAACAAAAAATTTTCATTGGCATTGTTATCTCGATACACAGGGGTATCAAAATTTGCGATCAGCTTGTGTTTAAAAGTTTTGTGAATACTATTGTTATAAAGATTATATTGCTATTTTATCATGAAACTAGTGTAGTAGTTTCACCCTCGTTACGGGACAAAAAGTAGCCATATCCCTCTCATAGATAGGCTATCTGCATTCAAATTTCATAGCTATCTGTTTAGAGGTATATAGGATTTTAAGTATATATGTATAGTTAGGAATTTCTGCATTAAATAAATACCAATTTTAAACAAATACCTTCTCATAAATTCAAATTCAATAATTGTTTATTTAATATATGCTCTAATAAGGCACTTATAATAATACTATAAAATAGTTATAATGATTGCTTTGTAAGAGGAATATTTTACCAAGTATAATATAATTTCATAACAAAGTTACAAAGCCACAAAATTAATATGGAATTATTATTATTGTACAGAACACTACGTGTACGTGTCGAACTCGTACTTGACAGGTTTTTTTCAACTTTCCGCCCACTTTATATCTCTGGACACGCAATAAGTAACTGTATCCTACAGACAACGCATCATCGTAGAATTTCGGCGTAAGTCACACGTATGGCATATGCAGGTTAATAATACCTAATGTGGTGGTAATTGCATCATTTGAATGAAAGATTCTTATCTGCTAGTTTGTGATATGAAATGAAAATAGTTTCGCTATATGAACCTTCTTCATGAATTTTGTGTACGCACGGCTACAAGTCGAGCTATAAAACATAACTATTAACAAGCCTAGGACAGGTTTGCCAGATTATAGTGTTGATACTTGTAGCCATGTATAACCATCTACCAATATAAAATAAGACGACAAGAAGGCAGTCAATAAAATGTTGAACAAACACAAATAAAAGTAACAGCTCTTTAGTTAGGGATTATTTAGGGATTTTACAGTAGTACCCAACTAATATGGCTTACCGATGTACCTGCTCAGAAGATACATTATCAAAGCGCGGGAAACGCTATTGGTCGGCAGCTGCCGCCAAGTTAGCGCGCGCCGTGCGGAGGGGCGTGACTTGAGAGTGAGACGGAACTAACAGGTGCAGTGTATTATGAACCTTATAGTAGTGATCTAAGGTTGATTGTAAGTTTTAAGCATTCTTTCGTTAATCTTCGGAGCCATACTTTCTTTTCTGTGCGAACGAAGATTCACGGCGAGCCATATCAGTTGGGTACTACTGTACTGCCTTTTCACTTTACTTTGTAACTAGATACTTCCTCGACAAAAGATAATAATTTATTTGGTAGGTACTTATTTGTTCAATAACATGGTCCAGTGCATTTTATAAAATTCAAAGCAACTTTGCTGCTATTATCTTAAACACGTGGACATACATGTGTACAGTTTATGTACTCTAGATAATTATAATGTATTATATCGAATATGTGACACAAAAAAGTTTGGAGTTTCCATGTGGAGATCATTGATTGATAACATTATGATTGCCGTTAGCGGCCGCGTCTGGCGTTTTTACCCTGTTGATAAATATGCTTATCAACAAGCTTTTTAATTATTCTTATTGTATTATAACGGGAAATTCAGTCTTAACCCAAAGAAGCGCAGTGAAATCCATTTTATTTGAAACTAGCTTCCGCCCTGCGGTTTCACCCGCGTTCCCGAGAATCTTGTGTTTTCCCGGGATAAAAAGTAGCCTATAGTCTTCCTCGATAAATGGGCTATCCAACACTGAAAGAATTTTTCAAATCGAATCAGTAGTTCCTGAGATTAGCGCGTTCAAACAAACTCTTCAGCTTTATAATATCGACACCTGCAAGGAAAAACATTGTAACTCAATACCGCCTAAAACTGAGCTACAATGTTTTTCCTTGCAGGTGTCGATATTACTAGCTGTCCCTGTCCCTGTGTCATTTCATCCGCGTTCCCATGCTAAAAAGTAGCCTATAATACTCGGAGATAATGTAGCATCCTATTAGTGAAAGAATTTTTCGAATCCGACTGGTAGTTCCCGAGATTAGCCCGTTTAAACAAACAAACAAAAAAACTCTTCCGCTTTATTATAGTAGTATAGATTAGTATACAAGTATATTAGTATAGATATATTCCGCAAATTCCCCACCACCAACAATGCACTCTGACTGTCAAGTGCTAAGTCAAGGGCACTCTAAACATTTAGAGATGCAGTGATTAGTCAGTATTGTTATTAATCAGTGCAAAAACACTAACTAGATGCAGAATTGGATTGCATGGTATTACTACTCTAAAAGGGATTTTTACTCAATGACAAACACCTGACAGTAAGTGGTCACCACCCTCTAGGGTCATTTGCAATACCAGGGGGGGTAGGCAATGTGTTGCAGTTTAAGTAACTATTGTATAGCTACATATTTTGGGTATTACCATTTTTCTCATGAATTAACATATAAGTGATTGTGTGTATCAAACAGTTTTTTTTTTCATTAGCAGTACTTTCTGACTCAAACTGTAATTTAATTAAATTTATTAAATTTTATTGAAGTGTATGTAAGTATGATAAAAATTACCTTCAGACTTGAATGGTTGTTGAAGTGCAATTTGCAATGGTTATTCTAAAATTAGCACACATTATTATGTATTAAGGTAATTAAAGCTGATTATTTTTAATTATATATTACTTTAAGTATGAAAACATCTTTATATTTACTGTTCATATCTAAATCTTTGTATCTGATAAAATAAGGAACTTGGAGTTAATTTTAGTTGTGGATATTGGATTATCTTGAAAACATCCAAATTAATGTGATTTTCAGTATCTCCTACAATGATAATAGGATTAACCTAAAATCATCAACTGTTTTTCGTTATTATTATTGATAGCATATAAAAAACAAATTTTATCAAAGTAGTACACATAACAAATTATAAAAATTATTTAACATTGTGTTCGACAATACCAGGCTGATGCAATAATTAGGAGATGAATTTTCAAAAAAAAATATCTTTTTCTTATGAAGATAATATTTACAAGGTGTCATCATTGTGACATTGAAAATAAACCCCTTCTAAGTACCCCTATGGTACTTAAGGAATTTCCATCTAACTTTGAGTCAGTACATAGTCCACCGGTTTAGGCTGTGTCCTGTCTGCCAGCAGCACCAGCTCTAGGACAGAGCAACAGGTACAGTTGACAAAATATGATGATGCAATAAAAAGAAAAACAGACAATTTATGCATTTAATTTTCTTTTTGATTTGAAGTTGTTAAACATTCAAAAACATAATAGCCAGTTGAGTTGTAAGTAGGAGGTATTTTTTTTTTCGAGTTTAAGCTTGCATATTTTATTTTTTAAAAAATATGTTTTGGAAAAAATAGCCAATATTGTCAATTGTTAAAAAAAATATTTAGATAAGTTTATGTTAAAAATGCTTTTTTGGTGACTGTACTAATATATACCAAATATCAAGTCAATCTGACCACTGGAAGTGGTTGAAATTTGACTTGCAAGATTTGACCCAAACATACATACATTGCAAGTTAATATAAAGCTTATAAAAATGCATGTTCTTCTCAGTTGAAGGCCTACTTACGAACTAGAGGTAACTTCAGTAGCTTCGACTTACATAAGCATCCTACTAGGGCCTAAATTGAATAAATGGCTTCGTCTTTAAAGTTAGATTATCCAAAACATATTTAAAAATAAAGTTTGTAGCCAAGTCTGTTGAAGACTGATATCCGAACTGGAGGTTACTTCAGTAGCTATGACTTTCATAAGTGCCCTTCTAGGGCCTAAACTGATTATATTGATTATTCATAAATACATAAACAAATTACATAACAAATGTGAATCCTTACCTAAGAAATAGTATTTAATCTAAATTATGTTTTGACAGGAATCTATCAAAAGATAGTAGGTATGTCCTTACATGAACATGGATTCAAACATTACATTTTATACATAATGATAGCTATAATTATTTTAATCATGGAAAATATATTTCCAAACACTCAATTAGTAAAACAAGTTTGACGGGCCAGTTGGTGCAGTTGGTTAAGGTTCACCTTACGCGCCGCAAGTCGTGGATTCGATTCCCACACAGGACATACATTTGTGTGCATGAACATGTCTGTATGTCCTGAGTCTGGGTGTAATTATGTATATTAAGTATGTATTTACAAAACAAAAAGTAGTATATGTATTATATCAGTTATCTGGTTTCCATAGTACAAGCTCTGCTTAGTTTGGGATCAGATGACCGTGTGTGAGAAATGTCCCAGGATATTTATTTATTTATTCCAGGATATTTAAGTCAAGAAATAATTGAAAAATATAATAATGGTGTTAAAATTCAATAATGGTAAATAAGAGTGATATTTATAGCAGAAATAATTACCGTCTTTCAATTTCCAAATAATATTGCCGGCCAGGGGCTCCAAGGCGACCATGCCGCCCCCTAACGTGGCAAACAGCAAAGGCCGGTCATCCAAAGCCCGCGATAACTCTGTACTTTCCTGTAACGATAATAATAAATCACTTACTTTTGCCAATCACCTTGTGTGTACATATTTAAACCTTATAGAATATTATTATTCTATACGATGCAATTCCTGCGAATCTCACGTTTTCTCACCTTTCCATCTTTATCAACAAGAGAGCCCCGGCCCCAAGATCCGAATAAGAATAATGTCACAAATAACAATTTCATATTTAAAGTTAATACAATCCACTTTCAAAATAAATATTTGATGTAATTTCCATTATTTGTGTAATATTTTCCACAGTAGGTAACCAAAACACGACAAAAGAAACCTTGCAAAATTATATTTTTGACAGTTAATGACAGATTTACGAGGGATGCAATGCAAACGATAGGTACGATACCGATATGTCAATGGATGGTACCGATATACAGATGTTTTTAAAATATCGATATTTTTGCCTAAAAACAAATGGCCATAGAGTTAAAATATTAATAGAGTAACTGTACTAGAGTCATCGTCTGCCTATAATGTCCCACTGCTGAGCACAGGCCTCCTTTCACAAATGATGCTGAAAGGGAATGGGCAATAATCCACCACGCGTGCCCACTGCGGATTGGTGAAGATAGGCTAGATAGGATCGATAAAAATCGGCTAATCATGCTACACCACCACGCGCTTCGACCTGTATTAGAGTACGGAGTACCAAATGCCTCGAAACGAAGTGCGCGTATATAGTTTGAACGACTAAAATACATAATATTATGAATGCTAATTTCTCGTATTTTATCGATACTTTTACTGAGACGAAATGGCAAGGATTCCATATCGACATTTTGTCTGACTGTAAATCAACTAGTGTACATACGATATATCTGTGAATGCATCTATAGGGAAACTGCTCACGTATCGCACAAGGAATAACTCTATAATATTCTGACTCTATATTCTTATCAATGAAACCTGGGAAAAGTAGCCTTAGCTTAAAAAATGTTTTTTTTTTCTCGCCATTCCGGACAGCAGTCTGAGTGCTAGACACTAAAACATGGCAGCCCTATTGGTGACACTTGTGATTGGAACTTTATAGAGATTTGGTGTGATTATATTTGTACAAATATAATTGAACAGATTCTGAAAAAAAATGCAATATGAATAAAATACGAAATAAATATGAATGTGAATGAATTTGCTGACTCATCATAGTCACTAACAAAAATAATAAATTGACAATCTAATATTTTAACTCATCATCAGCCTACAGCAGTCCACTGCTGGACATAGGCCTCACCCAATGCGCCATTTCGCCCTATCTTCGACTCGACGCATCCACCTCCTACTAGGGAATGCAAAACCGTGGCAAAATGAAAACCGGTTTTTATTTCGGTTATGAGATGAAAAAACCGGTTAACCGGTTTTAAACCGGTTATTTTAATGTTCGCTCGTTTTTTTTTTCTCGTTATTTCTATAGCTCGATTTATAGATAATAACCGTGCCTAAGATTTAAAAATCGCAAACTGAGGAATTATTGTCAGTTAAAGTTAATGAAGTGGGTATAAAAGAAACATCAAAGACACCATCACCATTTGCCTGTCCTGTTCCCTATAATTTGGGATCGGCGCAATATGTACGCTTCTTCTATCCGTTATACCAACATTCACTCGTTTCTTACCAATATCATCTTTCACACAATCAATCCATCTCTTTTTCATAAAATTTATGGAAATAATCGTTTATTTAACTCTGTAGATCAGATACTCGTTTATATAGACTACACGGTTCGTTTATGTTTCGTAAGTTATAATATTAATTTCACACGTAATATACATGGCATATTGTAGCGGCACAGCAACTTGCGTGTACACTAAAACGTGGTTATTATTATACGAATGTTTTCCTTAGATAAAAAAAAATTACCTAGTTTTTGCTGTCGTGCAGACGGGTAAAAAATAACACCAATCATGACTGATTGCTTGCTTGCTGTCTGGCAGATACATAAGAGCCTTCGTTGATAGTAGTTGCTCCGATAGCATGACATTAATGCTGGCGTCCCGAAAGGCTCTAAATTATCCCCAACACTGTTCCTCCAGCATATGAATAATATACTCTCTATTGCCAGCATTCATTGCTATGTAGATGAAATTGCATGGGACGCTCATTACACGAATCGTGCAAATATCTCACGTTCTATATTGGAAAAAAGGCGCGAAGGACTTGTCTTAAATCGAGAGTACACAAACTAGTGACTCCGATTAGGGTCGACTAAACCTAGTCTATTTCAACCCCACTAAATCACACGCAAGCCTGCAATTCACCGTTAAGAGAAGTCCATTTGCTGTGGCTCCTCATTTCTAGAACATGTCCCTCAACATCACGAAAAGCATTGGGATCCTTCACGTTAATATTTGTAGCGACGTTCTATTCCAAAGTCATCTACAAGATATCCAAAAAACTCGGTGTGATTAATAGAGCGAAGCAGTACTTCTTATCGAGACAAAGACTGCAACTATATAAGTCGCAAGTCTGGCCCAAATGAAGTAATGCTGTCTTCTGTGGGCACCTAGATACCAGCTTGGGTATTTAGACTCAGTTCAGCGACGTGCCGTTAGAATTGTCGATGATCCCGAGCTCACAAGTGTTTTAAAGCCCCTTACTCTGAGGAGAGACTGCCTTCTTATGTGTGTTCAACCGCTTTTCTAAAAGTGTTCTGAAGAATTGATTGACCTGATGCCCAGTTACCTTGATCCATCGTAGTCACCGATGGGGAGTCCATCCTCACACATTGGAACCAAAATGTTTTCATACTGTGCGGTTTCAAAGAAGCTTCCTATCGTGGATGCTCAGGCTGTGGAATGAGCTCCCCGCTTCAAAAAGGTTGAAGGTTGGTAACGTGCGAGTGATAACCGTTATGTTGCAAGAATCTATAGGCTAGAGTAACTGGTTATCATCAGGCGGGCCGTACGCTTGTTTGCTACCTAAGTATTGTAAAAAAAAGTTTTACATGTTTTATATCTATCATAAAAACAATCATTATTTTAAGTTATTTTCTTACCAGCTCAATAAACTACACATCAACACACTTCAGTTCATCACAAAAATACTCACTGCATTGCACTCAGTTTAAAAAACGGTGGCAAATCTTCCTTTTTTAGTTTTTCCAAACATTGAAACAAAAACCGAATAAAATCGAAAAACCGGTTTTGGTGTTATGTGAAACCGGTTTTTTTGTTGGTCAAAACCGTACCGAATAACCGGTTTTTCGATTTTCGGTGAAACCGGTTTTCATTCCCTACCTCCTACCAGCAGCCTTTCGCAGATCGTCACTCCATCTCACTGGAGGGCGCCCTACACTACGTTTGCCGAGACGCGGTCTCCACTCAAGAACACGTTTTCCCCACCGGTTATCGGTTCTTCGGCATATGTGACCACCCACTTCAACTTGCTAATTCTGTGAGCTATGTCGATGACATTGGTTCTCTGTCGGATAACCGTTACGGATATCCGACAGATACTTATCCTTCAGAGAAACTCCGAGCATAGCTCGTTCCATAGCTCGCTGAGCGACCTTAAACTGGTGCACTGGCCGTACCGTGAGTGTCCACATTTCGGCTCCGTATGTCATAACGGGTAGGACACACTGGTTGAAAACCTTCGTTTTCAAACTTTGCGGTATTGGTGACGAGAAGACCCTACGAAGTTTCCCAAACGCTGCCCAGCCCAGCTGGATCCTTCTCTTGGCTTCCCTCTCAAAGTTGTTTCTACCTAATTGCAGAATCTGCCCGAGGTAGGTATATTCCCGAACAACTTCGAGATGGTAGCCATTTACGACGATTGGTCCCGGATCAATGTGAACATTGATCATGCATGACTTTGGTTTTACCCAAGTTCATGCCGTTTTGGTGTGAAATAACTGGGCCCTGCGATCTCCAACCCGCCTGCCCAGCGTGGAGATTATGGGCATCAACCCCCTCAATGATAGACGCACAAAAGAATTATTTTAACTACATTATTGAAAAAATATTTTTTTAATCATCAAGTTATCGATTTTCTTTCGATTAGTAAACGATCGGTCACATCACTGCAAAATTTAGACATAGAACGTAACTGTTGATCGAGAAAAAAAAAATATACGTAAAACCACACATTAAGGCGCCGCCGCCGCCGATCCCGCAGAGAGAGTTCTATAGTTCCGAGTTCTGAGTTCCGCGTTCACTGTATCTATGCGGCGACTTTGATAACTGCATACAGATAACTCGGCGATCAAAAGAACGCGAGCTTATTACTGTGGTGTTTTTTTTAAATACACCACGGTAATAAAGGTTTCATATTTTTGTTAATATATTATTATCTAATAGAAAACATAGAAATTATTGCTGGCCGCTGGGACAAGATCCATACAAAGCCCAAAGCGGAACTCGGAACGCGGAACTCTAGAATTCTTTTCTGTGGGATCGGCGCCTAAGATAATGAAACTGCATCTTATTGACCGTAATAGTTCATGTGCCAAATGAACTATTACCCTAAGTCCTACGGCTACGAAAGTAAAATTCAGTAAAATCTTGTAAAAAAAAAACAAATTCCCCGCCTCATACACATCCACCTGCTTTGGTATTCTGAAACGTTTTTGACAGCAACCGACGACGACTCCGTTGTGACGGTTAGTCCGGGAGGTAGCGTTGCAAACACAAAAGTCATAGTAAGCCGGCTGACGTTGAAATGTATAGTTGATCTTATATGACTAATAAGTGAACCGACCGTCTGCTCAAGTAAGTGCTCAAGTCTTCTACATCCGTCATCAGCCACTCCCAGTAAAAAAAAAGACATAGTACGCCGGCTCAAACTTGTTTCATAAGTATTTGACATAATACTGAGCTGAAAAAAATCGTCTGCTGCATGGTGGAGGGGGGAACACGCGTCAGCTGCTCGCATGAATTTGTAAAAAATAAAGTTTACCCCTGCCGTAACCTTCCAATCCTAAACCCACCGCGGGTGCATCGCTGATGCGTGGTTCACATATTAGTCATTCAAGATCTATTGAAAAAGATGATTCATTCCGTTTACGTCGCGCTTACCTCTACGTCGCGTTCCTTCTACGGTGATTCCGCCTACGTCGAGTCTTGCTACGGTGCGTGTCAAATCGCGATTTGACATAAAAGTACAGTTATCTCTAAAAAATAATATTAAAATGGCCATCGATCGGCATATTAATACTACCTAAAATGCATCAGTACCTCCCGGACTATTGCATGTCGAAACAATTGAATACTTGAATAGGTCAAAAGAATTAAAATGGGCTGGAAGGTGTATTGTAAACATCAACTGCGCTCTGCGAGTGGATTTCATTTATTTTAATGATCTGAGTCGTAATCCCAAGCTAAGCAAACTTATGATATGGAAACTAGATAAAGGCTAATTTTATTTCATATTTTAGTAAAACTTTAATGTACTGAATATACCAATTTTAAAGGTTTAATATGAAGGCTATTCATTGGTTTAACTTTATCTTAATATTACGACTTAAACTTCACAAAAAGAAAGCTAGATATAGCGCCCATATTTTGAAAATATTGAAACAATTAACATTTTTTCACGAATAATGTTTAATAACATACTCGTATGTAAGTACATACTACTAAATTGACGAGGTATTTTTTTATACGGAATAATAAAAATAAGCCAGATATCAAAGAATTTGGAAGAATTTTAGCATTTCCAGTAAATAAAAATGCATTGACTTTGTAGTGCTGTGCACAATTTAATCAATGTTTATTTCAACAAGAATAGTTAAAGAATTACTCGCCAAAAGTCTCAACTGTTGAGCTTGACGACGTTTTTCCAAGATATCTTCATCATTGGCTGATTTAAGGATGCCCATAATATGACTTATCCGAGCTGCAGATATCTGAAATATGTATACCAACTCTGTAACCACTATAAAATTAGTATCATCATCATATTCTGTCACGAGATGTCCTATGCTGAACTGGGCCTTTGTTTTTGACTGATTTCGACAAAGAACAGTCTTGGATTTATAATAAATAATTTGTAATAAAACATACTTACTTCAAATATCATAACATTACACAGAAACTATCATAAATGAAAGTGATCCACAAAGTGACAGGTTTTTTTTTATAATGGATACATAATACGACCTTAATAGGAGCTTCCTAAAATTAAACATTAATTAATTGACCAATTGAAAAATGTAGCACCGCACTACGAATGTATAGAGAATAGACCGCGACGACGGACGTCGTCGTCGTCAGCTGTCAAAAAAGAACAGAATTGCACTACTGCTTTGGTATTCTGAAACGTTTTTGACAGCAACCGACGACGACTCCGTTGTGACGGTTAGTCCGGGAGGTAGCGTTGCAAACACAAAAGTCATAGTAAGCCGGCTGACGTTGAAATGTATAGTTGATCTTATATGACTAATAAGTGAGCCGACCGTCTGCTCAAGTAAGTGCTCAAGTCTTCTACATCCGTCATCAGCCACTCCCAGTAAAAAAAAAGACATAGTACGCCGGCTCAAACTTGTTTCATAAGTATTTGACATAATACTGAGCTGAAAAAAATCGTCTGCTGCATGGTGGAGGGGGGAACACGCGTCAGCTGCTCGCATGAATTTGTAAAAAAAAAAGTTTACCCCTGCCGTAACCTTCCAATCCTAAACCCACCGCGGGTGCATCGCTGATGCGTGGTTCACATATTAGTCATTCAAGATCTATTGAAAAAGATGGCCATCGATCGGCGTATTAATACTACCTAAAATGCATCAGTACCTCCCGGACTATTGCATGTCGAAACAATTGAATACTTGAATAGGTCAAAAGAATTAAAATGAGCTGGAAGGTGTATTGTAAACATCAACTGCGCTCTGCGAGTGGATTTCATTTATTTTAATGATCTGAGTCGTAATCCCAAGCTAAGCAAACTTATGATATGGAAACTAGATAAAGGCTAATTTTATTTCATATTTTAGTAAAACTTTAATGTACTGAATATACCAATTTTAAAGGTTTAATATGAAGGCTATTCATTGGTTTAACTTTATCTTAATATTACGACTTAAACTTCACAAAAAGAAAGCTAGATATAGCGCCCATATTTTGAAAATATTGAAATAATTAACATTTTTTCACGAATAATGTTTAATAACATACTCGTATGTAAGTACATACTACTAAATTGACGAGGTATTTTTTTATAAGGAATAATAAAAATAAGCCAGATATCAAAGACTTCTATATAGAATTTGGAAGAATTTTAGCATTTCCAGTAAATAAAAATGCATTGACTTTGTAGTGCTGTGCACAATTTAATCAATGTTTATTTCAACAAGAATAGTTAAAGAATTAATCGCCAAAAGTCTCAACTGTTGAGCTTGACGACGTTTTTCCAAGATATCTTCATCATTGGCTGATTTAAGGATGCCCATAATATGACTTATCCGAGCTGCAGATATCTGAAATATGTATACCAACTCTGTAACCACTATAAAATTAGTATCATCATCATATTCTGTCACGAGATGTCCTCTGCTGAACTGGGCCTTTGTTTTTGACTGATTTCGACAAAGAACAGTCTTGGATTTATAATAAATAATTTGTAATAAAACATACTTACTTCAAATATCATAACATTACACAGAAACTATCATAAATGAAAGTGATCCACAAAGTGACAGGTTTTTTTTTATAATGGATACATAATACGACCTTAATAGGAGCTTCCTAAAATTAAACATTAATTAATTGACCAATTGAAAAATGTAGCACCGCACTACGAATGTATAGAGAATAGACCGCGACGACGGACGTCGTCGTCGTCAGCTGTCAAAAAAGAACAGAATTGCACTACTGAAGGTGGATGCTCAGCATGAGCAATCCGATTCAGTGCTTTTACACAAATTTTGAATAGTTAGGACCAATAACTGAATCGTATGTTCTTGACTTGGCCAATCAGAGCGCATATGTCCTTGACTCAGCCAATCAGAGCGCATTGTCGGTGGTGGGAAATTGGCGGAATAGATTTCAAGCTAAATGAAATTCTTTGGCTTTGACTAATGATATATCCAGACGGAGCTACGAAGCTGTTTACGCGTCGATAAAATAAGCCCCTAACTGTTAGGGGCTTAATCATTTTCCCGTCTTCAGTGTCAGTCGAGACGTCACTGGGACACAACCAAATTCACCAAAATTGTATTGTTTCAAAATGTCGTTTTGTGTGATAAAAGTGTATAAAAACTACATGGGTCGATCTAGACCAACGAAAAAACTCACCTATCATCGGTAAGTAACAATATTTCCTATTAGTTTCTGCAATATAAGCCATTGAAATGTTTCGAAAATAAATATTTTGAGTAAGCGCCATTTTTTATGTGTTGCCTGTGCTGCCAGTTTATGAACTCAAAACTCCCATGGTAATATCAGTCAATAGTTAAATACGAGTATGTAGATACTGATATAAATCAAAAGCGACGGTGGACAAGTCGAATTTTTGAGTGGAAAGTCGAATGTTTTTTTTTAATACTAATGACGATTATGTCATGTAAGATAAGTAGTCGCTTCAGTAATGAAAAAATCAAAATGGGTAATAATTTAAGATTTTCCTCGAGCTAATTACGAATATCATTTTGAATTTCAAGATGGCGGACCTATTTTTTTTATGTTGACGTGTTTGTCGTTTTCGGTTTTTCCATCATAGTCAGTGATGTATATAACCATGGATGCGGTCACCGGAACATTTTGTAAAATACTTCTTCATACAAGTAAACTGTACAGCCATCTGTTTAAAATCATTTGAACTACGTAGTGCCGCGTTGCATAGGCGTACGATGTAAACTTGTATATGTGCGTACCATGCACATTTTGTTTATTACATTTTTATTTAAGTCGGATATTACTAAATTAAAAAAATAAGGTTATTCGACACGCGTGTATGTAATATTATTGGAATTGCAAAATATTCACAATTTAAAATAGTGTCCGCCATATTGAACTATTTAGTTATTGGTCCGATTGCTCTCAAAATTGATATTTGGGAGACTCTTGGACCATATAACATGAATCTTTGCTCAAAATTGAAAAAAAGTGGCCGCCATTTTGAACTATTTAGTTATTGGTCCGATTGCTCTCAAAATTGATATTTGAGAGGCCTTTGGAACATAAACCATGAATCTTATCTCGAAATTCAAAAAAGTGGCCGCCATGTTGAACTATTTAGTTATTGGTCCGATTGCTCTCAAATTTGAGATTTGAGAGACCCTTGGACCATATAACATAAATTTTTACTCAAAATTGAAAAAAATGGTCGCCATATTGAACTATTTAGTTACTGATCCGATTGCTCTCAAAATTGATATTTGAGAGACCCTTGGACCATATAACGAGAACCTATGCTAAAAATTAAAAAATGTGGCCGCCATTTTGAACTATTTATTTATTGGTCCGATTGCTCTCAAAATTGATATTTGGGACAGTTTTGGACCATATAACATAAATCTTTGCTCAAAATTGAATAAAGTGTCCGCCATTTTGAACTATTTAGTTATTGGTCCGATTGCTTTCAAAATTCATATTAATAAATTATAAATATAAATTTTGAGAGCAATCGGACCAGTAACTAAATAGTTCAATATGGCGGCAATTTTTTTTAAATTTTGAGTAAAAATTTATGTTATATGGTCCAAGGGCCTCTCAAATATCAATTTTGAGAGCAATCGGACCAATAACTAAATAGTTCAATATGGCGGATACTATTTTAAATTGTGAATATGTTGCAATTCCAATAATATTACATACACGCGTGTCGAATAACCTTTTTTTAATTTTGTAATAACTGACTTAAATAATAAGACTTTTTTTACAGAATACCAATTGATCCAATTTTAAGAAGCCAATGGATAGATATCATTCGGAGAAGCCGTAGTGAAGATCTCTGGACCTAGCCAAAAAAAATGTTTGACTTGATTTGACTCGATTTGACTTATTGACTCGATTTCACTCGGTTTGACTCGATTTGATTCGATTTGACTGGATTTGACTAGATTTGCTTGATTTGACTTGGTTTGACTCGATTTGACTCGGTTTGACCCTGTTTGACTCGATTGGACTCGGTTTGACTCGATTTGACTTGATTTGACTCGATTTGACTCGATGTGACTTGATTTGACTTAATGGCGATGATAGCTCAGTGGTAGTGACGTCGGATACCGAGATGAAGGTCCCGGGTTCGAATCCTACAATGAGCTTGAGCTTTCGGTGAAGGAAAACATCGTGAGGAAACCATAGCACGGTGGTAGGGTACTTTGTAGTACCCGCCTGGCTGGCTACCACCCTCAAGTTGAAAATCTGTCGCCAAGCACCTTTCGGTGTGTTCCGATAGCTGCACTTGAGAGCCAGTTCCTTCTAGGCTTTGTGTGCTTACCACCTTCGGCCGCATCATCACTTACCATGGTGAGATTGCAGTCAAACACAGGCCTATAAACAGTAAAAAAAAAGAAAAAAAAATTGACTTGATTTGCTTGATTTGACTTGATTTGAAACGTCAACGCAAATAATTACTGTTCGTTGACATCAAAGTAAAAATAATAAGTATTAATTTATATCGGCGCCATTAATCTTATTCTTATTATCATGTATTATCCCGATTCCACTTTTATTTTCGGAGTTTAAAAAGATATCGACACCGTAATATATTTTTCCCCATTTTCTTGGATTTTTTTCAAGAACTGGTAACTGGTATAAACGTCACTATGACAAGCAGAATGACGTAACGCGAGGATAAGATGTAGCAAAGTTGGCCACTTTTTAAAAGTCATGTAGTATGGGGATACTCTTTCTAGACATATATATTTTCTAAGTTCTTTGGGTTAATTTTTCGATGGTGCAAAACTACACAGGGGCGTCTATAAAGTTTATTTTCTGATGAAATAATATTATTTATTTAAGGTTTTCGGAGGTTTGTGTAGGCAAAAGTTATTCGCAACCGTCTTAGTAGTTCATTTGGCACATGAACTATTTACTATTTAAATGAATTTGGCATATTGTGGATATGATACTTTTTGTTTATAATGAACTATTTTTGTACATTCAGTCAGTTTTAAGGTTTTAGAGGAATATAGCTCATATTATATTTAAAAAAAACATAGCACAATGTGCCCAGTGAACCAATACGGTTGCGAATCACTGAAATATTTAGCCATGTTTTTCTACGAAGGTAAAAATCAATAAAAACCTGAAAATATTTGAATTTCCCGCCTCATGCTGATCATACACCTTAAATAAATAATGATATAACTATAAAAAATATCCTATACATCCGTAGATTCCGTATTATAGATAGACAGGCTACTAATATAATAATAATTACGAAAGGGAGATATATATTATTTCAAAACGTGAATGTGTTTCATTGTTTGCCTTCCGTGTCATTAGAGCCAAACAAGTTTGTGGAGGCAAAAGATATTTGTTGATGAGAGTTGTGAAATCCTAATTATATGTTATTTGTGACTTATATTCTCAAAGATATTGTTTAGTGTATAGTGATGGTGTATTGTTGTGAAATTGGCTGTAAAAGCCGGAGTCAACGAAATGAATCAAACATAACCTTTCAACGGTCAGTATTTATTTTTAACTGACACAGTATGTAAATCAAAGGATTACTATATTCAAGTATATTTTCTGTCAATATCATGCAAATTTAATTTCGTCCAAATCTTATAAATATTATATGTATAATATAACGGTCTAAATACGTTAAAAATGCAAATATATATGTAATTATGTCAAACTATCGCTATCTTCTTCGCTGACATACTTTTCTTCTTCTTCTTCTTGTTTTTAAGTTTGGCAACCAAATCCAAATTAGAACTTATTTCTGCTAGTGTCAAGTTATATTATAAGTTCTTCTAGTTCTTATAGTCCTCAGTCAGTCACCGTCCATAAAAGTCATGTTTTACTATAATGGTGGCAATTGAACTAAAACTCTTCACGGACTTTTTGAGACAACTTAAAAATTTATGATACACTTAATTCATTCCATTTCACTTCACTGGTGCACATTGATTGATTTTTATTGGATAAAACACCACCGATAATATGCAATAAAACTCAAAATACACGAATTCATGGAAATAAAACGAAAACACAACGTCACTCTGCAAGTTCCCGCCAAAGTTATAATAACCAATAACCAGTAATAGTAATATAATAACAGGGTAACCGAAAGTATTGTTTCTGGATATACTTTTAGTCGATTGGTCAAGTAAACGTAAATAGTCTCGAAACTCAACGATACGAGAAATGAGAATTATGAATCGAATTGGATTGGAATGACTTTGACATATTTGACAATTGGATAGGTTGACACTTGCTTGACACTCTTGACAGATATTGTCAGAATATCTCAATTTTTTTGATTCGAGAGCGAGGGAGCGATAAAAAATTAAGTAAAGGGAATTTATTTCTTCAACATTGTGAAACATTTGTGACTAACGTGCGTTATTACATGATCATGTTCAGGTCAAAATAATACAACAATATTTAATGACTTGAAATAAATATGGAGATCTCAGGTTCAGGTATGCACAGATATTTACGAACGAAGATATTTAATGTTAACACATATGGTCATTAAATGGGACCATTTCATATCCTTTATTAGTGGCTATGTTGTATAAAAAACCGGTTTTATATCAGTAAGTTAATTAAAAAAAAAAACTTCGAAAAAAACTTTGATTTCTTTGACAACAAAGACGATAACAAACAATCGCCAACTCTCAGCCACTTCATAAATATACTTCAAACGCAATAACAAGAGTTACTTACTTTTTCACGCTGTACCTTTGTCTACTATTTATAGATTGTATCAATAACTATTATTAAATTGGTTTCACAGAGTTTTACTAGTGTAGTTAGTCGTCACTAGATAATGGGTCATGTTTGTTTCAGGGAAATCACAAAATGCATCCTTAAGCTTCAGATACAATGCTAATAATGAAGAATTAGAGGAGCTCTTTCATGTGTGTGAAGATGACCCGCCCACCCCACAGTGTGACCCACCCTCCAATACTCCAAGTGAAAATGCTAGTCCTAAAAGAGGTGACAAAACCTCTATTATTGACAAGTATTTCAAATCAATCAGGGCGGACAAACCTCTTGAGAAAACAGATGAAGTTAAGCCTGTTGAAAGTAAAGTTGAAGAGAGTCGTAGTACACCGGTTCCTCCAAAGGAGGTTTCATCATCTCCTATGAAGGAGTATTTGAACCGACTGGGTAAGAGGAGCACACCAGATGTGACACCAGAAGTAAAGGAAGGCAGTAATGAAACATGGAAGATATTCCATGACTTTAAATTCAAAATAGCTCAAGCAGTTGAGGATATGAAGACAAGATCTGTTGACGGTATGTTATGTTTCATATTAAAGTCGGCATCAATTTGTCAAAAAGGGACAAACATAGTGTGACAAGAAGAGACACCCTCTTCTCAAATAAGGCCTCTTTGATCTCAACAACTATTAACTAAACAATGCTCATTAGTAGAAGCTTCTTCCATATCTAATTAATAAAACTCGTAATGGTTGGCCAGTGATAGACAATGCACAGCTTAAACTGGGTTATTTGAGAGTCTTGAGTAAGCTACGGGTACACTTTCTTAGTGTACCCGTAGCTTACCCGTAGGTTTCTTTTCTTCTTCCACTAAGGGGGTAAAATATGGGATTGTGGATGGGATGCTTGTTTTAGATCATTTTGTATCATCCTCATAATTATGAAAATGTGTGAACTCATGCATAGTGGAACTCACATAATCCTGTAATTCTTGACTTGACATGATCTTTCTAAACTACAGTCAATAAGTATAATCCTGTTGGTTGTAATTAAGACATAGTTTACGATCCAAACAGAAACAGATAAGCAATGGGCTTGTTGCCCAGGAAAAGGCTCCAGTGTGGGCTCCAGTCTACTTAGGCTTGTGAATACCATACTCAACCTCAGATACATTTTATAACTTCAAAGGAGTTTTGCTACTATATTGTTATAGTCCTATTCATTATAACCTACTTGTGGTTATACATATCACATTTGTTCAAATGCAGGATATAACAATTACTGCACTCAATTGAAACAGGTCAAAACATTGTGACACAAATTAATCAATTTTGTTCATCTCATTAGAAACGAAAGAGAAAAGTATACCAAGAGAGAATTCCACATCGGATTCAGAAGAAAATTCAGCAATCAAGGACATTGACCAGCAAAGTGTAGGAGACACCGATAATCAAGTATATTTTCAAAGCTATTTAAAAATAAAATTAACTCTAGTAAACCTTTGCTCTATAAAAATCTTAAGAGTATGAATAATTCATCATAAGATTAATATAACAGATAAAATTTATGAGATAAAATCTATTACAATTAGCCAGAACTATGAACCTTATTTGCACGGTATTAAGCATGTAAATTTTAACATATCTGAAAAGTAAAAAACATGTTTCTATTACCAACATAATTTTGCAGTTACTAATGTTGTTTTTAAAGTCTATTTAATGCCATAAAATATAGAATCTTTTCCAATAAAACAGGTATCCTCACTCGACAGTAGTATACAAAACTTATCAGAAATGACGCAACCAGTTACGGCCAAGGTCACAGAACGTGAATTAAGTCTTCCTGTGGATAACAAAAACCATTCTGATTCCAGTGACGACACACACAAAAATTTAGGTGAGGAATGTAAAATATACTAGAAAATGAGTCTTATGTTAATGTGATAGAGTTTAATTTAATATAATGAAATCTTTTTCAGTTCAAAGTGCTGAAGTAACAAGTGATTTTACTAATGATAGTAATTTATTGGATGTTGAGTCTGGTGTAGAAGCGCTAGAAGACAACTTAGATGGTTTTGGTGATGTCACGAATCCGGTAGATTGTAAAGATAATCCGGTAGAAACTAGTCCCACACAAGGGACCCCAATTCTTTCAAACATGGGGCTCCCACCAAGCAAAACAAATTTCCCGACTAATCAGAAAAATTATAAACCAAAGACGTACTTCCTCAATTTCACGATGTATTTCCTAACATTTCTTCTATTTTTATTCTACTTTCTATTTCCCGATTCGAACATTTGGAATGGCTTTTTACTAGGCATTTGGTTCTTCTGTTTTGCGAGTAATGTAAAACATTGGTTATTAGACAATTACTTTAGTGATTGGGAGCCACAAAGAGGAAGTTTCTTCCAGTTGAAGCGAAGTAGTATGCTGCCTAATGCATACACTATACCGTCAGTTAGAGAACATAGGCCATTGAAAAAGTATGAGGTGTGTATTCATTATTATGTTTTGAAATATTTGTGTTTGATTTAGTTTACCTGAATTTGGGAATTATTTCAGGGCTGGATAAATCACTATAGATTTCCAGATTACGATCCTGCAACTTATCACATCAATAAGACAACAACGGCATTTATGAAACTCGAAGGTGAGTCATGTATTGTGAAGTAAACAACTGTTATTAATTTTCTTTGTTTAAGAAATTATAAATATTAATTACTTTGTATGCCATTGACCTGATGTTATCTGTTATGTAGGATGTAATCTAAGGATATCATACACGAGAACAAAGGTGGCAAAGAGAGCTCTATGGGATGAAAAAATAGACAAAGTTGTATTCTACCAGCATAGATTGTATAATTTAACGGGAGCACGAATCATACTGCAGCCAAAAGGACTTGTTAATAGGAGGTAAAATTTATTTTTCCTTCTGATTCATCAATAATGTAGGGCGAAGTATAGGCAGATAACGTACTTATGTAATTAAACTTATTACAATGGTAATTTTAACGCTATCTTTAGTACATACTTTTACAGACTGAGGCCCGGTTTCAATAATTTACAGACCAGTATCGGTTAAGATTTATTAAAATTAAGACTTATATCTTTACTAATAATGAAGCAGAGACCTCAAAGCTTTGCATAGCAGACCCTCCCATATGGAAGTAGCTATCACAGGTAAAATTAGCTCACGAAATGATCTATATGCCCAGTTTGTCAATAAAAAAACCTACCATCGGTAAGCAAAACGATTCGTTTTTGTTTATTGAAACCGGGCATGAATCAAGTACAGTAGTACCCAACTAATATGGCTTACCGATGTACCTGCGCAGAAGATACATTTTCAAAGCGCGGGAAACGTTATTGGTCGGCAGCTGCCGCCATGTTAGCGCGCGCCGTGCGGGGCGGCGTGACTTGCGAGTGAGACGGAACTAACAGCTGCAGTGTATTATGAACCTTATAGTAGTGATCTAAGGTTGATTGTAAGTTTTAAGCATTCTTTCGTTAATCTTCGGGGCCATACTTTCTTTTCTGTGCGAACGAAGATTCTCGACGCGCCATATCAGTTGGGTAATACTGTACCTACTACTACTAGCCATTTCCAGGCATCAATTTTTGCCGGGGATAAAATCTGTCCTATGTTAGTTATCGTGATGGGCAGGGCGTAATTGGTCCTTGTTTTTTTTTCATAAAGCATGTTTACCTATCGAAAATAATTTGCATTAAATAATTAATAATAAAAAATAAATATCCTGGGACATTCCTCACACGGTCACCTGATCCCAAACTAAGCAGTGCTTGTACTATGGAAACCAGATAACTGATATAATTGATATAGTACTTTTTGTTTGTAAATACATACTTAATATACATAATTACACCCAGGCTCAGAACATACAGACATGTTCATGCACACAAATGCATGTCCTGTGTGGGAATCGAATGTAAGTATATGTGGTATATCATAGTTATCTGGTTTCCATTGTACAAGCTTTGCTTAGTTTGGTATCAGATAACCGTGTGTGAAGAATGTCCCAGGATATTTATTTTATAGGTACCTAAACACTAGCAAATATTCTTATATACCTTCCACACATAATATGCGCTATCATCTACAACTTGTATATTTATACTTATTCGCAGTAAATTCTCAATAATCGTCACTAAACAAAGCACGATAAGATCTAGCCCTAGTGACCGTGCGCCTTTGTGAGCGATTAACCTTACTTATATGCACGGCATCTTAACCAATAATAATATGAGGTTAATTGCTGTTAACTGTGTTAATTATTATTGGTACCTATTATCATTTAGAGCATTCATTTTGTGCGAAATATAATGTTAGTTCGAAACAGCCAAAAATTAAGTGGTAACATCAAAAAACAATGTGACGATAGGGTGATCGACAATGTCAATATCTTGAAATAAAGTAAGTACTCCTCATTTTACGTCTTTAAATAAAATGAGTAGATAATATTATTATAAGATAACAATGCCAAAACAATAAAATAAAAGTAATGATTCATTAAATCAAAGATATATAGGTAGGTACTTGACAAACGTACATTTTTAAAAGTTATATCAAAATAAAAAATCATAATGTTCATTATGTAGGAGCGGGGCGCGGGAGTCTTCCCGTTTGAGCACCGATTTATATCAAATTATAATATTCTGTAATATAAAACAATTTTTTTATGGATATGGTTTTTTTAAACACAACATGCGGGATCCGCGGGATTCGCTGGACTGTAAAAAAATATCTTCCTGTGTATCCGTAGTTCCGTACCATTCCGAACGTGATCAATTTCTTGTTAAAATACAAACTTAGGGAATTCTCCACGAGGATGAGTCGCGGGTCGCGGGCCGTCACGGTAATTATTACGGCAATAAAAATCACCTACTTATTTGAAAAAACAACATTATAAATAAAAAGATAATTTTCATGTCTAATTGTATTTTATTACATATACTCGCAACTTCGCACGTGTTATAATGAAATGAAATGAAATGAAATAATTTATTCATTCAAATAAGCCTTCACAGGCACTTATGAATAGTCAAACTCTAATACTGTAATGCACGGTTCGGAAGGTTGATTTTGCTGAGAAGAGCCGGCAATAAACTCAGCAATTACTCTTTTCAAAACAGACTTAAATTTATTACATCAGATGTTTCCTGCGAGAGCGAGCGCCACAACCACGCATTTTTATCATTTAAATATTCTTTAATATTGTAGTAAGCCTTCTGTACTAAAGCGGCCTTTATACGTTCCTTAAACTTTAGTGACGGTAAATTTAAAATTTCATTAGGGATCTTATTATAAAATTGTACACTCAGTCCTAAAAATGAACCTTGCACTTTTTGGAGTCTATAAGAAGAGGTCAAAAGTTTATGCTTATTTCTAGTATTAAAAGAGTGCACGTCACTTTTTTTTACAAAAAGATTAATATTCTGATGTACAAATAATATAAATTATATTATACACAAACCTTCCTGATAAATAAGCCTCTCCATTAATTAGACAAGACGGACTCATGGGGGACTTTACTATAGTAGTTCATAAATTCATGAACTTATACATATATCTACACATATAACAAAAAGTATAATTTTATTTGCAGTTCCGCAAATCCTGCGGATCCGCGGGATTTCCTTTTTTTTATCGACGTAATCCTAAATAGCCATATCAAATCTATCAAATCATAGTCTCAAATCAAACAAAGGACATTGTTAATTTTGTCAAAAATAATGATATTTGATTGAGTCGTGGTTTAGAAAAATTATACCAGAGAACATTGACACGAAATTGTTTTTGAAAAAAGTACTACACTAACCACGGCAAGTAGTGTCAAAAGATGGCCCATTATTAATTATTTCAATATGTGTACCATATTGACACTTGAGGGGTATTAGGGTTTTAGCCGGTAAAAGTCCGGTATAACCTGGCCGCTCCCTCCAGCGCGGTCGGGAACCCCATGAGGATTTCCTCATTATAATAAAAAAAACACCATGCGAAGTCGCGCCGGGCAGCTAGTAAGTAATAAAAATACCCGTGGTAAAATTACTAGAAATGAGATAGTCTATAAGGAAAAATAAGTTTGTGTTAGTTGTATAATAATTCAACCTTCGTGTACATTATTATTTAATAGAGTAGGGAGTATGGTACACACCTAATTAATAATGTGAACAAAAAAATATTATTGTAGTGTATCGGGAATTTCCTGCTTCGATATCTACCTAAACTTAGCGAAACTATTTGAATTTGAAGTTATCTAGTTAATATTCTAATTTATGTTATAAGGCTTTAACAAATTAAAATATCTACATCTGAATACTTGTTTTTGAATTAGATATCGGTAGTGTAATTTGCAAATGCATGCATAGCATAATATACATACATATTTGAATAAAATGTATTACGTTACGCATCAGTACGTGAATTACGTAACTTTATTGCAATCAAATTCAGAATGATTCAACGTCTTAATCAGTCGAAATATTACAAAATCGAAAATTGTTCCATTTCCAATAATGCACGGTTTTCTTTTGCAGTTACCAGAACGTAAAATAGTTTAAATTAGTAATCAGAAAGAAAATAAAGAAAAAATATTTATCGTTAATTATAATTATTTATCAGAAAACTGTTATTAAATATTGAACCAGTTTCAAATCGAAAAAGCTTGATACTTGCAAAAGTTACATGATAGCCCCACAGAAATGATTGACAGTCACCTCATCTTATTCATTAAATAAATGACTAAATAACCAATTTTGTAATTAACCTATCCCACAGACAATGGAGCAAAAAATACCCAATATGCGTTATTTTAAATGAAAAAGAAAAGATTCAAGTGTTGGAGAAAGAGAATGCAGTGGCGGAAAAGAAAATGTCAGAAGCGCAATCAGAGAAAAAGAGAGAATCATTACAACACGAAGTAGAGAGCGCAGAAACTAACACCAGCCCAGAGAAAAAAAAGAAATTTGTGTGGAGAAGAAAAGATAGAAGGTAATAAATATATTCCATTACAATGGCCGCTTATGTAACAAATGTCAAAAACAATTTACAAAATTGTTGCTATAATGATGTTGTTTTTTTTTACAGCATTTCACATTCCGACGGAGAAACTGGAAGGGAGGGACTTAGACATAGGCTAGTTAGGAAAATGCATAGAGGTATGTTTATATTATTACATATTTATAGCATTTTTTTAATAATAGACAGAGACTGTTAATTTATTATATCATTCTTATACGAATAAATACCTCTTATAATGATAAGCCTCAACGCTTTTCAGAGTTCGGTAAGTACTACAGTATTCGATAATGCATATTTCAATAGTAGTATATAATGTAATTTTTGTATTCCGTGAGAAGATTGTGTCTTGTCTGTATATCACAAACATACCTACAGAGTTAGTTAGCTCAGTATCAGTTTGTTCACACGGCATGTAGGTATTTTCACTGGATTGAGATTTATTTATTCATACATGCCTATTACCGTATCTCTGTAAAAAAAAATATAAGACTAGTATTAGTTTTTTCGAACTATTGCTAAAAAACAAGTCACAGTCGCAATGTCTATAACATACACTTTTCTAGTTTTATTGTACACACGGCAACACATCAAGCTATACATTTCCAGTATAAGCTGATCTCGCCTTGTATAGGATTTCCGTACAATGAGAGGTCAGCTTATATTGGAAATGTATAGCTTGATCTGTAGCCGTGTGTACGATCGTAATTATTTTAATCAAAATGTGTATTCACACCAAAGTACTCGGGACGCATTTTTTTTTACTCACGTCTAAATTGTGTATGCGTCTCCTTCTCTCTCACAATGTTCAGGATTGTGATAATGTCTTTTCCACGCTTCGGGGGTCTTCTAAGCGTAGCGAAAATATCCAAAGTCTATATCTCTATGTGATATGTTTTGCCTACTCACAACTCACCCGAAATATCTGATCATAAAAAAATACTAAATTACCAAATCGTCACTATATCGGCATACTCTGACGTTAGTCGTTGAAACGAGTAATCAAATAATTGGGAATTCCCCCGCGGTATTACCCGCGTTCCCAGGATAAAAAGTAATCTTGTAAATGTAATAAGGATAAATTAAGACATGATTTACCCACCATATTTAAAATTAAAAACACTATCATAGATAAGAAGACAGACAGCGCGTCAACCTGCACAGAACCAATGGAAAGTCAAGTACAAGATAAGAACATGCAGTTTGAAGAGGCTTCTATCCACGAAGATATGGATTTAACTACCAAGTCTGTTACTAGTACTAAAGATGATGAAGAAGAACTCGATGAAACTGAAATGACAAGGATCAAGGAGTTTTTGGAAGAAGCTGTGAGTTCAGTTTGCTTTATTAAATACCTAGCTGAGGTCATTAGAAATACGGAAATAGTACCTTTGATTCTAATAATTCTTTGGATAAAGTTTTTATTTGGTTACGGTATTCTGTATGGTGGAGGTACTTCCCAAGTCGAACTGCTCTTAATAAAAAAATGCTATGCTCTTCCTATCTTAAAAAGTAAAAAGTTTAAGGAAATTTATTTAAAACTTTGAATAAAATTGCGATCGTCCTACGATCTTTCCTTACTGTCGTGGGTAAAATTTATTATTTAACCCTACAACTAGGAAATAACAAAAGGCTAGACAAATTGCATGTTGAGATTGTTCATCTTTAGTAAAAATGCGAGAATGAAGAGAACGATAAGAAGCTTCTAGACTATTAGTTTTCTGAGGCTAAGTTCTGCGTGTATAAAAAAATCTTGTAGTTGATATGTTTTTTAAAACTCTGATTAGGAACAAGAGGCGGGTGCAGAAGGCACGGTGGAAGGTGAATGGAGCGTCCACGTGAAACATTCCGCAGATAAGCATTCATTCTTGTACCTGTTTGCAAGAACCGGCAGGGACAAACATGAATGGTACGTTTTTATTAATTTTTAAAGTGTAGGTAAATTAATAAAATTCTTTAAGATGAGAAATCTACGTTGTCCGTTCTTAAGAGAAGACCCTTTAGCAGATCTTCTACGTAAACTGTGACGTAGAACTAGAAGATTATTAAAGCGTATAATGTATCTATTCTTATTTTATTCTTAAAATCCTATATAAAACATGAGGCAATTACTTTATTGACGAAATCTTTTTCTTGCAAGTGTTAATACTTGTACTAGCGTACACGCACATGTAACTTCGAGGATATTCGAATTTTTGTTTCTTTCATAGGTTCCGTCGCCTCGGCACAGCAATATCTGAAGCGAACGTAGCGTCAGCAGAATCATCGGTGGCGGAAGATAAATCGCCGAGCGAGCCCGCCGGCGAAAATAAGGAGGGCATCGAAATGTCTGTCTATAAGTTCTCCGAAAAAGACACCGTCTCTTTCGCTAAGGCTTCTGTAAGTATTAATAAACTCTCGAATAGCACTTCCCAGGCACTAATGAGTAGTCTGACTCTTTATTTTATTAGCATCGGGAACTTATAGCGACTGACTCGCTGCAAGTTGCGGCAAGGCGCAAGCCATAAGAGCTGTTTTTTCGCGTATTGGTTTCCCATGATGAAAGTTATTTATATTGACTACTAGCTGTCTCGCGCGGTTTCACCCGCGTTCCCGTAATAAAACGTAGCCTATGTCACCCGGGGATAGTGTAGCTTCCCAACAGTGAAAGAATTTTTCAAATCGGTTCAGTACTTTCGGAGCCTGTTCAATGCAAACAAAGATATAAATTAGTATAGATGGCCTACTTTCCTTATCCTAGTTATTTAATATAGCTAACATTAAGATGATGCTCGTGTTTTTATTTGCAGAATAAGACTGTAGATTCTATATCTGAAGGTGTCACTATCACTTCAGCGTCCCAGCATGTTTCACCGGAATCCGACGCCTACGAGAAAAACTTCTGGCCTTATTTAATCAAAATTATTCAGGTATTTATTTATATATATTTTTTCTAACTTACAATGTCTATATATTCGCTATAGTACTCTAAAGGTGAACGCAAACTTATCTTAGCCGAACGCATCGAACGAAATGAATTTAAGAATTTGTATAGGAAATCTTATCCAGATTCTGACGATTCGACGCGGGCGAGTGTGAGTGCTTTCATAAGATTTCATATACAGAATTCTAAAATTCATTTCGTTCGATGCGTTCAACGCGTTCGGCTCGCATAAGTGTGCGGTCACCTTTGGTAAAAAATATAAATAAATATATAGAAAGAATTCTGAACTTTACTGTATTGATATTAAGATCCACTTTATGATTTTGATAGCTCGATATAAACAGACAAACATAGAACAAAAGAACTTGTTACATTTTTATATACATCAAAATATGTGGCACAACAGGTTCACGAGACGAATTTCAGGCAAACGTCAGAAGTTGGTGTTATGTGTCAGATAGAACCATCTCCTTATGTGCGCTCCAAAAGTAAAAAGAAGAAGAAACACGACGTTCGTTCCTTGTTCACTATTTAGTAGAAAGGTCTAACTGTTACGTACATTATTATTGTTAGTTACAATGTATTATGTAGTTTATGTTAAAAGATTAAAGAACATTTTTCATTGAAACAAAGTAAACAATATCTCTTACAGTATTCTACAGGAAATCATTTATCTAGCCACTTCTATGTGTTTTAGTAACTTGAATAAATACATACTTAATGACGAGTAGTAAGTACTTATTGCATATCAATTTGTGCTTTATTTGTAGTATGTTGTGACGTCTTATTGATTGGCAAAAACTTAAATGTATAAACATGGAAGTTAGGCATTATTTAGAAACCGTTGAAAAGTAGTAGTCTTAATATGTATGTAAATTGTTTTAACGGACTAGCAGCCGATATCCTTTTAGTTGGTTAGCCCATTATATATAAATATTAAAATGTTGAGAAAAATTTGCATGAGACATTTATACTAATATAATAAAGTGGTAGTTATTTTGTTTTTTAAAATGTTTTTAAATGTTCCACCTCTAGGCGCTATCTCGGTCCTTATCTTTTCACATCAAACGATAAGAGACATGTAATTCTTGGACAGAAATAGAATAAGAAAACAGGATTTTAATATCACGATATTCATAACAAAAACTTCTAAATAACTATGTTTTTTTTATACTACGAAGTCCGTCGTCACTTGACAAGCGTAAGGCCCACCTGATGGTAAGCGGTTATTGTAGCCATATGGACGCATGCAAAACGGGGCATCACTCAAGGGTTACCGATCCTTCCCCCCTCTCCAATGAGTACTGGTGACTTACTCACGCGCATGAACACTACATTAAGTTATTTGGCTGCGGTATTCTGTAAAGTCTGCAACGCAACTCGACTTCCCCAGTCGAGTTGCTCTTTTTGCGAATAAACGCTACGCTCTACCTCTCTCATTTGAATCTATTTCTCGGAATAACCTGACTCTTTCGACCTTTCGTCATAAAGCGAAGTCCTCATATGTATATGAATACATAACAGAGTAAAACACCGTCGCCTGATTGCACGTGCCGCCTGCTACCGGCGGAGGTGACGTGGGTCAACACGATGCTAGCGCGGCTCGCGTACGACTTCATGCGGGATCCCATCATGATCAAACGTGTGCAGAACAGGATACAGAGGAAACTTAATACGCTCAAGGTAATGTAGACATAGATAACTCTCTAATAAAATGTGTTTAGGTGCGAAAACAAACCTATAAACGCGTCTCTTTCTATCGCATAACTCTATCTCTTTTATTATATCGGGTAATACCTTTATAATGTTCGTTCCCGTTACTTAATTTAAACAATTAAGTCCGCGCGTCTTCAGGGGAATCCTCGCGCATTCTCGAGAATTCCGCGCTTTTTAGCTCGTATTTAATTTGTATGTTATACAATTGACTTAAAGTTCATTATGCTATGTACAATTTCGTTGCAAAAATTCGCTTCCACCCCATTCCGCGGCAATGTAAATTGAGCCTAACAACCTTTCGAATTAGAAAGAGCAAACTAAATTAAGATTGCTTGCTAAATCTGCGGCTCGCTTCCCTGCATTCCCCCCTTAGTTGTCATAAGTGTCATCGCAGCTAATAAGTGGTATCCAATGGTGATTCGACCGCCCCTAATACGTTCTTCTCCCGCGAGGTTCGTGACCCATTCTGGGATGCCCTCAGGCGTAGTTACCTAAATGTTACCCGGTTGAGAGCCGTCAGCGCTCGTCTATTTATCAGCGTAACGGTACAAGTTCATAGCTGGCTGCAGACAGCACCTGCAGGCGACATGTCGCCACGGGTGAGGCCAAATGAAGCCTGAGGCATAATAATGTTCGCGTGTGTATGTCGTTAGCTTCCATCGTTCATGTCCCCGCTGGTGGTGACGGAGCTGTCGCTGGCGGGCGCGTGTCCGCTGGTGGAGCGCGTGTGTGCGCCCGCGTGGGACGCGCGCGGCGTGTGGCTCGACGCCGACCTGCGGTACGAGGGCGGCGCCTACATCGCGCTCTCCACGCAGATCAACCTCATGAAGCTCAAGGAGAAGAGTGAGTTACTTATACTATACACCGACTACACCCTATCACTGTCGCTGGTGGAGGGCGTGTGTGCGCCCGCGTTATAAGAACAACAAGAAAAGTAAGGGTCAGTTCACACCGAGACGAGATGCGACGCGACTATGCTTGAAGAGGCCAATTGTTTCACAATGCCGCATCGCGCTGCAATGTGGCGCCGCGAAACGTCTCGCGATGCCACGGGACTTACTCTAATTCTCCCAAAAAAAATACCTTTTTGTTTAGTTAATAAAGTGATATTTGTATCGCTATCTTAAAAAATTCGCGTTGCGTCTTGGTGTGAACCGACCCAAAGTCAACACACGGACACAGAGCATTACGCGTAATAAACGCCTGTTGGCGCGCCACCTATCGATGGATTTGGACAAGTATCCGAACCAACCATAGAGAAGAGGGCGCCACTGACACGAACTTTTGCGCGCCAATACAAAAACGTCAATACGAAAATTTTATTGCTGAAATCGTACAATATTTTATAATTTCAAATTGTAAACGAATAAACGTTATTTATATATACGAATAATAAATACGTCATTTTAACCCGACAACGAAGAACAGCCATCGACTGACACCTTGGCGCATCACATCACAGCGTAAACAACGCCTTTATTCTTTCCTTGTGAGTGATTAAGCGAATCTTGGAGTATTTAATCGATAGTATTTTTTTTTTCAGATATTACATTAGAAGATCAATTATTAACTACAAAGGAGAACATTGTAGAGCAAGAAGAGAGTATCATGTCAGCGACAGGGTTCTTCCCCGACAGACACTTAAGAGTGAGTTTAAACAACATATTTATTTACAACTTTTACATAAAAGATTTTGGTGTGAGTACGAAGGCTATCCAGATGTTAGTCCAGATAGATATATATTCTAATGAAACACAATTAAAGTTTATAATTGTTTGATACAGAACAGTAAACCAGCGATATACGACTCGGACGTGGAAGACTCAGCGGAGTCGAGTAGCGACGATGAAAGCCCGCCCGTGCAGCCGGTCGACAGCACTGAACACATACCCGTCACTGAATCCGCTACGTATGTATTCATACTATATTACAAGCTTTTATTTAACTTGCAAAATGTTTGTTCGGGTGGAATCTTGCAAGTCGAATTTCACCCACTTCCAGTGGTCGGATTGACTTGATATTTGGTACACATTAGTGTATCGGATGACAATGCAAGTCCAGTCAACAAAAAGTACAGAAACTCAAAAAAGCTTGTATTAAAAATGATTTTTTTAACATAGAACTTATGTTATGGTCATATTTTATATTTGTCGGCGGAAATGTATGTTTTCCATCATTGTATACAATTTCTAGGAAATGTATTTTATGTATGTTATTTCTTAGGAATTGTATAGAATTCCTAGGTTTCATGCATTTCCAGTAACATACATCTACAGATTTACCGATATCTATAACTCAAAATATGGGATAATTAGGGATAGATAGATGGGCAAAACCTCTTATTTTCCATTTCTGTCATTTCTATAGTACCTACCAGTAGTATATTAGTAGTGAGTTTTTTAGCTGACTGTAATTTTTTTTTAATCTTTAAATGCCGATTTCAATATATGTACCTATTTTTGTAGTTAATATAGTTCTATATTGGCCATGATTCTGTTGTTCACAACTAAACTATTTTTAATGTCACTATGTCTCTTTCTAACAAAGAACATAAGAAAAGGATGTAAGAAATTTAGTCCTGTCAAATTAGTCCAATGCTTGTTTTCAATATAAATTTAGTCGCCATCTATCGCGGTTACGCCTAAATACACGCAAAATAAGACGGCAAAGATTAATTTGACAACTTAAAATATGTTCTATCCTTTTTCAATCATGTTCGTAAGAAAGAGATGAGATGTGAAATAAAAATAAAATTATTAGAAATTAGTTTAGTGCGATTTACAACAGAATCGGCACCATTGTATTGCTATCATAAAAAGTGCGCGCCGAGTCTCGTCTCTGTGTGAGCTGACCCTAACATTAATTGTTGAAATTATAGATCAACCACGGATGGAGGGTCTTCAAAGAAGAAATTCCTTAGGATGGTTGACAAAATTGCAACAAATAAATACTTCCAACAGGTTTGTTATCTACACTTTTTCGTTATAATAAATCAATGGTACGCAATTTCGAATCTTATAAACCAGTGTGGTTATTGACTAATTTGAGCACAATTTCAGGGCCAATGTTGTCTAATACCCAGGCATATAAGGTATGGAATCCACTGAACTTCCAAGTGGGAATGGTTATTGTAAAACAAGGGGCTGATATTTTACCGAGCTATAATTATATTTACTATATTTAGAGATTACCCAGAGGGTACCAACGACACCCTATTACTAAACCTCCGCTATCTGTGCGTCCGTCTGTCTGTCAGTGGGCTGTATCTCATAGCCCGCAATAGGTATACAGTTTTTTTTTTTTACAGAATATGTATTTCTGTTGCTGCTATAACAACAAATTAAAACCCTTTACAGATCCCTTCAAGTCAAAGTCAAAGCCATTTATTCAATTTAGGCCCCAGAAGGGCACTTATGAAGGTCACATTTACTGAAGTTACCACCGGTTCGGAACTCGACCTTCGTGTACGAGTCCGACTCGTAATATTATACTTGCATACAATGTCATTCAAAATTATTGGATGGTATTTTTAGACTCCTTGTTAAATAGATAATAATTGTATGAACAGGTGACAGACTACAAGTACGTGAAACGTGCGATGGAAGGTCTATCCAATACGGATATAAAACTGCATTTAGAAATACAAGGTCTGGAGGGGCGGCTCACGTTCAACCTGCCTCCACCTCCACATGACCGGATTTGGATTGGGTATGTAGTTTTTGATACTTTATTTCTGTATTTTCAAGGCGGCGTAAACGATCTCTTCAAGTTCGGCAATACATTGTATCATTCAGTATTGCAGATGTCCAAAAGCGGCGTCGGGGTGATCACATAAGAAACATTGTTGTCTTGCAATTTAATTGTTTATATTCGGCCTATAGAATTATTTTTATTTATTTATTTTGTTTAAAGCTAGGAAAAATCCATTAAGACTAGTAATACCGAGCAATACAATTCTGCAACTAGTCAGTAACTTGATCATCAGAGTGTCCTTGAATTAGCCAATCAGAGCGCATGTGCCCTTGACTTAGCCAATCAGAGTGCATGTGTCCTTAACTTATGGCCGATTCCTATAATTTACGATCCGTTATCGGTTAAAATTAAGACTGCATCATTTTGGCAATAAAAAACCTACCATTGGTAAGCAAAACGATTCGTTTTTGTTTATAGGAACCGGGCATTAGCCAATCGGAGCGCATATCAGTGGTGGCAAATTGAAGAAATAGATTTCAAGTAAAATAAACGTCATGCGATTCTTTGGGTTAATTGTTCGATGTTTGTTTACCAATGGGACTTGAAGTCTGATGTTTTCATGACTTGCCAACTTTTTTTCCTATTCCCTATTTGTTATTTCTATATTATTTTATTACTAAATAAAAAATAATAACATGTTACTTGAACAATAGTAAAAGCCCTGCTTTGTTCTGAATTTCCGAACAAAGCTAAAGTTCTTATTTACTTTCCTTAGTATTTATTTATTTTAATACAACTACACCTTACTGGTGAACTTTCTAATTTAAAATTTATTTGTCCCAGTTTCCGCACGAACCCCCAGTTGGTGTTAAAAGCGCGTCCCGCGGTCGGCGCGCGGACACTTCGCTTCGCTCACATCTCCAACTGGATCGAACAGAAACTTAGCAAAGAGTTCGAGAAAATTCTCGTCCTGCCCAACATGGAGGACTTTGTCATAGACCTTATGACACCAACGCCCGTGCATTTTGAATAAACAGGTACAAATATTAATACGTAAATTACAAGGGACATAACAGATAAGTAAGTCTCCAATGACAACACTCCATTCGAAGTGTGACTGCGAATGTGTGTGTGAAGTGGAAACAGGAACTTATTTAAATCGGTTAGTTAGGCCTCTATTCCGTAGAAAAACGGATAGTAGATGTAATACATAGGTGAATGAATTTATATGAAATTACTATCAAAACGATCACGGCATTGACCTTTCTCGTGCATATTTTATAAAAGACAAATTAGTAGATTGAACGGAAAAATGGTCGAGCATGTTCGAACAGTTTTCCGTCCTAACTGAACTGACCCTTGCAGAAAGATTTTATGAATGTGACGTCATACATATTTTGTATTAGATATTTTATTTTATTAGTTCGGTGTATAGTTTTGGCGTGCCCATAGTTGTATTTATATTTGTTGTAAACAAATAGTTGTTTAGCATTTCAACCGAGTTCGTACATTAGTATATTATGTTTGTGACATATAACCCATATAGTATTAATCTTATAGATTTTTTATAGTAATTATAGCATTTGTTATATTGGTGTTTTGGTTGATAAATATCATGAAAATAATGCACAGTATCTATTGAGTAGCGTCCATAGACTTACCGGGGTTATTTCAATTTAATAATTAATAAATAAAATAGCTTATATGATAACAAAAATAAAAATAAATTGAAAAATGTTATCTGTATATCACAATTATTATAGACCACACGTCGAGGTATTGTTTAATATTCAATAGAAGGGAATAATTAGAACAGTAATTAGGTTCACGCAAAGTTAAATTTAACCATGTCGATTAGTTAAGAAGTAAAATGAACGAAATTGTAATTTAGCATTTATATAAAGATGTTTATTAAATATATTACTTTCATAATGTTAATGAACATTATTGTTTGTAAATATTTAAGAATTATATTTAAAAAATAACTTGCCTGATGAAGTTCTGGGTAGGTGTACGGATTGATGTCTTTTTATATATTATCGAAATTAATTTAAACTTGGTTTTGGTGTACTTTAAGATTTAGGCACAATTTTCATTATTCTTAATAGTGGTCAAATAATATACCATTTTTTTAAATTCTTTTCATTAATTGATGCTCTCACTTTCTATATAACTGTAATTATTAATCTATTCATGAAGAATTAGTGAAAACGTATTATTTGTTTACTGAAGATAAATACTTATTTAGTCAGTAGTATGCAATGTAGAACAACAGTCAATCAAGTCTTATAGACAATTTTTTATTTATTTGCTTTCGGTGAAGGACTGAGATTGCTAATAAGTAAATACATTGTCATGTCAACGAGCTTCCTCTCGTTAGTGCTAATAATATTTTCGACAATAATCCCGTCTTACCGCCAGTCTCTAAAAGCCCGATCAAAAACTATTGCCATCTTTGTCATTTTATATGTCTATGACAGTGACGTGTATATTTTAGAGATTTACATTGATTATGCTTCTAGAAACTGTGAGTAAGCCTGTTATTCGTAATAACAATATTAAATTTTATATAAAAGATCTATAAAAATACATATGCAGTAGATCTATTATCCATGAATGAAATAAATATTTTGAAAAGCATTAAAAAATATAATATAGTATAGGATCATCAATATTTTTCTAGGCATCCCTATAATTTTTGACATTATGACAACCTTTTCATATTCAATTTGATGATAAATATTGTATATAAAAATAAACTGCTAGGTATCTCATGTTGTTTATTATTAATATTTTGCATTTTAAGTTTAGTATTTATTTTTTACAATTGACCAGAAATGTGAGTGACAATGTGTTGATAACTGATAATATTATGACTATTATACATAGTACCTTAGGGTTCATAAAAAATAAAAGACGTTCGCAACCATTATAGCGCAACAAACTTATCTGGACCGGTGGCGAAAAGAGGAACTAAGGCTCAATTTACATTGTCGCGGAATTATGGTACGTACAATTTCATAGCAAAAATTCGCTTCCCTTCCGTACTGCTGCGATATAAATTGAGGCTAACGACGCCAGTTTGAAATGTTAATCTACCCGCCATTCGCCATTGGTTGTTTGGTCCACCAAATGCGACTACAGCGCATCTCTCACCGAGCCAGGTAAGTTTGGGGTACTGTAATAATGTTTTTGTGATTATGCTATATGTATTATGTCATTTGGTACAGCGCCTCTCGCGGAATACTTATGGAACTAAATTCTCACATACAAGACAACATAGATAACGCACGATTGCTACCGTCAATAAGACACTCACGAGAATGTCTATTTTTAATAATGTTGCTCACATTTTCATTAACGTTTTTATTGAATTAATTAACACAATTTGTTGGAACTACGAAGGCTGAATGTAACTTGCTCATGAATTTATGATCGTATCTTAGTATGAAGTTCCGCTTGGCATGGACCAAGTTGTGCGATTTAGATGGACTGTACGATAACTTGCTATGGATCAAATTTAATTATTTTAAAGCGCAGAATAATTATTCTTTACCATTTTCAAATAAGTAATTCTTAACTTTTTGGTAATAAATCAATATTATAATTATGAATTCTAAATAGATTGTATTATTATTCTTCGTTTTAAAACTAAAATTGCGCTTTTCATGCGTTTTTATTGCTAAGATTTATATCAAATATATTGATGATTCACAGTAATAATATGCCAAATATATAATGGATATAATATTGTTGTTTCTTATAAATGGTGAGGCCATCGCCATTGGCCGTGGAATCGATTCTCACTCAACAAAATGTGTGAATGAATACTTCAAGTATCTACAAAGGTTTTTTCACTTTTAGCTACGGATATAGTACACGAACGACATCGTATCCCAAAAGGCACTACTTATATTACTACATATCACAAAATAAACATATAATGTACCTGTATAATTGACCTAATTCTATTTTATACAATGTGTCACGAAGTTATATATATAGCGCTTATCCCTAAATATTTTGTACCTTGTAGTAATACTTAAATTGCCCTATTTCCATAGACTGCTTAAAATATAATTTGTTTATGAAATATTACTTGTTAACGAAATTCAATATATTTGAACAATAAGATAGTTATAACTCACGACACTTTGTATGAAATACCTCATATACTAAGTAATATTAATGTTGCAAATAGATGCCAGATTATTATTTATTTTTATTTTGTTTCGTTGTTTTATTTTCGTTTGTAATTAAATGACGCATTTCTATTTTATTTATACGAATGATTTAAAGGAATATATTTACGTTTTGTTCTGTTTATTTTATCTGTGATCACTTAGTGACTGATATTATCACAAAGTGTACCAAAACAAGTAATTGTCTATGTATTGTATATAGTCTATCAAATTATAAAGTGTTTATGTGATATTATATTATAGTTAAGAGTTAAACCGTGCCGAGTAGTTTTTCTATGTGGTATCAGTTGTGATTTTTTCAATAAATGAATTGCTATATTTAATATACCTTTTTTATTTCTTCAATAGACACAAACACACCCCTCCACATCATCACATGCTCAAACACACACACATACACTGACACGATCTTTACACACCCTCCACCCCGGCATACATACCTACACTACTTATTTAAAGCGTTATTAATTTTATTTTTTAATTTAGTTAAAATTATTTTTGGCTGGATAATGTTTGTAAATGTATGTGTACATTTACATATTAGGTAATATAATTAAATTGGGAAGAGCGGGCCTTCCCTAACACAAGTTTTATAAACTTAAAGGGGAGTTGATATAATAAGATATAGCTTAGTACTCTGTCACTAATCTGCCATCAAAATTTAAGAGCACTCGATTCGCCATACATTTCATACAAAACCTCTGTACTTATTATGGCGTTGTTAAACATTTTTCGTTCGATGTTTTGAACAAATTAGAATCTTGTACACTATACAGGTCGTTGTTTTGGTCAGCGACGAGCGACTCAGGGTCGATAATACAACTGAAACTGGTGCTAAAAAAAATATAAAAAAATACTTTATTTTTTTTTAATAATAAAAATAAAAAAAAATTGAAAATCATGTAATAAGCTAAAGTGTAGACATAATACTCAACGGGAGTACGAGGGAGTAAAGGGTTGGGGCGATGGCGGCTTGCGCCTAGCTCTAGTCTGTGCACGTGTCTTGTAACCATACTTTGCAGTTATTTTATTGCAAATTGAATACGGTATTTCTCAATATATTTACAGTATTTAATGGAATTAAGTCCATTTTTGGGGAATATATATTTTGTACTACCGCTCCTGGGTCGCTTGTCGCCGACCAAAACAACACCCTGTATGTAGCCGTGTATCTAGGCGAAATTAAAAAAAAGTGAAACAAATTCAGTAAAAGCCTCCGAAAAACAGCGTTTTTGCTCAAATTTTACCTGAACTTTGGCCATATCTAATGTACCTATAAATTTTAAAAGTAAAGAAAACATTTAGATACCAGGCTTGCAAGTGTAAGTGTATTGGAGATTCTAAATAACTAACTTTCTTTTCACAAAATTGTAAGATTTTTTCACAAGAAGTATACGCCTGGACCAAATTTTATGATACGCGAAATCATGAATGACGGACGACCTAGCGAAGCGGGCGCGAGTGATCAGCGGAATTTACCGACTGATAACCAACGGCTCTGATGCTGTTTTTCGCAGTCAAACATTACGTTGGATGAAACAACAGGCTTTTAGACTATGCTTGCGTTGAAGTTGCGCCGGCCACAGAGGGCCGCCTTAATAAAACTTCGCAGTTTTTGATAATTATGGTATTGTATTTAAAAATCAACAAGAATGTAACTTTAATAAGTTCTCAGGTTTCGAAAAATTGGTCTAATTTGGTTTGTTTTTGCCAGAATATATCTTTTTAATAACTTGAACACGCGTTGTGTCGGATGTAGGTACCTACTGTATTCAGATGTGTTATAGGAAAGAGGTACGTTGTTTGAGAGTAAAGTAGATACTATGAAGAAACGAAATAAAAGCATAAAGCATCGTTCAAACTCTTTTATTAAACAGCTGTTTCGTCCTTATTACATAATAATATTATGTATATAAACACTATATGACAATATAATTTTTAATAAATGTATATACAATAGGCACGTCTCAACATCATACTCGTTGTATTCTATATCACAATATCGTCAATTATATTTATAATTTTGTACAAAATATATTACTAAGTATTCACACGTAAATAAACATCTACATAGAATATCCAACACTGATTATAAATGGTATCTTTATTCAGAAATCTGAATATGGAAGCACTTCAAGAAAGTGTTAGCACTAGCACCAAATTATTTATAACTGTTGTATCATGCAGGTATATACAGGTGATTTTTTTTCTAGCCAGTATGGGCAAATTCTGAACTACAGGTCTTAGAGAAGCGCTGAATAATAAGAAATACCCTGAAATGAACCAGTGGCATTAAAATTTATTATAAAAAATGAGTATTTTCGGAGATATGGAACTTATAATTTTTTTTTTTCAAATTCTACGTCACAATATGAACAAAAATATGTATGACAATCTTGGTCACAAGTTGCTAGAAGTTATCCAAAATATTATTTTATATTTTCCTTGACCATGGTTTTATCCTGCGTAAAGTTTGACGAGGTGGAGCAGACCTCGCAGGGACCTCATTATGTTTAGCCATAAAGAATTAGCTCTTAGCATTCTGACAAACAATTAGAGGTCAATTTTGATAACACACACACTCAATCAAATTAAATATTGAGGTATATCATTTCTTTCTTTGTTTTTTTATTGTTTAAATTAATTGTTGTAAAATTTAAAAAATATCATGTAATTTGTAGTTATTCTGTTATTGCAAAGTTTTTTTTCACTTTCGCTTTTCGCTATTATATCAAAACGATGGTTTGTATAGTTTAAAAAGAAGGAAACTGTAATTGGCAATATGTTTTAAGAGTATGTTTCAAACTGTACCTTTAATTTTAAGTGCTGTTGTTTCCATGATAATAAAATAAAAAAAAAAAAAAAAAAAAAAAATAACTTCAAGCAACTTGTGACCAAGATTGTCATACATAATTTTGTTCGTATTGTGACGTAGAAGCAGAATGAGAAAAAATCCCGGACCCTCAACAGTTCAGAGAAAAACAACATTTTTACATCAAAAACGTTCATGCTCGCCCCTGAAATGAGTAAAGAAACCATACGTTATTAATAAATTTTGAATTTATTGAAATACGTTCACAGGATCCACTCGTTCCCATTCAATCAACAGGGTTCCAGCATAAATTCATTTATTAAGTTTTATATGGAAAAAAAATGTGTTTCAAGACGATATTTTTAAAAGATGATTCACTCTTTATACCTACATGATCCTTAAATATTGTTTCGGTGAGCCGTTACACGCTGTATAATAGAATGGGATCAAAGAATTTAAAACGTCCAGAAGGATAGTCGCCTCTATGGGAACACGAAATAAACAAGCCATAATTGACAGTATTTAAAAGTAATAAGTTTAGGTAATTAAAAGTGACGAAATCGCAATACTTACACATGGACGGTTAGTTTTTTAGTTTTTCCTTGGTTTTCATAAGTGTTGTGACAGTATTTTAATACGCAAGTTGAAATTTTTTATTTAATCAGAGTATGACTCGATGACAGCCGTGCGCAATACGAACTGAGAGCGATTTGCTCAGGAGCCCCTCAAGCGGAGTGATATTAAATGTCATGCTTTAGTAAGGCGGACTATCCATCTGGGTAGAGGCACGATGCCCTATGAAAATCTTTGAATAGGATATCAATCAAAGAATCACTCTATTCAACTCTGAAGATAATGGAATTGACACTCAAATTGGTTCTCTTTACACAATGTTTATTTTCTGATGCTAAATTAATATGGCTATAATATATTTCTTAATCTAAATATGTACAGAGTTGAGATCAACCTTATGTCTAACTATGAAGATCTTATAGATTTTGGCACTCTGGACCACATTTTTCATTACATACTAAAAATAGCAATAAAAATAATATTTATAAACATTTTATACATAAATAAAAGTTAGACATTTTGTACAATATTGCATTAAACGCAAGCTGATCTATGGCAAGCAATAATATAGTTATATACTCTTCTAAACAATAGTAGGATCTATACAAATATTTATCTACAATTTCGGTGTGGATATTACTACAAACAAAATCACATTTAATCACATTTAATATATTTGATGGCCAATTCTTACCTAATGTGAAATAAAGCAAGATTTTCTACGATAAAAAAATATCTGTGTACAGTACTTTCCTAGCGAGTAGACAACCACTTAGTACAGTCAGCTTTCAAACTAGGTGGTAACTTTAGTACTTTTCTTCATAATAGCAATCTGTTAACATTCTTGACAAATTAGAGGTTTGTATGAAAACGTATAGCGTAACTTGACACGAAACTAAAGTGAACAGCTACTTTTGACGCTCACTGTACCGGTACAGTATTACCCAACTTATATGGCGCATCGTGAATCTTCGTTCGCACAGAAAAGCAAGTATGGCCCCGAAGATTAACGAAAGAATGCTTAAAACTTACAATCAACCATAGATCACTACTATAAGGTTCATAATACATTGCAGCTGTTAGTTCAGTCTCACTCGCAAATCACGCCCCTCCGCACGGCGCGCGCTAACATGGCGGCAGCTGCCGACCAATAGCGTTTCCCGTGCTTTGAAAATGTATCTTCTGCGCAGGTACATCGGTAAGCCATATTAATTGGGTACTACTGTACAATAGGTTACGTTTTTTATAGAAAAGAAACACAACACTGTTTCGTTTGATTCTTCCATGGTTGTCAAATCACATCACCAAAAGTCGGTTCCCAATGAATACCACCATCCATCAATGCTGTAACAAACAATGCGCGGTACCGTCAGCGTTTCGCCTCTCGACTAACGCCATCCAGTCTTCGACCCTGGGAGCACACACGAGGGAGTACCGGCCGAGTCTCCGGCGCGCCATCACGAGGAACTCGCCCGCGCCGGCTTCAGCGCCACACACTGACGATACGTGGACGTGCGCGTGGAGACTTCGCGTCTTCCGTCTCCTGTGGTTGCGGTGTGTTGTGCGCTCTAGCGTGTTGTCCATATCGTATCTGTGAACAAAGTGGTATCATGAATATTGGCCCAAAGCCACATGGTGGTCTACAGTAACCCGCGACTTGGAACTAGCCCAACTCACAGTACGGACAACCCAGGACAGACCATCCTGGCGCATGAGAACGAGGAGAGCCGACCCCAAATAATGGGATAAGGCAAGGAGGAAGAAGAAGATTATCTCATATCGAGATTAATTATCGAATGTATTAGCATCAAAAGTCTGGGCATATGTTGGAAATAAAAAATACCTATGCATATCTTCACCCGCACATAAATTATGATTTTAATTGTGTAAGTTATCATAAAAAATATATTTCGCTTTAAATTCGTGTTATAGTACCCACTAACAGTTTTAAAAGTCAAGATCTGGAGATAAGACCAGCAGTGCACGTGCTATGCAAAGATGACGGTCCAGTGGTAGACCATAATGGTCTCGTCAAAACTGCTTTAACCGCGCTTTGATTTTATCACGCAAAGTCATTCGCTTATACTTAACTGCACCCAAGATTCTTATGAAGATAACTAACAATTTGTTGGAAAGTTATTTGTTCTGAGCAAAATTTTTATGTTCCAAGAATTTGTAACTTCAGGCGGGTGTTTCAATGAATTAAGACCTAACATGTTTTCAATATTTCAAATTTTACATTAGGATCCGTATCTTGCCCAATCAAATCATCAAAAGATCCCACTTTTTCAGGTTGCCTGAGTACTTACTTAAATGTTTTTTTTTTAAATTGACTATAAGATGCCAGCCCAAAATGTTGCCTTAGCACCCTTACGCGGACAAAATCGGCGAGCAAGTTTGCCTGAGGGCGCCCCAGTTGGGGCCGAACCTCGGCTCAGGGCCGTTACCGGGGGTTAAATAATGTATTAGAATAAGTAATGTCGCCTTACCTATAATAATCATCAAGATCTGGCTTCTCGCCGGGATCGTTATCGCTGCCTGTAGCCCTGATGAGCTTTGTAAGCCGCAGGGTCAGCTGAGTTGTGTCCAAGTCCTCGCGTTGCTCGCTGCCAACTATGATGCCTCGGGATACTGTGGACAAGAATTGGTAATTAGACCTCATGTATGTAGTACAGTTTAGACGAAAGTTTCAACGTTAGTTTAGTCGTAGGTATCAGTTCATCATACATATACAAAAGCAGTGATTTACCTACATTAAATATAGTTATATTTATTTACATACCTAATACCTACTTAATTGTTAGCACGCCTCGGAGCAAACCATTTTTCAAAGCTCATAACTATGTCGCAACGTCTCAGTTAGATTTATTATTCTCTAGTCTAGATATTAATCATTGTCGCTATTGTCCGCGTCGCAATAGCTTTTTTGCTCGGTTCGTGAGTAAGCGCAAAATTCAACCGCGTTTTTTCCGTGCAGGCTTTTGTTTGAGATAGATAAGTGAATAGTTTTAAGTCTTTGGTAAACGGTCATCAACCCGCGGGTCCGCCCCGACACCGATAATTACATAGAAGGCTTTTACACTAACGAGTTATCACGTCCATCTTGACTTTAGACATGAGCGTACAAAAGATCCTGTTCGTTGCAGATAATGCCATAGTTAGGCTTAATTAGGTGGGTATGATAAATACCCGGTTATTATTAACTGTTCGGCAAAAACTCGTATCATGTAGTAGGTACTGAGATAATGGTGCAAAGGAAATATAGGAATTCATTTGTGCACAAAATTTACGATACCACATAACGTCATGTGCAATATTAATTTAAGTTAATGTAAAGCTATACCAAGATATACCATGAACAAAAGTTATAATAAATTAAAATCCTGCCTACCTATACATCAACTCGTATGTTGCCTTATTTTATTGTTCACTATAATCTCATGCATCAAACGTCGTCATCCTAAGGTCGATTAACGTCGCCCAGGAAAATATCAATAATTATTATATAGCATGACAAACAAAAATTTCAATGATACGTGATGGAGGCGGGTAATAACGTCTCGGCCAAGGCTTAGCTGCCGCCCACAGCCCCGCGGGGCGCGCTGCACTCTGCTCTGCCTGCATGCGGTGACATAACTCTACAACTATTACTATTTATCAAACGAGAAAAAAATATTAACATTAACTCCCCGCCGCGTCGCGTGCCGCTGCGCTATCGCCATACTCGTCCATCCGGTAAACTCGTCATGTCTTGTTATTATGGACGTAAATTGAATCTAAGCAGCCATCATCCCGGCCCATTGCATATGCAAAAGCTAGGCTTCCGTGAGTCATGACCGGCATGAAATGCTATCTTATCTTTTCTAAGTTTATCTCGTGAGCACTTAGCGGTGTCATACAAAAGGTCCGGCGGACAATACAATTGGCAACATTTTTTGTTTTTCTCGCATACTGTTTTTGTCCATTTTGCTTAACGACTAACATTTCGTTTTTTACACAAACAATGATAAACGGTGGTGGTTAGCGAAAAGAAAAATTATGTTACAACATAAAATAGGTATTTAATTTAATTTCAGGCGCGAGGAATCTCGATTATGGCGACAAATTACTGTGCGGTCGGGCGTGGCGCGGCGCGGTCGCGTCTCGGCCGGGGTTTATTAACATTCAACAGGGGCGCAGCGCTATTCTGCTTACTCATTACTGTTGTGGTTTAGCGACATTAATAATGTAAATTGTGTGGGGTCTCACCGAGATCGCTGGTGCAGAAGGCGAGCTCGAGCTCCGACTCGCTGCAGGGCCGGCAGTCCGCCGTGGCCGGGTCGTAGTGTCTCCTCACCAGAGGCTTCGCTTCATATTTGAATGTTGCCACCCGTCTTTTGGGTCCTTCCTCCGGTTCAGCTTCTACATAGAGAGCGGCTCGCCCGTGCTTGCTCCGAAAACAGCGCAACTCTCGAGGGTCGCCATCGTTCGGCGCGTACAAGGGTACGAGCCGGTGAGCGGCCTCGACAAATAAACGAGCTGGAAACCGCTCTGCCGCTTCTGCAAAATAAAAATGCATAACAGTAATGTATGTGCCTTTTTGATTGAGTACAGTTTTTACTACAAGATATTAATTGAAATGTATTTATCGCATTACCTGTATCATTAAGCCGCAGCGTATGAAACAGGTCGGGTGGATCGGGCCGCCTGATGACGCGCACGCACACCCTGAAGTCCCGCTCGTCGGCCGGCAGCGGCGGCCGGAACAGCAGCCGCAGGGCTCCTCTAGGGTACAGCCACGAAACGCTACCTTCTCGACACCGAAGATACACTGGCGTGACTCCTCGCTCTGCGCTCGATGTCAATCCGCTGTAACAAAAACGATACTTAACATACGATCTTATCTCAAAAGATCGCGAATAAAAAGCGCAGAAAACTAAATAAGGATTAATTTACATTCAAGGGACTCCTTTAGTAGCGTCAGTCGGAAAGTAGTCTTAATCATATTTGGAAAATTTGATTGGGATACCTTACAACAGCTACCGAACACATAAATTCGAAAAGAAAGCTCATTATGTATTCAGTCCCCGACGCGACACGGGTAACCGGCCGAGTTTACTTCACTCAATAAAATTATTGAAAATATTTTTAAATTGCCACCGGTTATGCGTTCCTATGTTTTTATCATTTTTATGATATTGAATTTGTATTTATATGTGAAAATGTAAAATCCCGTTATCTTTTTTCACATAATGATACGAACTTAGGCTCATGCTATGGACTCAAGTTTAATAATGACAGTTGGCTCATAAACTACCATTAAAAATGTAAGAGTACACGGAAAGGTACTCAGATCAGCATATAATTCATTTTGAATCAATATGAATATCAGTAACCAATAGAATGGCTAAAACTGTATAGCACTGGTCAGCACAGCACTGCAAGGACCGGCACAGCGCAGCGGCTCTGCGGGAGATTACGGCACGCGATCAAGGCGTCATTTCTGGTGGTATCTCGAGTGCTCCCATAAACAAGCCGCGAGCGGACAATTGTATCTGCGATCAGCGGCACGTGGGCTGCGATTCTGGAGTAGCGCCCACGCCCAGCCCACGGCTCGGCTGCGGCCACTCACAAACATACGCCATAAAGCTAAAATATACGACACAACACTATAAGATGCCACGTTAAGATTTTACATGACTGGTTGGACGCCACACACTAATAAAACTACGACAACGCTTTTATGTTATAATGTATTGTTAGTGTGGCCCTCAGCTCGGACGTGTTTTATGGACACTTCGATGTTAAAACCCACATTACATCGAATCAATTTTTAGTTAAGTTGTTAACATTTTTATAACATCTATAAAAATGCTATAAATAATTACTTACACGTATTAAAAATAATACTAATATCTACTTTTTGGTATGTCAATGTTGGTTAGGTCCCTACCCAATTTTTTTTTTGTAACCCTCTAAAACACGTAAGTTTGTTGTCCCTTATTTGAAATAAAGATTTATTGGCTGCTCTACCTCGTACACAACTTTCGACATCGCTGTCCCTACAGGGAGTATTTATAGTGTCCCAGCAACAAGAACATTAAATCAAAGCAAAAAAATCGTGTCCAACGTCTATAAATGTTAATTTTAAAATGTATGGTGAATTTTGACAAGTCATATCCTACTTTCACGTCATCGAAGGACTTCCTTAATCCTCACTAATGGCAGAATGTTGAAATATATTCTTGTTATAAATTACGGACTAATAGAAACAAGTGTGTGGCTCATGTGGCTGTGGATTTCAGCCGAGACTCACACGTGGAAACTTACGTAGCCACCCTACGGGCAGGGGTGAACAACCTAATATAAATTCATTTATTGAAAAGGGTTGTTCTACCTGCGCTTTATGATCTTTGTTGTTCTCTAGTCGAAATCATTTAACATGATTAATAGACGAAAATACGACGGGACATAATAGTTGTTTACGTGAATTATCACAACGACATTATACATATTATTACATGAAAGGTTTTTTTTGCCAACGGTAACAATGAAGAGACTTGCTATGATATTAAATTTTCATGTAGGTACAAAAATACGTGTAGGTGCAACATACAACCTGAAATGCAACAGCCCTAGTTACGATCGGCGCGCCTTCACGTTATCGGCGCGCGCTAGAGTAAACACACAAAAACAATATTACCTAAAAACCGCATAGATTTTTTGTTTATGTTTGGCTGGTATGTATGACAAAAAATCCTATGCGCAGCGGAGGGGTGTTAACTGTAACGAGTTGTTCCGCGATTAGGTAGTTATGTTTTCATGGTGGTTTACTTTTTGTGCTCGTGAAAGGTATAATTTGTTTAAGGAATTAATAACAGCATTTATAATGTCTTTATATTTTCGTGAAAGTTAAATTCAAAAAATGATACAGAATCTCATTATTTTAACAGGTTACCTTAGGGCTTGGTAGCCCTGTGTCCAGGTAGGTACCTAAACTTTTGTAACGTGTATTACTGATATATTTATTTATTTACTAGGTACCATCCCTTTTACAAAATAAACTTATCAACAAGAGGCAAGAATAGTCGTGATCCATTAAAAGCATACCAAACAACACGAAGATTATCATCGGCAGATTCAAATTGAGGCAATCCCGGCCCATTACAAGCCAAATGATGAAGGCGCCCGATACCGGGCTAAAAGCTGCTAATGTACCTTAACGTCACCCTTCGACACGTCTGCCTACTCTGTCACTCCTCATAGTTATATATATTTCTGTCTCTGTTCGATAATTCTTAAGGATCGCCGCCAAAATGAAGTCACGCGCGCAAGTCATTAGTGTTGAAATTATTCTGTAGCATAAGAAATACCTAAGAATAATGGAGTTCAGCTGTAAAATCAGAAACGAATAATTGATTTTCAATATTCTTTAACTAATAATATATTCTTGGAATACGAAGATGGTCGTCCGATGCACAGCGTTTTACTGCCTTCATTATTGGATCCATATTTTATTACCGCATAATAAAGGAATTTTAACATATTCTTGCTAATGCTGATTTATAAGATAATATAACCATTCGAATAAGATTCGTTGGCAAAAAACGTATCTAACTTGTTATGCAAATCGAAAGTTACGATCAAGTATTTAAAATTTCCAGAAAAATGTGACCTTTTGTTTAATGCCAAGACTAACATTTCCTGGCTTGATGTATTCTCATATACATACGCTCCAGATTACAAATGATTTTAATACGGTTAATTAGATGATTAGGTATGCCTGCCTACCAAATATGATTTTCTGGAAAGTCCGAAACGTGTTTCCTATTGTACCTGTATGTATATAGAAAGTTGGTTAGTGCAAGATAACAGGCCCCATAAAGCGTTATCGCGACATTAGAACAGCCTCGCTAGAATAATAAAATAAATGTGTCGTACATATTCTACGAAGAGTTTTATTTATTCTCGCCCAAACCTGGCCGGAGATAACAATGTCGCGTACGTTCAACCTCAACCTCTGTTACGTTTAGGGTTGAACTTACTAGCTTTTAACATCCATTAAGAGAAAACAATCTTTTTTGTTATAGAATGTATACATGTATTAGCTACATTATCAAGACTAAGCACTTCAGAAAACAATTGTTGCAATATAGATACTTGTACGTAGTATATTATTAACTCTGTGAATATACCTAATTTAGATGGAAAGTAATTTAACTATACACCACTCGATACGTCATAGCTATACAATTTTATAATCTTCTGTAAGTATATTGTTATTTAAATACTTATTATTAAATTTAATATCCTAATTAAACAACTAACACACAATAAGCAGTATCATGCTGCGTTAAATGTCAACATGCAATTATACCGTTTTTACACTATGCCTTTTTTAGTTGTATAAAAAATAAAGCATTAGTACTGGTCAACCCTAGAGGTGGCTAAGACGGTGACACGCGAGCCGCGCCCGCGCAGCCCACGCGCCCGCCCCAGGTAGAGCATTGTCATTGTGCCTTATTTATTTCATATAGCCTATAATAGCTTAAAACTCGTTTCTTTATTATTCATTCGATTCGTTTACAATATTTCAATAATTGAATTTATCTGACTAAACTTTAATCACCCCGCTATACTTTGATATATTATTTATTGATCAATTTCGTGAAATATTAATCGCATTCGATATATATATTCTGATTGGACTACTTTTAAAGTTATGTGAAATGGTAAATAGCTTTATTTTCATCTTGGATTGAAACGAATGAGAGTATCCTCTGAAGGAACAGCAACGGAGGAACATTTTATTTAATCAGTAAGGATTATTATGTGGGCTTGAATTGAGTATGGAAATAGGCGCGCGACCATTGTCACTATCGAGTTGCTCTTGTCAAGTCTGTCGCACTCACACACGAGTAAACCTTTTACTGGTGCGGAGATTTATAAGCTTTCAAGCTCACCCACACAAAGCAAGATCAACTCTTATAAGAATTAAACGCACACTCGCGTACACAAAGGCTGGGCATTGGAAGGTTTTTTCGTTTCTAGGTCATAGCCGAGTCGAGACACGTTGGCTATTGCCAAGAACAGCTAACTAAGCAAAGTAGTTCCGTGATCTACTTTTGCCTTACCAAACATGCAGAAAATTTATCGATAGCAAAAATAATACAATTATGTACGATAAAAAAGGCTCTATGTTGCTCTACGTACAATGAAAGTACGTTACTATAATATTTTAGTTACAAGATTTTGTTGTTTGAGAATTCTAAGCAAACCTAGCAAAATATAATGAGTTAACTTATAAATTATACTTTATAGGTTAGTACATATATAAAGAGTTATTATTAAACACAGCTAAAGAAGAGGAAATATCGTAGGTCAGAGAATAATAGTAGGACGCACCCAGGTTGTTAATAAGACTTAAATCAAAATGGTGTTTTATTGTAAGTGTCAAAGCATGTATGGAGGATTTCCTTGAAACAATGGGCGATCGGACAATGGTCGGGAGGAAAGAGGACCGCGGGCGACGCCGCGCGCCGCGCCGCACGTGCGTGCATTGTATTCATATGCCGAGCTGATACATAAGCTTGTGCCCATTTGCCCGTTCATACAAAGCCTCTCATATTGACAACATCTACTATTGATCATCCAATTTCTCCACCGACTTTATATCTGTGTCTCACAAGAAATTTGAAAAGGCCTCGATATTTGAGATATTTGGCCTCGAGTTCTGTTCATATTTAGTGCAATTAATTTATGTAGTATTATAGTAGTTCTGTCTCGAAATAATAGGAAAGGATACATTACAAATTCTGCTACAGTTCTAGCCTAAGTCTAGTGTATTAGTGTAATTGGCGTAGGTACCTATACAGGGCAATCATTGGATGAGCAGCGTAGATCTCGTACCTAAAATTACCGTTGCTTATGAACTGTGATCCTAACATTTTGCGCAGTTTAGATTGTCTGCTAGGGCTTCAATTGAATCATTACCTTGGTTGCCGGCCTAGACGTGGATCATGCGCAATAATATTAGGTCCGATAAGTACGTATCGCAATAATAGCATAGAATCGCATGTGCTGATTCGTCCTGATTGTATAATAGAGCACAACTCGTGCGGGATGGCGCGTGGGTGACCCTTTGTCAACGACAGCCTACTCCGCGACTTATAAATCAATTTGAATAGCATTGTACAGAACTAGACTGACTCATTTTCTATCTAAATTACTAATACATTTCCTTCACCGGAATGCCTAACGAAATAATAAAGAAAATTAGAAAAATCTTAACAGTCGTAAGTGTTTATCACAATTAAGATGTTCACGTCTACAAAACATTTTACAGCACTCTAGGTACTTCAGTTAGCAAAAAACCAACGTAGTGGGTGTATACTGTATAGTCACCTCATCCAATCAGTGTATTGAAGCTAACTAGCTTTATAAACAAGCGTGGCCATGATCGGTTACATACTGGGGACCATGACTAAGCTACATATTATTACATATGCCGTACATTCATGAGTAGCTGTTGTTATCTGTGTGCTACCTACTCATTGCGTGTGCAATTGAAGGCTTCGATGAATGCAAATACGGTCTGAATTGACACTTTCAAGTGATACCTATTTCTTGTGATGACAGTCATTTGTTTTGATCTTAACTAATGTATACCCTCTAAATCTTTTTGGGATTTCACTGAAGTGTCATAATCATAAGTGTTTCCTCAAAGTTTTTCAATGTTTATGATCCAAATGTTTTAACACATATGGCGTCAATAAATTGTAGAAGACAACGTTATATGTATTTTTTGTATACCTACTTATGTGAGGCATAAATTGGGCTGAGTGTGCATGTGCGGGCTAAGGCGAGGCGCCTCGTCGCCGCACCTACGTCACCGAGGCGCCGAATAAGCGTCGCCGGCGCAACACATGCTAGCACATGCTGACAGACAATTTGTAAATAAACTCCCCATTCAACAACAACCATACCTACTGCTGACCTTTGCGATAACAATGCCGTTTTATACATAAAAATAATTACCGTTTAAAAACCCATTGTAGAAAAATCTTACATATTTACACAGTCACGCAAAAATGTTAACACACTAGGCATAAAACAAAATAAAATGTTTATGAGACAAAGTCAGTCGAGCGCTGTAAAACACCACTGCAATTACGTGTAATTTTGTAAGCATGTAATTATGAGTGCCCTGGGGACGACATTGCACATTCCTTCTGCCTCTGGGCTTGCGTATACAACCATCTACATTGATGTATATTATAATCCTTAAAATATTTAAATCTAATCTAAGATCAACAGTTATTCAATAAGATATAGCACGGTCAATGGATTTTGCGCAAACAAACGATCCGTGAAAAAAATGTTGCAAATAAAAGATGCCATGGGAAAACATTTTTGATAAGGTGATATGAATGATTAAATCATGCGATCACATGCTTTCACGTGAGGATCGTGGGAATTGCCGAATGCCGATCATCTACATAACGTTTATCCCAATATTGTAAACTTGCGTGTCGATCCAACACATGATAAGAATTCTTCAAATAGCAAATTGATAATCGACAAGATTACTTACTTTAAAATAAGTTCAGTGGATATATAATTATAAGGTATGTTTCTCCGGGATGAACGTATCCTGTGTTTCATCTAGGTTATCTGTGTATTATTTTTAGGGCCGTAATTATTATCATAAACATGCCAACCTGCCAAAAAAATAAACTAAACAGTAAAAAAATATATAGGTAGCCGTGTCACACGGGATGACGTAAGGATTCTAAAACGATACTCCAAACAAATACATCCAAATCTGTTCAGGCATTTAAAAGTTATGAATAAACAAACTCACATAGGTACAGACATGAATCCTGAAAACATTACACTCCTTTTTTTGGACAGTCGTGTAAAAACATCGAATTCCAATAACAAATATTACTAAAATATATGTCTAATGATTTGTTTGCGGGGGGATATGACATGTGTAAACTAACATATTTAATTAGTATTCTAAAAAATATTCCTCCTAAACTCTTAAATACCTAATTCCCACAGCAAATAGGTCACTCCCAAATAAAGTCGTGTGCAGACGTGAGCGCAGATATGATCGATAAGCGATGTTCACACGGTTTTATCTGACAACCGTGACACTTGTCAGCCTGACAACTCGAGCGGTCAGTCAACATGTCAACACTGTCAATCTATACACGATATATATCACTGAGACTTATGTCAAATACACAGAATGAATCTCGTATTGGCTATTATTTAGAATATTCGCAAAACATCGCTTTCGGCGGTGTGATGGCAAGTAAATAAAGATTTCTACGTAATAGCATCAATTAAGTACAAGTCTAAATTATAGTTGTAAAAATTTGATAGTTAAAATAATAAAATAGTTATAATAACGTAGATTAACAGTCATAATTCATAAAAAGATAAACACTTTATTAATTTAAAACAACTATCGATGCAATTAAGAAATATGAAGTCTATAAAACATTTACAAGTATGTATACTGCTTATAATGGTACCGTTAATGAAAAAAACAGTACGTTGGTTACCATCAATTATGAAACTGGATATGATTGTAGCAACATACACTTAGAAAGTGTTGAATTTATTGCAAGCATTTAAACTGAACTGGAAATGTAACTAGACTAGATATTATATTGGCAATAGTCAGTTTAGTTTACAGTTAATACACAAAGCAATCGATATATATAAAATTATTCACAACATCCACCCAGATTTCGATAGATCAGCTCCTATTGGATTTCTATAAAATTACCGTATACATTGCAAACTGTTTTGTCAACAGAAAAGTGCTATACACAACATTTGGAAAATTCTCATCAGATTATGTTCACCCGCATGGGAGGCAGAATTCTCACGCGTGGACGCTATTGGAATACGCAAAGAAGCGTGAGAAAGACTCGTGCGGTTTGCGAACTGAATACTAACATCGTCACTTACATTTTCATTGCCCTATTTATTTCGACTGCGCTTTCAACGAGCAATGTAGGAACTTTATATTATAAAAGTTTTACGCTCAATGTTTATCCATACGATTAATAAATCTTCTAATCCTAAAAAACAAGTAAATTATGTTTTAATACGAATTAAGAAATAGCTACGGGATGTCTACGAAATTGGCATTATCAACCCTACAAAAGACATCAACGACATAAGAGTAACATATTTTTTTAATCACTTCTGATTTGTTTTTGCTAATATAATTAATTATTAATTATATGAATAAGATGAGGTACATTGACAGAATGAGCTCATTTCAAGCATCATAGATCACAGACATTTTCCAGTCCGGCCTCAGTGCCGTTATAAAAACACTGTCCCGTGTCCAAAGTATTACGGAATCAATAAATAAGCTCTAATCTGCCATGAGCGGAGCTTGCTTGCGACAATGGCGTGGAATGTGCCGAGACTGAATGCTCGACCGCCTGGAAGCTGATAGGGAAGCCGGTATACTGGGTAAGGCATGCTTTTGGCTTCGTTACTTTGTAAAAACTTTTAAAGGCTGGATACCTAGGTATCATTTGTATAATGGAATATGTTCTCACAAGAAAATTAATCTAGTTAGTCTAGGTGCTTGATTATCAAGTGGCAGCAACAAGCGCAAATAACAAAGAGGCTGGTTGGGGTACATGACGACTACAGAGCACAGCAACACAACAATGGCAGGCGCAACATAGCCACGATAGCCAGCGGCTGCACAACCTGCTCTAGCTCTCGAGTGCGGCTCCACTCTCCACTATAATACTTGTATTTTCCGCATTGAGATTGCGTGCCGCGTGCCCGGCGGCAGCGGACAATTTATAGCTCAGTGGAACCACGGACTGGTACATGCTTGTTATTATTTAACGGTGGACCTCAGAACCCTGGACAGACGGCGCCCCCGGCTATTGCCAATGCGATCCTGCTAAACATGTATGTATTATTTTATGACCGATACCTACACTCTTTCCTCAACCGTAATTTTTAAAGCCTGATATGTCTTTCTAGGTTTTAAGCAGAACTGCTTAATGACTTGCAGTGGCAAAAAATATTTAGATCAATCACGTAAATGAGCACCGAATCTCGTTATCGTACCAATTGCATCACTCAAACATGATTGCTCATATATCTATATTTGGAGAGTATATTTTTTACACGTTCGCACATTTGAATAAAGTCATAGCAGTGTCCAGTGTCGTACGCGATGCCTTACAAAGCCACGTGCGGCGACATGGTGTAACTACAGCACGGCGCGGGCGCAGCGATGCAATGACGAATGCGTCGTGCCTGCCAAACGGGTCAGAGCTCCATTAAGGCATATAATCATAATAGTCGGCGCTCCTTATAGAGCGCGGAGGCAACGACTCGGTATGTCGGTGCGAGCGAGAACCACCTCCCAGGATATCTGACTCCTTCAGTTGACCGGCCTTGTGGCACGCGCCGGCATCGGCACTCGTATTATTCCATTTGATTTACCGACCTCATTAAAATACGTATACATTTCCAGGTACCCAGTACACCCACGTAAATTGAAATTGCATTTGATATCTTTACAATCGCAGTTGAGATTCAATCGGTAGATTGGCTCGCAGTACAAGGAGATTCGAAAGGGACAATGTCGCAACGCGAATCAATTGGTATCGAGACCGTTTAAACTAGCTCTACATAATATGTTTCACGTCCGTTACAGTGCAGCTAAGTTACAGCCAGCCTTACATTAGTTGTCCATATCTTTGGTGGCATGACATACTGCTGTAATTAAGAAGGTGCTTCGTCAGCGATAGTAGTAGACCTTCGATGCCATATTTTAGCTATTTGCCTCTGTAATACTCCTAATGACACTCGAGCTGCCAACCCACTACATCTCTGAATTAATTGCTAGCTATAAATATGGAGATAATTTGAATGTAGACGTTCGTTTGAACATTTTTATTTCATGACGTAATGTTTAGTTTTTATCTTGGTAGTTGAGTACTTCATAACAATTTGAGACCAATCAAAGGCATATGGAATAATTTATACATTATTTAAATATCTACTTATTTTCTGTAGTATCACATAACATGATATCTATACATAATACTTATTCTTGTATTGACTGACTGATCAACGCAGAGCCCAAACCGCTGAGGTTAGATGCAAGTTGAAATTTTGCACACAGGTTCATTTTATAACGTAGGCATCCACTAAGAAAGGATTTTTGGAAATTCCCCCTAACGAGGCGAAAAGGGGGAATTTTGTTTGTATGAAAATATTATTCCTTGGGTTTATAAACTTGAAACTTATCACAATTACTTACCAAAATAAATAATAAAGTTACTCATTATTAGTTTTTCAACACAAGGGGGTTTAGGGGATGTTAAAGTTTGTATGGAAGAAACCTACCGCGCAGTCTGATTTTCTTGAAACTCGGTATTAAAACTTTGAATAGAAAATAAAGAAACACGTATTTTTGTATTTCTCGAAAATCGACCTCTTACGGGCTAAAAAGGGGTTTTTATGTTTTACTGCGTATCTCGAATAACTTAAAAGTTGCTATACATTGGTTTTATTCATTCCTAAGGGTAAATAAGGGGACGGAGGTAAAACCGCGGGGCAGAACGCTAGTCTAGGATATACGAAGGCCATAAAATGTTTCTATGGAGACAAAAATACCATTAGGGAAGATCCAGTCTCAATTTGACCGTTGTTGGACACAATGGAATAGGAAACCTGATTTATAATCCGTTGAATATTTATTCAAATCAGCCATTTAAAAAATGGTTTAGAATTATTATTGTTCATAGCTCGATAGGAGCCAATTAGACGAGACAGACGGATTTTTTTGAGCTCGTAAATTAGGCAACATGATATGACGTTGACCGTCCCAAAACGATCAAACCTCACCGAAACATTCGGTCTAGTCCTGATTTTATTTTATAACTTTAGTTAGACTATGAATATCTTGTTACTTTATTATATTTTCGCCTCATATTACTGAATATAAATTTGAATATTTTTATGTAACCGCACATCAGCAGTGTTGGCATTCAAATGAGAGCTTATAAGTTCATATGGTCGATCCCATTGCGAGGTTTTCAAACGACTTTATTATTATCTCAATCGTTAATTTTATGTCTCGATTTAAAGTGGCATCATTTATATATTTTATGGTTATCTTCTTAAACATGAATAAGAAAGAAAAATATTGTCATTAAGACGCAATGCCTCCGTAGAAGCTGTAGCTGTAGGTGCCTGAATAGTGGAGTGTTCTGCAAACAATATCATGTTTCGTACCGCGTTGCTTTGCCTTGCCTTGCTTGACTCAACAATGTTTGGTCCGCGGCGAGTTTAATGAACCCCACTAATAGAATCGCTCTATATTAAATATTCGAGAATAAAATATTAAATTGCAATATTAATGGTCTATTACCATGAACAAAATGGTAAATGTTCAAGATGTATGTACCTAGATATGTAACGTAATTCTTCTTATGAACGAATGTAAAATAAAAACTTGATTGATTTCTTTTGGATATAGGTACCTACAAATGATATCTAAAATGCCAAGTGAAAGTATGAAGGAAGTGAAGTGAAACATTCTGTTTATCTATCCTGTTAACTCCCCATTCTATGTTATTTTTTATTTTTTATCACATACGATATGTCAAGTCACTATTTTTTATATTTAGTGGCACGTACGTGGACTTGTTTAGAAACCACTAAACTCCAATACAATGGTCAACCACAAACAGGGCTTTGTGCCTTTTCCTTTTGTTCGGGTTGTCGCGCAAATAAAATATTTTGACCGCGGCGATGAAGGCGGCGCACCTTCGTTCAAACTCTTGGCTTATCCTAAAAAAATATCAAAAATTTATAAAAAAATATATGAATAGATATAATAATATTGTTATTCAATGTTGATAAAAATCTTACTCATCTACGCAACTCCGATTGCCATGGAATGATTTTATGATTTAACTAATTGAATTTCAAAAAAGAGTTTGCTAAGAATTCGTAGGTTACTTGAAACGGCATAACGTTTGAAAACCGGCTAAACGTTTTACAATGTTAGCGAGTTCTAGGAGGATTTCCGTTCAGTTAGTACATGAGAGGAAAACTAAAAGAACATACTATATGTTTGTTGTTAGTGTACATTTCTAGCTACTCGGAATGTGTGTATTGTGCCTCGCGCAGCGCATAATATGTACCTCGAGTCGGTAGTGGTCAGCAGCGCTGTGTTTACATAACTCGTTAGACGCCATAGCTGCGCCCGCGATCGCGCCCGCCTACGCCTCCACCTCCATTGAATTTATCTAAATATTAACAGTAAACACTCGATAATGCTCCATTGTACTATCATGCACCTGCACTAACTACCGATCAGGGGTAGCATTGCAATAATATTGATATTAAAGAAAATACTTGTATCCACATGTAATCGAGTCGCATGATATAAATTGTACCATCAATCATAAATTCATAAGAGGTGGCATATCACAAAGGTATGTCGAATGAATGCGACTTTTTTCCGACGGATCGCTTCAATGTCATCACTGCGCCCGTGACGAAAGGACACGTAATGCAATTTTGATTAACTTCAAGCGGCGACAGTAAAAGCCCCATTGCAATTACCTCGACAATAATGTAGACATTATTTATCACGGATATTGTAGAGTTATTTACATTCTACATTGTACATATCTGTACGATGTAGAATGAGGTGTAGTTAAACTTTTTTGTATTTTCTTCAATTTCATCGTATAATAATTATGCTTTTATGGGTGCTCGTAATAAAGTAATTTTCAATAATTTAATAAGAACATATTTTTACTCCGTTATTTTTTGGATACATACCAAACACTTTAGAGCTCTAGCGGGCGAGTCCCACAGTCGTAGAAACCTAATTGATCTAATTCCTGCATCAATCTTAACTTAATGCTGTGATTAGATAAATTATTGTCATCTAACAACGTTGTCGTAACACGCAAAACGGTCGTAACGTCAACTTTCACTTGAACAATGGACTCAACTCTGACAAGAAGTACAAGCACGACCTCAAGTCACGCAGCCAGGACGCAGATGCAAGGCAAAGCAAGTCTTACTCGAGAGCTCATTGTGATACTTCGGTGACTGATTGATGACTCGTAAAAAGGTTACAATCGCTACGTGTCTCGCGCCTTCCTCGTATGTACTCGGTGTAAATGCTGCTTTATGTAATTGCACTATAAACGTTGTAGGTATGCCTTCGCCATTGGTAGAGCGGGTTATTGAGTATCTTGGCTGTTTACTACTTACGCTTTCTCTACTCGAACGTACGTTTAAAAATAAAATGATAGTGAAAAGCACATAGATAGGTATCTACTTATTTATCTAGTCTCTGTGCAACATGACATTGGCTATGTTCGTGCTAACTAAAGGACAAGTTATATAATACTTACAACGTAACTGTAATATTAGTCTACTTCAACATATTAGAAGGTATTCGAAGTTGTATAGATCACGTTACAATTTCCATCCAACACAAATTTGGTAGCTCAATTACCTAAAGTTTTTTTGTGAGTGTGTAAGTGGTATGTAAAATTGAAATATTAAGAAAAAGAATTAGGTATATTGTTTTTTGGATAAACCTGCTAGCGAAGAAGTGTGAACCAAACCTCTCGCAACTCACATTCCAATAATAAGTGCTACAATAATCCAGTAGTATTGAAAAGCACGGCTCAGGCCAAACACGTCAAATAAACATAAGGAATAACTTTACATAATGGAGACATGATATGTAAAGGTGAGGCGCGAACTTTAGGGGTAGGCACACACGAGGCGTGAACGCTAACGCGCGGACCAAACATGGAGGTGTGAAAAGGCTCGGGGATCGTGGTCATCTTATTGTGGTAGCCGCTAAGCCGCTTACTGAACCCGTCCCATAAATCCGACGCACTCCGAAGGCTTGTCGACCGCTACACAATCTTAGATGTACTACAAGTATTTCATATTTAATGCTACTGCCGTCCTCGATTTGATAGCCCCACGGGCAAACTCAGTCGCATTAATATAATATTCTATCACGTAACTTAAGTCTCTACAACAGTTTAACTATATAGGAGTGTAATGGATTGCCTACTTGTTACTCCTACTACTTTTTCCGTTTCTGAGTTAATTAACTGTAATGTTGTGAATCATCTTACTGTTTTGGAACAATTAACTAGCGGAATAACTTCCTTTACTAGAAAAGCACATATATTTTTAAAAAAACATCGAAAATGCATTAGCTTATAAAACAACGTGTCAAAATCAGTCCTGTGTCGTTCCGCCCGTACGTATTGAATAACATTTCGCGTGTTGCCGTATAATGTTACACGTTGGGCACTCGGTCTTTTCAAGAGAGATTGAACGCAGTCCAACGTACTCAACTGGAATTAAGTTATTTAAACATAATAGTTTATAAACCAGAATAAAGTCAAACTAAAGGATAGACTAGAATCATTGAGCACACGAAAATGTCGGTAAAACATCCTCAATAAAAAATACTTTTTCAATCAAAGAAGATATTTTGTGATGTAACAAGTTATTATAACATCTGAATCAACACATGGGCTTAATAGCTCTCACATGAATGGGATTAGAATAGGAAGGATTTCTTGAAGCGAAGTTGGCAGTAGATAAAATTATACAAAAAACAAGGCTATTTTAAGGCGTAGGATAGTATTCTATATAAGAATAATATTAATTCGCTTGAGACAAGCTAATAAATATCACAAGCGCGGATATTTTATATCAGTGGCAACTGCGATTGTTGCCAATGTAAAGGTACGAGTAGTACACCTTATTAAGCGCAAAGCAGCCAATTTAGCCTTTATCGGGCAAAATCTTTAACGAAGTCGAGCTAAGCTTACAAGGCAGCCATTGTTGTGTCGCCTTGGTTATGGACTTCATGATGTGGCGTGGTGTAAACAAAACGAGTTATAATATGAGACCCGTGACGCAGTTTTATGGCATTCTTGGCTCAGTTTAATACTTTATGTATGGATTGTTTAACAGCCAAACATAAAGTTACTTCGGATATACACGAGGTAAATAACACAATAGTTCTAAATGACTGCAAGACTGCAACATACCTTCAACTCTAAATCGAAAGCCCTTACCCTAAATATAAAAGTGGAGTAAAAACACAAAGAACAATCGCATGTTACGCGAAGGTATTCGAAGAGGGGCAGCGGCACCGACAGCGCATCAATTTTTTTGTCATTCAAAATTTGGTCCCTCCTTTGGTATCTCATCTCCTTCCTTTATAGGTCCAGAATAAACGATAGATAGTTGAAGTGACCGATCCACCGATGAAAATCGTTTCATGGTTATTTTTTACCCGTCGAGATTGCGAAGAGCTATAAATGGCGCAGCGAGGCCTGCGGCAGTTGCCATTTGCAATCGGTTATGGAACGACCGCGAACCTCTTTTTACATTATAATCGGTCGGTCCCCGGCTCACTCCTTTTTTTTGCAATCCAGATAAGTGATGATCGTCCTAAATGGTCATGGATGCAAAGACGCACCTAAGTTTCTGTACGATAAATCATTATACGTACAGGAATTGATTTTTGCATTAAAAAAACTTTTACCTCTTATTAAGATGCAAAAACTAGGGCAGTAAATGTCGTGGACAGTGATGCATGGCATGATAGACGGACAGATGACGAGCCTTCGCATCGCGTCCGGAGGCCGGACCGGACCCGGCGCGGGCGCCCTTGCATGACCAGACCAGACTCAAGTTACGGTGACGCGACGAGGCCCGTGCCGCCTCATTAGCGAGCGACGCAACAAATTGAATTTTCCTGCATTCATATCATATTTCAACCTATTAAAAATCTCTACTAAGCGCCTCTATTTTTTTTCTACTCAGAAAAAACTGCACGTACAACACAATATTAGTATATCATATGAATCTGTTTCGGAAACACATTCAAATGAAATATTATAATTTGACAGCGTGCCGATGAAATTGAACAACATTAAAATGCAGCTCGTGCGGCGAGACGGCCCGCGCCTGCGCCCGCGCCGCGCACCATCAGTAATATAATGGACCAGACACGTCTAATGCATTATTCAATGGGTCCTGTTGTCCCGAATTCTGATATTTTCGACAAAACGACTCGATCGACTCACGATGGCAGATTCTTGCTTACTGGCGATTAGGTATATCTTTGATTATTTACATTATTTTAATTTCTGCACAATTAAGTATCTTTCAAACTCAATGAAGTTTGTGACCTTCACATTTATGATATATGTAGGTATAATTTCGTTCTTAACATAAAAACTATGTAAGCAGGAGTTCTATCCAGTTCTTGACAAACTACTTGCTGGATGCAAATGGCACAATTATAATTACTATTTTATATTCGACGTTTCGTAGAGCCGTAAAAAAATAGATGTTGATTAAACGTTAGCTCCGCTCCGCTTACATTACAGTTATCACCACTGTAATTAGCATACAGACTCCGGGAATGAATTGAAAAAATAAACAACCACGACACAATGAAAGCCTTCATCTGACCTGCCGATACAATGCCGACTATTGCCGCGCCACAATTTGTTGTTAATTACCGCGCGCTGTTCCATTCAAAGAACGCCGTATTCGATGAAACAATTACCGCTCGCTCGGAAATCATCATAAACGCGCCATCTATTCTAAGCTAGGGACGATAATTCTCTAAAACAAAATGCAAACTAGCGGTATAAATTTAAATAAAGCACGACCACTCGCGGTTATATACTTGGTCGGTTCGCTCCTAACTAGGCCATAGCCATTACAGTAATCAACGCCGAAAATATTTATGAAATACCTATTCTATAGTGTTGTAGTACCTATCTATTTTATGACTTTTAAAGATAATAACATTTAAGTGGACACATGGCACAAGCATTGGATTACCCTTCTTTAGTAACGCAGCTAACGAACAGGCACATTATCTCTTGTGATTTGAGCTCGAGAGCATATAAAAATATTTCTCTGTAAGACGAGTTGCATCTACTCGCTATGATCCGAAAGTTGATAGCCAATGGGAATCGTTCAAGTGTCTGAGAACTATAAACAGTCCTACGAAGAAAATGGAACAGTGAAAATCCTTTGTATCCTTTTTATTATGAACAAAATTTTGATTTGTATTGAAATCACAAGAGGCATGCAAGCCAACCTTATCTTAAAATTTCCATTTGCTAGAATTAATATTGCCCAATGGTTTCTGCTTACAACTAGTTTTACACGTCATAATTTGACTCAACACCGCGTTACCAACGAGCTCAATAGAGAGGAATAAGGCGAGCGTCTCGAATGGAACACGTGTCGTTGATTGCCCCCAATTGGCGAGCGAATAAAAACAATCGTCGCTTAAAAATAACCGTGATTTCATCTGGCAACATGTGACGCTTGTCTTCTCTCAGTTTAACGAAGCATGGTGTTCCCACAAGACCATACCATGTGAAATGTCCTGGCGCGTCGATCCCATACGTTGCCAAATCGCGACTCTGAATCACTAATGATAATGAACCGCGTATGTAGAATATGGAATGGAACGGGAACTTCTTCCTGGAACCGACGGAATCGTTAAGCGTGCTAGCGCTCCCGTGGCCACCATATGGAGAGCGTGAGACTCCGCGCGATCCACCATCTGAAGTATTATCGTCACTGACCGACCACTAATATAATAGTGATAGTGACATCCGTACTTGGTGGTTAGTGGTTACACTCAATTTTAATATCTAGGTCAAATTCAGGAAGTTTAACCGCAAAATGATTAATTTCTCATACGTTACTATTTTGAGCATGATTATCAGTATCAACACATACTCTTTCAACGAATACTACTGACATCAAATTATCGAAAAAAAAATATGTCGAATAATATCAACTCCCATCACATCGCTCGTAGCATATTCATCTTTCATCTGTAACTGCAACTTCCGTAAGAAATGATATAGTGGGATTAATTGCGTGTCCTCACATGCTCTCCATCATTTTGCTCGTTTTGTCACTTACTAACTTCATTAATCCACTTTCACTTATGGTTCCTACAAGATTTCATATCGTTTTTATTATTCTAAGTTAGAATTGTCTTCAAATGATTCTAGTACCGTTCCCGTTGTCAGGACATATTATTCAATTGTCTCTACGTCGTCGCTTACTGGACAATATAAATCTTCTAAAATTGTTAGTCACGCTTAGTCCCCTTCCATTGTTCAAAGTAAGTTTCTTTTGTTACTTTAGCGCCACCCACACAAAAAATTGCCTCATGAACAGTCTTTGCTCTTAAGGGATTTGTATTAATAACATTTTGGTTTTTACGCTAGTTTAGAATGGGTAGTGACAAGAAATAATACGAAACTTAAAGAAACAGAATTGCTGCTGATATCAAATGCTCAAGTTATTTTTTAGACAAATGCTCCCAGTTGACACAAACATTACGCACATCCGTTGCATCTTATGCAGTTGCGTGGGGCAATTTAATTAACCAATTATAATTTCCTTCTCATACATTTACGTCGGAAGAAATGGGGTCAATGCAATTTTAAAAGAGTTAACTTAAAAGCGCGTGTAGGCTTAATTAAGTAAAGTCACAAGTTGAAATTCTCCTTACACATAATCGATTCCCGTATTTCCCGTATGGATATTGAGTCATTGGTGAAGAAATTGTTGGTGTTTGTCGGATATTCAATACATACGAAGGGTTTTGTTCCATTACCATTCCGGTGTATTCTGCATAAGCAATTTATATAGGTGTAGAGTCATTAGACTCTTACCCTATGCCTATAGATCCTCTGTTAATACCAATTGCATAAAATATCCAGTTGAATTGCTGATACAATATCGACCTGCTGGAAATTACTTGGATTAGATCTGGGTCAAAATTATCTTTTGCGCCTGTGCGTGTGTTTGAATCTGAGGGCTCTGCTCTGCTCTGCTCTGGCCACCGCAATAGCTGCACTTATCAATCAGCCGGATTGGAGCGCATATCGTGCGAACGCGTTATAATAGGAGGATATTATAATAAACAGATCCCGGTCCCCTCATTCTCCGCCCTCCCTAATAAATATTAATGTATGAACTTGAATGCTCGACAATGCCCGCCGAGTGATGCTGGTACATTGACACTCAATTTGCTTTTTTGCAGCCGCCTCTGATATATCCTTCGCGGATAATCTTTGTTCTTATATTTTCTCTCACTTTATGATTACAATCTGTTTTCTTTGAAGCTTGCATAAATACTACCATTTGCTTTAACTATCAAAGTTTTTATCCTACTAAATCAAGGAATTTCAAACTCGAGACTAGTACCAATGCAAGGCACCTTGGAATATCCACTAGCGCAGATTTAATTTATTTACAATTAAACTAATTGAATTTACTAAGTAGAGATGGCTAGACTGTTTATATGCTAAGTTTGCATGTAGGTAAATCCAATCTATAATTAATACCATTAAATACATCCAAACCCACCCCTTCAAACAGTCCGGAAGGGTCACGTGTCCTCAAACAGCGGGGGATGACGAGAACAGTTTCCACATCGGTTTCCCACGCCATCGCCACTGTCACCCCGGACTTCAGTCAATGGGAAACCCCACTTGTTGATTTTTGTTCCGTAATGGACCCCATATAACTCCATTTCCGGACAGGCTGCGTTCTATATTACAATTTATTTTGTTTTAATGCTAGTACGTGTTGACGTCTGTAGACATCGATTAGGGATGCTCGTAATTAAGTAAGTGCTTTGTGAGTAATGTCTTGAACAATGTTTCATTCATCAAAGATCTTGAAAAGAATAAGAACATGTTTATTGGTTCCCATTACCATATATAGGTACCTACATAAATTGTATGATAGAGACCAAAATCAAAACATTTTTAAAATGCCTAGGTAAGTAATTCCCTGATGTTTCGGTAGTCATCAAAATGCCAAAGAATGCAAAGAATAGCATCAATCTAAAGCTAATTTTACACACGCAATCATAAAACGTTATGGTAATAAGGCTGGCTTCATTAGCAAATTGCTGCGGCCTGTGATGGACTTTGCCTCAGGTCAGGATTGTATGTTGATTGTGATTGAAGCGAAATGGAATTCATGCAACTTATTGGAATATTTTAGTTAAGTTTACATTGTTTTATTTTGATGACGCATTTGTTTTCAATATTGAGAATGCGAGCTAACCGAAGCCGAAATTATATCTAAATTATGTAATAAAAACAAAATTACATGACTGCGATTGCAAAAAGTGATCTAATAAAAAGTTGGTTCTAAATGTTTGCTGTTGTTACAAAATGACATACCTATTGGGATCGTATTCTTTGTCATTTTGACAGATTAGGTATCCTATGTGATCCTTACGATACCAAACACAGATAGATGCTTGATCCCATACAAGAAATATCGGATCAAGCATTTAGAAGTTATGTTGGAATAAAGAAACGGCCAAAGAAAAACAAATAAGTATATGAATGAACCCTGAAAACATTACATTACAATTATTTTAGTCGGGTAATCGTTTAATTACTTAGGTACTACTCAGGCTTATGCGGTGGAATAAGGGATTAAAGTGGAAATAAATAATACTTTAAAGTATGTTAAGTTTGTTATTGTAGTTAAACTCCCCGGGATTTAAAAGCACAGTTGACAGCTTCTATCCATCCCTGTACCAAAAAGAGACAGACATAGTTGGACAAAAAGAGATATCCTCTTGTCAAGTAGATTTTAAAATCTCGAGGAGTTAAAACATTGCGTTAGGTGAGTTATCTGCGACAGTTAGCCTAGTTAACGAGTTAAGTAGGGTTAGCAAAGATTAATTACTTAACTAGGTAAGTACTTATGTATGTTTAATCGATTAGAATACATATTTAATCAACGCAAGATAATTATAAGATAATTAAAAACATAAAAGTAATGTGTTACCGTCATAATAAACATAAATTTATTAGTAAACAAGAATAATCAATGTTACATGATTATTCTATATTTAAAAAAACACAATAGCTTAATTATATAGGTAAATAAAAAACAATCAATTTAACAATTAATGTTTTTAAAATCACCATACCTGCCAGTCCAGTCGCACTGATCACCCATCATCCCCGCCTCCGCAATGCATATCACTCCTAAAACAAGTGTCCAAAATACTGATTCGAAACTCATTGTCACCATGTTCATTTCAATCTTCAAAAGTATTCACTATTTGAAATGTCACATCACTATAAAACTTTCTGTATTAGTTCCATAGTCCTCAATGTTTTTAAAAGTAAACAAACTTGCGCTGCGCAACCGCGAAAGCGCCTACCACCTATCTGTACGGAAACCCGACTGGCACAAAGGCGTAATTGGCTGAGTGATAGAGATAGAACCTCCATCTTATTCAGTAAGAGTAAAAGAGACACACAGCATGCTACTTAAATAGAACGAGTTGGATATATATTTCTATCTCTGTCGTGTAGCCTTGTAAAGGGAAAGGCTAAAATAGACTTTTCGGCAAAGACATACGGTGTAAATTGGTAGTTAGTAAAATACGAAAGCTCTACAAAGCTTTTGAATTGGCGGGAAAGGTTTATCGTAAGCAGACTGTAGAGATTTGTTTCTTGTAAATTTTATTTTTTTACCGTCTTATCTTAAAAATTTAAACGCCCGCCGTTGTAGAGTATACAAATACAATATTTTGTATAATAGTATAACTAATTACAGTAATGATATTATATAGCGAAATAAAATTATTTCCTAATTAAATAGCTGAGTGATCTTTAAATTTCGTGCAGATATTTTCATACAAATCATCAAAAGTCGTTTAATTAAATTAATAAGTTTTAATTACTTAGCTACCATTTTTTAATTATATAGTACAATAAAATAAAGTAAGAGTATTTCTAACTTTTTACGTTTTTTATAATCCAAATTAGGTATACAAAGGTACTTACCTCTTGACCGTTCATGATCATACTTGTACGTAGTATATTATTTACTCTATGCTCATACTAAATGAAAAAAAAAATGCTATCATGAAGGAGATAAATAACATCAATAGCAAATTATAATTGACTGAAGTCAGAAACATAAAAAATATTGCTAATAATTAGGTAGGTCCTGTACCTGTTGCTCTCACTTTTTATAAGCATGAGTTAGCACATCCCTTTTTTTCGAACCTTCGTTTAGCTGTAACGTTAAAGCTTGAGCCTTTCGGATCTTTCGGATAGTGTGCACATTCATAGACTACTAATTATAAATAATTGATTAAGTACAGTTTTTGTTCAATCATTTAATCGTAATGGCTATATATACTAGTTAGGGTATAATAAAATTTTGGATACTCAGTTTTTTTGCTATTCTGCGGTTTTCGGATCTAATGATAGAGAAGAAAGTTTATTTAGATAACAGTTTAACGTTTGAGATCAAAATAAATATGTATAAGTTATCCAAGATACATTCATGTAAGGTCCTTCAGCGTTGTTTGTTAGCTAAGATACTTGTTGGAAAGCAATTATGAAGGGAATCCAATAATTTTACTAAATGCATATTTTTCTTCTTCGCCTGTGTAATATTCGGGACCATAATACCTCATCCGTTAATGTTTGCGTGCATGCGCCGTTGTTTGAGGACAGATAAACTAAATCAATAGACCGTGTTTGTTCGCCTGATAGATAGGAATAGCCGCTTTGTCGCCGTTGACTAATGCTTGTTTAGGTCGATTATTCGCCCCCTTATCATATTTCAAAGCAAAAATGTTAGGAGTCCTTAGAGTTTTAGACATGGGTAGATAAGAGAAATAATTGATAGTAGTTATTCTACTCTTAGCTATCGCTATTTAGTATAGGGTAAACTTTCAGAAGTGTTCTACCTAATATGGCACCAACAATGAATTTTGATTGAGTAAAATTGATATTGTATATGAAATGTTTTACAAACTCAATGCAAAAGTTATGCTTTTACCTTTGAAAGTTTATGTAGTGATTAAATATAAGGCATCCTGTATTGAATCATTCAATGGTGTGTTCAAAGTACCTATCAAGAGGCTTTAAGACATCTCAATCTTGATCCATGGATCGTACTGCCCTAGGCACTTTTTGGCTTGGGTAAATTGACCCACTGTCAATTCTAACGAAAAATGATTGTGTAATCTCTCTATATAAAAATGAACCCCTTTCCTTTGGTCACACCATAACTAGAGACAGACTTTACCGATTTCAACCATATTTTTCTAATACTCTGGAGAAAAAATGAGAAAGTTGCATAGAAAATTAGTAAATTTAAGAAAGCTTAACTGTAGGGTAGGATATCCCTCGGGTAGGTACGCGGGTGAACGCAACTAGGGCATAAAGCTAGAAAACATGGCATTTCTCGCCATAGCGGGCAGAAGCGAACCGAAGCCGAACGGCGAGTAAGCGCCAAAAGCTTATACCTAAGAACTAATCTAAATAACTCGTAGAGTAAATATTAAATGATAATTTAAAAAAAATAACGTTAGTATGAGCTCTAGAACATATTATTAGGCGTTACTCATATTATTTATATATTTTTTTCTTAATTACCTGGTATATTACACCATGATCAAATCAATACGAAATTAAATGAATTAATATCAGAGGTAACTGTTGTTTTTTTGGTTTCAATGAATTTTCATTCCACTGTTTTTGCTCAGTGTGCCTTTGCGTATAAAATAAAAATACTCATTAAATATGATTTTGCTTTATACCCACTCTTGTAAGTATAGATTACATGTGACTATTCATGTTTTAATATCATTCATAGTATAGAGTAAATAATATACTATTCATAGGTACCTTCTCCGTCAAACAAATGCTGTTTGACAATTATCTCGAGACAAAGGTATATCGTAGCGATTCATCTATAACTAGATCTATCGCTAGGCATTGTTCTAATATCGATATCATAAACATCATCTGAACAAAGAATGACAGAGATATATAAATGAAAAACTACATGATTAATTGGTTTATAGATCTATTCACAATGCTGGAATGGACGTTACTAATTTTTTCGCTAAGCGTATGTACGTCATATGAAAAATCGTCAGTGACTAGTTGCCTATGGCACAATAACTCCTGTGAGTAACGCTTACCTAGTACCTAAGTACTTAATAATTTTTTCACAACTTGCTTTATTTTTTTATCTATAAATAATAATAAAAAAAACCTTCGAAAAACTATTCAACGTAAGATTGAAACAATCGGGTAAAATCGAACCAGCAACGATCTTAATTTATTCGGCACCTGATTAGGTCAAAAGGATTTTTATAGACCAGTAAATTGTGTGGTAGGAAGTGGTGGTTGGTGGTAACATTTCAATTTAAATATAGGTGTGGCAGAATGTCCTGAGTGGATGATAGCATTCAAGAGCGACTGCATCCAAACGTATTGGAACGCCCAGCGTACATGTAAGCACCCAGAAGTAACCCTCGTTGGAACAGTGTGCGGTTTCTCCAGATGCGACTGTCCAGAATCTACGGTCCTCGATACTGAAACCGGATACTGCTATGATGTGGATAACTGTCCCACGAAACATACAGAAGAATAAAACGTGAATGTGTTTCACTTGAAATTGAATTAAATATTACTTATTGTCGAATTTGTGTTATTATTGAAATTAAAATAAAACAAAAAAATATTTTTACACTGACTGAATAGAGCGAAAATAAAAGCAAAAAAAACGAAATCAAAAAGTATTTATTCAATTTAGGAAGAAGCGCTCGTGGTGTAGAACTTAGCCGTTCTTTATCGATCGGCAAATTTCAGCTACCACAACATCGTGGTCGGTACTTGGATGGGTGACCGCCTAGTGATATTTCAAATCGAGCGTTTCTGTTCTTCGAAAGACACGTAAAGCCGTTGGTCTCGGTTATCACTTAATTGTGATAGTCGCTAAGCTAGTTGGAGGCCTCCTAGGCGGCTTGAAAACTCCAACAGTTTCACCACTAGTCTACCTCCACCGATCCGCAGTGGGAATGCGTGGTGATGTATCTGCCCATTACATTCCCTTTCCCCCTAATTTGTAAAAGGGCGCCTGTGCTCAGCAGTGAGACATTATAGACTGATGTTGACTTATGAACGTTAACAAAAAATACTCTACATCTCTCTAAAATGCCCATACGAGTTCACGAAAATTTGCGCATATCCTGTGGAACATTTACAAAACGATTCGTTTCGAGCCCATTTCCACTCTAATATGATATTCTTTTTCAGACCGGTAGAGTTTCTTCTACCTAAGTAAAAATCTCGGGCAATTTTCAAATGACTGATAGATAATTATATAAAAAGGAACCCTATTTACTTTTGTCATGTCCACATCGGTCTGTCGTCGGTTAGATGCAGCACAGATGACACACATTTTGTGTGAAGGCGTCTGTGGCACACAAAAAATCTGTGTGGCAAAAAGTGATGTGCGCCAGACGTATACGCGCTATATTGTCTGTGTTAGGCGCCGATCCCACTGAGAGAGTTCTAGAGTTCTGCGTTTCGCGTTCACAGTAATCTAGGCAGCACCTTTAAAAGTACAAAATAGTCAAGTGTATGACGTGTGATCGGTAGCGAATATTGCTACCGATCACAAACTCTAGATTGCTTGCTGAGTGCACAATAATTGCTGAATGCGGAACGCAGAACTCTAGAACTCTCTCTCTATGCGATCGGCGCCTTACTGCTTAGAATGAGGAATGTTAATAGGTATGCAAAATAGCTTGTAACAGTAGAGCAATTATATATACAAATAGATTAGTTTTTGTTTCGTTCAAAAAAACCAAGTAGTTATGATTTTACAGACATTTAAAATTCCCCTAAATATCGAGGCCCGCTAACGGTCACGTGACCGCGGATGACGTCATGTCACAGCGCTCCGTTCACTCATATTAGTCGCTAGCGGTGGTACGTAGGTATCTTACGCTATTAGTGGAAAGTTTTTTGGATTTGAAAAAGGGCAACCATAAAATCTACATACAATAGGCTGAAATGAAATGAAATTGTTTATTTCGCCAGAAATTTCGTACAATTTAGGTGGAATCTTAAAATAAGGTTAGTAACATTTCGCTACAGAATAGCATGCAAAATTATAAATTTAAATTGTATCTAATAATTAATGTAATATAATAAAGCAATATAATTAAATAAGATGTCCAAATCATATAATTATTTTACAAGTTTTATTATTTATTGACGAATACCTAGTTATTATTCTGTTGCCGCCGAAAAGCGAGAAGAAATAATGCAAGTGCTTACTATCCTACCTGTCTAATATACCTACCTAAAATAATGATTTTATAGCTGCAACGCAAGTAGGTACTTATTGAACCTTTTAAGTTTCATGTTATCTAATCTAACTAATATTATAAAGAGGAAAGATTTGATTGTTTGTTTGTTTGTTTGCATTGAATAGGCTCCGAATCTACTGAACCGATTTGAAAAATTCTTTCACTGTTGGGAAGCTACACTATCCCCGGGTGACATAGGCTACTTTTTATGACGGGAACGCGGGTGAAACCGCGCGAGACAGCTAGTAGACAATAAATTAGTAATGTTTGTCTATACCTATTTATACACTTCTTAGTCAATTTAAAAAAATACATTGATTATATTGCAAATTCAGCGAGTTGAATAGATGTATTTAACCTTTTTTATGTCTTATCTTTTTGTTATACAACTAAGTCGATAAACAAGCATACGGCCAACCTGATGGTAAGCGGTTACCGTAGCCATATAGACGCTTGCAACACACGAAGCATCGCTCAAGCGTTACCGACCTTTCCCCCCTCCTCAATAAGCTCTGTCTACCTTACTAACACGCGCAGGAACACAATCTACTTTATTTATCCAAATATATAAAATTGAAGTGTCTGTTATGTAATATCAAAATAACAGCTTTTTATTAAACGCACATGAAAGTACCTATATACGGTTGGCGACACTCGATTGTGTTTTAGCCGCTAAAAGTTCGGCATAATCTGGTCGCTCCCCCCAAGATGGTCGGGTATCCTACGAGGATTTTCCCACGCTAATAAATTTTTTATTTTATTAATTTTCCGAAAGGCTGGAACAATTTTGACTTGATTTTTACTCTCAGTTAGCTTATGGTACCTATAAGAAGACTAAGTACCGCAATACCGCAGCCAAATAACTTTATGTTGTGTAAAGTTGTGTTCCTGCGCATGAGTAAGGTCGCCAGAGCTCATAGGGGAGGGGGGAAAGGTCGGTAACGCGTGAGCGATGCTTCGTGTGTTGCAAGCGTCCATATGGCTACGGTAACCGCTTACCATCAGGCGGGCCGTATGCTTGTTTACCGACTTAGTTGTATAAAAAAAAAAAAAAAAAAAGTAGAATACGTTACATTTATTTTAGAATAAATATTTTTCCCCGCAAAAAAACGGCTGGACCGATGTAGACGAGACTTTCACTGGTATATAGCGGATGTTATAAGGAATAACTTAAGCTACTTTTATTTCAGATAATTTATATGGGGTATCAAATAACTGCACACTACAAAAGTGTATAATATTTAGATTCATAGTAGACTCTCACTATTCTTATGTCAAAACGATCTTCACAGCATTTTATTTCCCAATAGATCCAACCCCTTCACAGTTTTTATCCATATCTCTCGCATTTGGACATCCATTGGAACGAGTAAATTCAACTTTTCGGGTGGACTGGTGGTTGTATTTTTACATTTTGGCACAACACATGATTTTCTAGTATTTGTATTGGATATTTAAAAACCATAAAGTCATAATCTCCTAGGGAAACGTACGGAAGAGCGCGGCCCGTCAGGGTATTTGTTCTGTGAGCGCGATTGACTGAGCGAGCGGTGTAACATGACGTCATCGCATCGAGTACCGGGCCGGTGGAATCCCGCGTCGCGCTCTCATTTTAAAATTCCATATCTCAGAAACTAATTGACTTATCAAAATATTTTTTTCAGACATATTTTTTATTTTCGCGTTAACGCGGAGAGCTAAAATTCTAAATTAGTGAACATTCTTCATTGTATAAGTTATATTTTCATTGACTAAAAAGTGTGTCCCGGATAGTCAGTCGTCTGCGCGATAATTTTACTGGGAGCTTACCACTGTAAACTGTGATATCAAGCTGTAATCAACATAATCAGGGCCGGCTTTACCTATAGTCCAGGGTGTGCAGCGCACGCGGGCGCAGGTCTCAGGGTCGCCCGGCCGGGCGCCGAGCGCCACTCGTGTCGTCGTCACCAATAGAGAATAGATATGTATTTTTTTTTGTATTGAATAAACTCAAATTCTTGTGTGCCCCGGGCTCCGGACGGCGCGGCCCTGGGGGTGGTCCTGTGTTTACTCGATCTGTCCAAAACCTTCCTCGCAGACGTCGCGGCGATGTGTGCCTGCGGTGAGTGAGGACACTACACCTCCATTAGAAGGCGCTGTGCCGGCAGTGTGCGAGTACCAAATGATACTGAGCTTTGTTTCTTATGCTGCTGGCAGAGCGATTACTCTCAATTCCACATCAAACCCCTTCAGGGTCCAAAAGATTTTTCACCGGTCGGCAACGAGTGATACTTACCTATGGTTTTGCAAGCGTCTATAGGCTACGGTAGCCGCTTACCATCAGGCGTGCCGTATCCTTGTTTGTTATACCTACGTAAGTACTTATACCTACAAGGAACGTTGAATTGTTGTCCTTGTTTGACTAGTACGGTACCCTAAAAAACGGTAAAGTTCATTTATGGGAATCTATACCTACAAGCTAGAAATTAAAACTACTTAGGCCATGTTAAGAAGTCATATATTTTGACAAGAGGATTGTATCTCTTAGAATAAGGATATGCGGTGTATCTCCTTGCCGCACTATGTTTGTCTCTTTTTGACATATGGAGATGTCTATGGGCTATCAAAAGTGACCTATTAGGAAAGCCCAAGAATCTTATATATTATATGGATACTGCGACTTGAACTGTCAACTGAGGATGAAAAATTTTACCTCTAAAACTTAAAAAAAGACAAATACTATGCATCTTTATCTCACTCTATCTTCAATCCAGTTGCTATATCACGACTTAAATTTCCCATAAGGGTAATAAATGAGAGAACATCTTTTAGAAATATTTTATTTTCCTTGTTTTACTACATTACGATTTAAGTAAATAAACTGATTAGTGTAAACGAATGGTTAGTTTAAATTAAACAACTTTTTTTTATCATATAATAAGTTTATCAAAACAATTAAAACTCCTTAAACTGATTCCAAAATGTAATGTCAATACTTTGGCAATACTGGTTCTGAAAATGGCAGATCTTTCAAATATTTTTATTACACTTCGATTTATTGTTGGAGATTTTCTGAATATCGATTGTGAAATTGTGTCTTCTGAAGTATATATTGCGTGGTCAGACATTGCAAAAGTGTTTGGAATCCAAATACAACTATTAAATGGCATGGGTGAGTGTGCTATTACGATATTAAACATAATACAAACAAGTTGAAAAAATTTCGCATTCTAGGGAGAATTTGGGCTCGAATCATAGTTCCAATCATATTTTATAACTATGCAAACATTCTCATAACCTGTCCTCTTGGCTCATTACTGATTTATTAAGATAGAGTAACTTTCTTAAACATTTTATTTTTAACTCTTAATATGTAAACAAAAGGACTGAAGTGACCATATTATTTTGATTTTCGTCTTTTTTGATGTGGTCTTTTTAGGGTTCCGAACCAAAAAGGTAAAAAGAAACCCTTATAGTGCCCTCCGGGCTAAGCTTTACATTAAGTGACGACGAGTATAGGCGCAATTTTTTTTCTGGTGATGTAGGTAACTTACTATTATAAACTTACTTACCAAACGATTTCGTTAGGAAAAGAAAAAAAATTTTTTTTTTGGTATTTTCGTTTCTTGTCCAAGCTTTAAACTATGTTTTACTCATTCCTTCTTTGACGCTGAATCGAATAAAATACGTATAAAATAGCCCGGCGCGCCGCGGCGCGAGTGTAGTGTGTACCCACTGTTGTTGTTTTTTCTTTTGATATATACTGTTACAAAACAGAATCTGCCAATCCCGACTCCATGTAGTACTTGTCTGTCTCACCCCTAGAGTGTTTTTATGAAGTAGGAGGTGCGGAGGGAGAGCAGTCTCCGCCAGCTGTAACAAACCGCAGACACTGTGCACGGGTACAGGTATGGTCAGCGGTTTGTTACGCAATGGCGAAGAAACTGCTTTTCCCGCAGCGCCCCGGAGCCGTTGATATCCGAAAGTCGCTAAAATATGCCAATACTATTAGGAATTGTCACTTAATGTAAAGCTTTACCCCACTCTGTCCGTCTGTCTATCTGTCTGTCCGTCTGTCACCGCGGGATATTAGTTAAGCTTAGTAATGAGGTCCGGTTTTTATAACAGTTATGGCCCAAACCAAGAAATATACATCTATCTATAAGGGAGGTTGGAATCCTTGTAAGCGAGTCAGACTCGGACACGCACTTGTCCAATTCAATTTTGGGTGTGTATGTACCTAATTAAGTAATATTTATTTAATTTATTTTCAGATTTCCCAAAGATCCAAAAAGAAGGCGACTATGGCTAAATAATATACGCCTTAAACAAAAATTTTACGAGACTGCAAAGATATGCAGCCTGCATTTTAAAGAAGAACATTATAATAATATAATAGGATAATGTATTATCATGTGTACCTAATTGGACTCTCTTCTTATTGGAAATTATTTCTCTAAATTAATTTTCAGAATCAGATCAGATATTAATCTGACACCCGCCGAAAGGCACTTTCTTCATACATTTTGTTCTAGACCCCGCATACTATCCGAAAATTCTGACGTGTCTGACGTTCAAAAATGTATGAGCAAGCGGGGGTCCGAAATTTTCTGACAGAAAATTTCTTATAGTATCTAAGAGTCAGTCAGTCGCCCTACGTACTCGACACGCATAATGTACCTCATTGTTTTCCATGTAATATCAAATGTGAAATTGCGAAATATATTAATATAGTGTTCAAACTGGAGTTTAAGTTCTCTTATACACGTGAATATCAAAAGAGTCAAGAAAGCCATCCAATGACTCGTCCCGTGACCCGCTTGAAGATGCTAATAGAAATCTAGTGAAGTTCATTGCAGTTTTAGTAGTAGCTGACTCCAATTCCCATTCGTTCCCGAGGGATTTATGGTTTTCCCGGGATTAAATTATCCCATGTGTTAATAAAGGACATATTCTAACTCTGTGTGCAAAATTACATCCAAATCCGTTCAGCCGTTGCAGCATGGGCGTGATTGTGGTGTGACAAACATCCAAACTTTCGTGCATTAGGGTCCGCAAACTGCAAATGAGCTGAATACACCTGGGCTAGGCTGTATACGTATATAATTTAATGAAACTACAGACATTTATTGAGCTGCCCTGCCAGAAGTCCTAGTGGGACCAACTCAAATAGGAAAGTATTCCTAGTAGGTATTCTATAAAAATACCTAACACAAGGAAAAATGAGACATTCTTCACACACAGCTATTTGACTGATCCCAAACTAAGCAGAGCTTGTGCTATGGAGACCAGATATGAGATAACTGATATACAACATAATACTATATACATGTTGCACACAAATGCATGTCCTGGGTGGGACCTGCGGCGTAATAGTTGGAATTTTAACCAACGACACAAACTGGACTGGCCCGTCAATATAATATGTATGTGTCCCAAGTTTGTCCCGAATTAGCTAGCAGTGTTGTCGCTGTAAAGAGAGAGAAAGAAATACATACGTGACGTCATTGAAGGTGAAATTTTTCATCCTCAATTGACAGTTCGAAATGCAGTATCCATTTAATATATAAGATTCTTGGGAAAGCCCATGGAAAGCCCTAGTATAATATTTTGAGTATTTGGAGCATAGAGGTATCATTATAAAACTCTTCATTGCTTACAGTATTCAAATTAAGATTCATTGGGACACGTGTGTGTGAATATGTAAATTTTCTCGCTTTAATTCTAACTTGCGGACTCCTAAAGTTCTAAGTTACAAAATCCAAACTACCGTGCTGAATTTTAAATCTCGTGAGCATGGATGTAATCTCGTGAGTTATCTAATATTAACAGTTAAAACCAAGAAGACACATTGCAGTACCAACAAATATAATGAAGAAAATATAGAAGTAAATGAGAAAAATCGTACACTGAGAGAAAACAAGGTTTTAGAACGAATTTTATAATGTCTAAAATAATATAATATATTGACATTGACATTTGCTTGACTTTGACAAATTTGACATTCAGTCACGGCTAGTAATGATTGAACTAAAATATTGAACCATAGAAAACATATGTAGTCTGTGGGAGCAATCTATTACGTGACGGTTACGCGTCCCACTCTCCCTTGTTCTGCCCCCTCCTTCGCCTTGCAAGAGCGGCCATTTTGTGTCGATTACGTCATTGATGATGGCTGATCATTCATAGTAATCTATCAATAATTCAGTCTTGATTAGTGTTATCAAATACTGAAATACTGCAAGTTATCCACGAAAGAGGACGTTATAAATCTACTGTTAATTTACGCAAGGACATTTAAACATTAGTGCTTACTTACGACAGGACGTTTTTAGATTATTTTTTATTATAATAGTGCATAGTGAGTAACCTAAATTTTTGAAATGTATTCTAAGTATTGTATTCCAAATTGTGATTCTAAAAGAGAGGATACCAAACTTCACAAGTATACATCTCACGAAGACCAAAGAAACAAGTGGGTTGACTCAATAAACAGAAGTTTGTCCAGCAAAATCTGGCATTAAGAAGACTTACTATCCAACTCTATTTTCGGTAAACGAAATTGAGGATGATATTTCCTCAAAAGCATATGATGACAAAGGTATGTTTGTAACATCTTAAGTCCCAAATACCTAACTTAAACTTTAGAATTATATATATTAATGCATAATACTTAGTATAAGATTATCTGTCGCTATAACTATTAATAATTTTCCTATTTTTTTCAGAACACAAACCTTCAGGTCACTAATATACATGTAAAAGGCACTACGACCTTACATACTGTGCATCACCAAAAGTACAATCCACTGTACCTAAAGCATAACATTCCACTTTCTGGTAAATATTTGTTCTTTTCCACTTGAACTATTATTGATTAAGAGAATGAACACTTTAACAGTTATAAATGTTGTTTCCGTGTATTTAAATAAAGTTTTACAATTATATGATAAATAAAACATTAACTGATGATACATAATTTGGATCGGCTGAATTACCTTAGTGGTTATAATTCAACCCCCAATGCAAACAATGGGGTGCTATACGTTTAACATATGTATCTGTCTGCGCCAATGTAGAGCTCTAATGGACTGTTTTAAATGTTATTTTTTATTGAAAGCTAGTTCGTAGCGATATTTTCACCTGTTATTAACTTGTTTCTTGCCGGAGTCAGTCTCAGTTTAAGTGTATTCCGAACTGGTGGTAAATTCAACTGTATGTAACGTTCATAAGTGCCTTACCAGGGCCTAAACTGAATAAATGACTTTTTGATTTTGTTATAATAAGGCTGGATAGCTTGTTAAGTTGATAAATTTTAATGTGTTTACAGATCTTTGCCATATGCCTTCAACATCCACTTCTGTGACTGCTTTGCCACATGCAAGACAATTGGAACAAGCCACTGGTAAATTTAATCATTTTAATATATATTTTTTTAAGCCGACTTTGAAATTTGGTTGTTTTTTAAGTTGTTACCTCATAACTATGTCTTTATGAACCGATTTGGAAAATTCTTTTTTGTTTGGAAGAGCACACTTCCCGTTTGTTTCTATTGACATCAGGTTAGGATTTGATTACTTTTTAGTGTACTTTGAAGTCAGTTTAAGTTTTTTGTAAAACAGTTTTATTCTGTTAAAGTGCATAATTTTATAACAATGTTTGTTCTTCTCAGATCAACACGAATGTAGCCTGCTGGGCTACATTCGTGTTGATCTGAGAAGAATTCTGTCGTTTAAGTATGTAAGACGCCTTTTGTATTGAATGCGAACTGTGTTGTACCACTGGTTTTAAAATTTACTTATGAACAGATTTTTCACCATTGGCTGTAACTATGTCTAATTATTTTCACATTACTGTCAACCTTATTTACTTATTAAGTTGTTATAATAAGGCTGGAAAGCTTGTTAAGTAAATAAATTTTAATGTTTTTACAGATATTTGCCATGTATAAATTTCCGGTAACATATATACCTATATTATAAAGATTATTGTGTGTTTATTTTTTGTAGGTTATTGTTATTTTTTTATTATTTTCATGTTATTTTTTCGTCTGTATTAACGCTTAGGTATATGTTTTTTTATTGTTAATAATTGGAAAAATAGCGAATATAGTCAGATTGTCCAAAATATATAGTGTATATGTATAAGTGTCATCTGGGGCCTGAAATGAATAAAGGACTTTACTATGAATATTTATTTTATTTCTCTGTCCCAAATATCAAACAAATACAAAAAAGTTTTGAATGGCTAGGTACCTACTAAATATTTAGTAGGCTGTTGAATTCGGATTCTTTAGCCTCCATACTTCGGTCAATAAAAAATACTACACACGACCCGAAAAAATTTAAAAAAAAAAAACTGTCATGTTCTGGATTGCTCTAAGGTTAAAAATGAATGTACTGGACATGTCCGTCTGATGCGTAGTATCTCTACTTAGTTTGTGCATTCAGTTTAATTCGCGAAAATTTTGTGTATTTCTACCGATGGGTTATATTATACGTAAATAAGCGTTAATATTAAGTTTTACTCGAAGAAAAACAGCAATTATGATTCGCCTCTGTGTTCGAAGTAGTTTCTTTCAAAGTAAAACAATATTGCAACCTATTGTACAAACACAAATAACCTCAAAACTAAAGTTAAGCCCCTGCTGTAATACTATAACAAGACACTTATGGAATAAAGCAAAGAAAGATGAAAATTTAGAACGCATTTATTATGGACCTCTAACACCCCAGATAAAAGGCGTCAAAGTATTCTCACTTAGTTCAAGCATAGCTGGATTAGTTGCACAGCCCATTATTATAAGGGAAGCATCAGCCATAGGCAGTACATCTCTACTAGTAGCCATTTGTTCTGTGGTTGGATTCTTCACATTTGTTACTCCTATATTACTGCATTTAATTACAAAGAAATATGTGACAGAAATTTTCTACGATCCTGCAAACTCCACATACAAGGCAACCACAATTAATTTTTTCTTAGCAGAAAAGCGGGTAAGTTTCATTTTTCTATTCATCTAAATATGCACATATCAAGGAAAAAATATTTATCGCAACCTAAATTGAAGCCAGAAATTGTAGTATTGTTCTTTTATTTTCCAGCTGGACTTCAAAGTAGATGATGTAGAGGTGCCCGATGTCCCCGGAATGTTCACAACAATGAATGCAAAAGGCAAGCCTCTGTTTATAGAAGCCAGGCATTTCACTGACCCCATGCACTATGCCAGGATTATGGGCTATGACAAACCAATGGACTTCAAGTTCAGTGAAACTGATAATGAAACTAACAAATAGGTTTATAAATGTAGTTGTTGATTATTTTGTATTAGAGTTATGAATATAATATTATTCTGAATCCATTGATTTAATTTTAAGACTCCTCGAGGCTCCTTATTACAAAAGATAAGGCCATCCCTTTCAAACACCATGTGAAAAAATACCTGGAGCTATCACATAACCTGGGTTTTTAAGACTCTATTTCAAGCATATTTTGTAATTAGACAGTAGATGTTGAAAAATACTTAATGTAAATACCTACCTTACAGTGTGGCCACCGAGAGAATGTGTTTCTGACACCTGTTTAGTATTGGTGAAATCGCCAAAATGGCTTAAAGAAAATACTGAACCATTCTGTGAAAGTCCCATTATAATAGGATTAGCTATTTATGAGATTACCCCAACATTAACAGGTGTCAAAAACTCATTCTCTTGGCAGCGGCACTGTACGAGATTTCTCTGCATATTGAAATAAAACAAATTGACATGTTAAAATATCTGTATTTTGTTACACTGTTATTTATTTTAGATGGTTGGTAAAGCATAGACCACCAACAAAAAGTAACCATAAACAACAAAGTTAAGAAGAGGGTTATCTGTACAGTATTACCAAATGGATTTATTCACATTCAAAATTAAATTATTTTTGCAAATAAACAAATAAAATAGAAATGGTCTTGATATCCTTAACAGTATAACTTAAAACACATAGTAAGAGCAGCTACCTTAGTTCAAAAAAAACTAAGAACTATTTATGGATTAACTTTTTTGGTTTAACTACTGCATTTTGGAAAAAAGGCTGTTCACAAATTGTTTTTTTGTTTAGTTCCATCACTATTTTCCACTTTCTTTCATAAATAGGATTTCTAAAAATGTCAGTTTAAATGAAGTCCGAATTTATTTACCCTACAAAATGTTTTGAACCGTTTTTTTTTGCGATATCTGAGATTTCTACTACTCAAACCTCAGTGGTTCTTAAAATAGTCTTGATCTTCATAAGTAATAGTATTTATTGACATTAAAATAATACATGTGAAAAAAACTTCATAGATAGAATAGTATTGGCCTACACACCATTTAAACAAAAAAAAATTTGTTAATTACTCAAAAAAGATGAACAGTGTTTTAAAAACATTTCCTGTTACTCCAAATAAGGTAGCCTGCCTGACCCATCAAAAATTTCTACGTAAAATTATTAGTTTATTCATAATTAGTCATTTATAGTCTTACAATATAATATATCTACATTAGTGGAATGAATATATAATCAAGGAATGATTTTCATTATGTTACACTTACAACTAGATACAAATAGAACTATTTAATAATATGTATAATATCCATTTCATCATCAACATTGTGACTAGAAGTTTCCAAAACTACTGATTTTTAGGAAAGTTATCAACATTTACAAAAATATTCTTTTAACTTTTATGAGTCACTTAATTAAACCAACAGCACCTTACATTTCATTCAGTATTATATTTTAACATCAAACCTCCTACAATTTCTTCACACAGCCAAATAAAGTTAGCGAATTAATCGATTTTCGTAAACAAGTAACTATTTCAATCAGATTATAACAATAATACTTTTATTTTACGATCTAATAACAATTTTATTCGAGATTTTTACAATAGAGGAAGCAATTATTTGTGCAGACAATCAATGTGCAATTATTTTTGAACAATGGACAATGGAAAATTCATATACAAAGAAACCCTAGTTAAGCATAAAATAAATTCTGTCATATTTTTTAGTTAAAATCATATAATTAGTTAACATGTCATTAAAAGTTCACCTTTTGCAGATAAACAGCATAAGCATGCATATTCATAATGATTTTATTCTCATAAATTGTATTACTTTTCTAAGCCATTAGAACTTTAGCCACCTTCATTATATTATCCTGATTGAAGCCTTGGTCAAACAGTACAGAAGCCAACATAAGCCTCAAGTTGAGATCAGCCCCATTCAGAAATTGACCTTCGCCATCATAGCTGTCATAATAATATACAGTAGTAATTTAATTTTATTGCATATGCACTTGTATAGTGACAATATTTTAAAAGTTGCATTCAAATTTTGTCCATCTTAAATTCCCATAAATAAAACGGATTGCTTTTTCTACATGAAGCGCTCCAGCACTAAGATTTACACAACAACTTTCTATATAACTGGCAAAAAAAATTCTAGCAGTCATTATAGTTATAGCAACTACACAAAAGCGCAATTTGACGCACATATACACAAAGACCGCAACGAATACCTCCAAGCGAGTTTCGCATAGCAGCTACTCATATCAAGATAAGCGGTCACAAGTGTGAAGATATTTTTGCAGGGTCGACATGGCGCGAGTAATACCCCTGGTGTTGCAAACCTCTATAAGCTACGGTAACCGCTTACCATCAGGCGGCACGCTTGTTTTCTACCTTAGTAGTTAAAAGTATAGATGATTGAGATACTGCTATAGTTCTCATAGTCCTCATCACACACTTAGGTCCGTATTCTAGACAATCAACCCTCCGTTTTGAGTCGAGGTTAAAACAATTGAATTTGGAACCTGCACCAACAATATTAGGTTTATTTTCGATTAACACGATATACTTGAGAGTTGATCTAGTTCTATAACACACACAGTTAGAGCGGGTTCTCACACTCGGTGAATAATTCTCAATCATAGTGCAGGGCGTTATCAGCGAGTGCGTGTGGCTCGTTCTTGTCGTCGATGGCTTCGAGGGCGGCGGCTCGCGCCCGGGCCCGCGCGGCCCACTCCACGCGGCAGAACGACGCGGTGCCCACTGAAGCCAGGATGGCCAGGATTATCAGTTGCACCGACAGAAGCGCACGGGATGAGTAAAAGAAACACGCTGCTGCTGCTAGGGACTGTAATAAAGATGTTAGAGATATAATATTTTTATAATAACAATAGCATAAAGGTAACGCTGCTGCTGCTAGGGACTGAAATAAAGATGTTAGAGATATAATATTTTTATAATAACAACAGCATAAAGGTAACGCTGCTGTTGCTAGGGACTGAAATAAAGATGTTAGAGATATAATATTTTTATAATAACAACAGCACAAAGGTAACGCTGCTGCTGCTAGGGACTGAAATAAAGATGTTAGAGATATAATATTTTTATAATAACAACAGCACAAAGGTAACGCTGCTGCTGCTAGGGACTGAAATAAAGATGTTAGAGATATAATATTTTTATAATAGCAGCATAAAGGTACCACATCGAATAATTAACCCGAAAAAGCGCCGTTTTACGTTTTTGTTTCAAATCTATTCCGCCAATTCCCACCATCAATAATGTGCTTTGATTGGCTGAGTCAAGGACACATGCGCTCTGATTAGCTAAGTATAGGACACACTAAACATTTTAATCATCGAACAATTAACCCAAAGAAACGCAATGACGTTCCTTTTGCTTGAAATCTATTCCACCAATTTCCCATCACCGACTTTGCGCTCTGATTGGCTAACTCAAGAATACATGATCTCTGATTGGCTAAGTCAAGAACACACGATGCATTGTTTGGTTCTTACTGTTCAAAATCAGTGCAAAATCAATGACTAGTTGCGAGTTTGATTGCTCGGTATCACAGGTAGATTACCGAAAGCTGGCACGTTCAACACATTTACACGTTGCGCTTGTGTAGTGTCTGTGAATAAGCGCACGGCGTACATTGCACTGCATTCGCATTATGAAAAGGCTGTCCGTCTCTCGCGCGCGGTCAAGCTTATGAGTATGAATGAGACAGATATTGTTTTGCTTTTGCTAATAATGTAGACTGGTCTTTTTGCATTCGTCCGTTAGTTTTTTTTTTTTTTTTTTTAAATTAGATGGGCTTGCGTTTGGCCACTGACCCGCCCATAAGGGGCGATGACGAAGCCTAAGATGAAACACGCTTACCCAGAAGAAACCTATTCACTCTGGCCTTGAAAGTACCTAGATTGTAAGCGTCAGGAAACACAATTTACTGACTGATTAGAAGCAAGAATGTAATAAAAAGTAAAAAAAAACATATTGTATCGTGAATTTGAAAGTGTGAGTACTGTGAACATGCCAGCTTTAGATAAACGACCTGTACTAGTCTAAAGGGATTTTTCCACGAGAGGTACCATTTGCAATTTCAGGTGTGATGCTTAGCAACTAGCGATAGAAATATTAACATAAAAGTTCAAATTATGAATAACTTAACGCAATTGGCTTTGATTGGACCTCCATTGCTGCAATAAGTAAACTAAGAAGTTATATTTAAAAGGAAGAAAAGACATTTATTTTGGGCTAACACAAAATCGTAAGCAAAATGACCTAGCTCCTAGTTGCAGCGCTGGTTTTCGTATAGGGTATGTTTTACTATGTCTCTTGGCACATTTATGTTTACGGCTTGTTAAAAGTGACCGATTAAAATGGCCCTAGTTTACTCAGATAATGTAGAAAAACTCATCAAACATTTAATTATCTAATGGTAAATCTGCATATTAAATTCCTGAGCCATGCATATATACAACTATATTCTATCCAATAATAACATCCGGACATCCTACATAGATATTAAAATACATTTACACGAACTAGGTAGTCTAGTGACTAATGGAAAATCGCACGCACATTGACTATTAAAATATTTCGTCTAACATTATTAGACTTGCCACTTATACGCATGGCAAATCGAGCTACACAAAACCATTTTAAGCAGGCCTCTGGAAAGTTAAATCAGGCATGGTTTCGCGGGACCAGCTTATACTGTTTATGATTTACTTGTAACCTTGTGTACGTTCATTTACTCTTATATTTGCTAACAACTTAAGTTATTAAACTAAAACTATTGCCCAGAAAGTGTAACAAATATTGACAATTCATATTGAGACTCACCTGAGTAAACTTGAACAGAGCAAACGCCGACGTGCTGTTGTCAGAGTAATTTCCACCGAGTATTGAGTATATTTGAGTATTGAAGCAGGCATCGCCGAAGCCGAGTAGGAAACTGCAGAACATCGCGAGGTAAGGCGATGGATTGATATAAGATACTTCTGCGGTATCCCCAAAGGGTGCCACTGAAGGTAGATTAATGAAAATGAGGAAGAAACTCATCAAGTGGATGATGTATCCCATAATGACAATCGGGTCGCGGCCCCATCGCGTTGTCTTGTTGCCGAGAATACCGAATAGTGCGCCTCCTGAAATAAAGTGAAGAAAATAATGGTGGTGCTTTTTACATGAACTTATCCAACGCTTACCAAGAGTTTTACGATGATGAAATGTTTTGTCCATAATATTAATATCAAATAAAAATAAACCTTAATCCTAACTTAATATTATACCGCTGAACCGATCGCGATGAAATTTGGCATGCATATAGCCTATGGTATGGAGAAGGACATAGACTACTTTTTATCCCGGGAACACGGGTGAAACCGCGCGGGTCAGCTTGTGCTAGATAAAAGTTTATTTATATAATCATACAATTAAGCATGGCTTTGACAGATAGGCCTTATTGTAAAGTAAGAACGCTCATTTCTGTATGGCATTATTAGAGTAAAAAACTTTTTAACAAAAAAAAAAACCGCCGAAAAATCTGTAAGCAAAAACTAATAAACCTTTAAATAAGTAGAATTTTGAATATAACTTGAATTTTATAAGGTTTTGCAGTCAAATATATACGCGTCGACATGTAAACCTCCTCCGTATTTTCGTCGTTTAAAAAGAACACGAAGTAGGTAATCTAGACCTCTGACGAATACAAAACTCTAATGTACCTATCTACTTGAAATATATTAGTTATGTATGTACGTATTTATCCTTATCCTACATAAGCAAATGTGGATGGGTAAAATATTAATGAAACCACTTCAAGAAGGTAATTTTATTGTTTGCAATACTTACTCACATTATAAATGCGAATATGAGTTTGTTAGTTTGTTATCCTTTCACGCCATAACTACTCAACCGATCACGATGAAACTTGGCATGCAGATAGCCTATGGTATGGAGAAGGACATATATTTTTCATCACAGGAACGCGGGTGGATAGCTAGTCAAATTATAAATCAAAACAGCGCCATAAATATTGTATTCCAGTAAGTAATAAATACCGACATTGTTCAAGTGATATCTCATACCTCAAGTTGTATATTTATTGATTGTAAACATATCAGTACAATTCAATAACAATATAATGCACTACATGACGCGATAAAGGATTTTGTAATCCGACCGATCTTCATACGTTTTTATTGCACAATACAAACTGATAATCATGCTTATAAGTAAACCAACCACTTAAACTCACTTATCATGACATCGGCCCTTATTGTTTATTAATATTATCGGGAACACCTTGACATGAATATAATTATCCTTTTATATGGATTTACATTTATTTAAAGAGTCTTCTTTGTCACTGTCGTTATTTGCATTCAATGATATAAAACAAAAAATATGATTTATATACAATAAAAACAAAGTCAACAAACAACCAGTATTAGTAATTTGCATATTTTAATATACTACCCGTGCGCGATAAGTTGAGACCCGAGTGGAATGCGACTCGCTTATCTGCTTCCGCTGTACTTTTTTTTAAATATGTTAGTACAGTGGTGATTGTACTAAAACTTTAAACGGACTTCTTGAGACAACTTGAAAAGGCACGATACACATGATTAATTTCATTTCACTTCACTGGTGCACATGTATTGATCTTTATTGAATAAAATACACCGATAATATGCAATAAAACTCAAAATAAACGAATTTATGTAAATAAAAGTGAATGATGGCGCAAGTATTGTACTTATAGCATGAAGCAATAATCCCGCTACACGTAAAATACGGGAGCCATACTTCATGACGTGTAGTATACAAGCACGCAACTGTAACGTCACCGCGCCAGGTCTCAACTTATCGCGCACGGGTAGTACCTACCTACTTAGGTAATTCATTTGGTGCATAACATTTGTCAATTTGTGTTATGTCCTTCTCATACATCGAAATAATAAAACTAAAGAAATGTAACTCGAGCTCAAAAATCATTCCACGCAAACTGAACCGCGGTGGGCGTTGCCAAAAAAGAGAGACGCACCGCGCTGACAGTTCGCCGGTATCATTGAGTCGATGCGTTCGTGTCGCGAGGGACTTAGAACTGTGATTATTATTGTGTTTTGCGTTGTTTACATTGTGCAAATATGCCGTCATGTGTTGTTAAGTGGTGTAGAAGCCATACAGATATGAAGAATGCTGGAATCACTTTTCATATGTGAGTAAATAAACATTTTGAAATCCTATACTTGTGACTCTGGAAAGTGTTATGCAACATGAACGCAACATGCGTATTTATTTAACACGTTTTGATATTTCACTTAAACTGTGATGCACTAGTACCTATAATTATAAAGAGGATAGAACCTTTGTGGCATAGCGTGCCAGCCGCCATTAAATTTTTTTTTGTCAATAAAATAACCTTATTCGACTTTTGTCCCGTTTTGACGTCGGATGTCAAAGAAAAACAAAAGGTTATAATAATATTGTTTTAAGAGCTTGTGGTTCGCCCTCTGATCTAAACTTAACGCGACCCATCACTCTATAATTCGTATGTAAAAACCATAAACTGATTAAAATACTTCTTAATTTTAGATCCATACAATTATAACACATAAAGAAATATTTTAATCCAAAAAGCACATCACAAACTTTTAAATGAATATAATAGAGTGGTATAGTTAAATTACAACTAATTAATACAACTTATATGCATAGTGCAAATATACGATACTTTATCCTCTTACAATCAATGCATAACATCGTCCACGCATCTCGCACTGCAGCAGGCGTACGAACCAATTAGCATTATCTGTCTCGCCGAGAACCAACCATCGCGCTTGCCGGAATACAACGCGTTAGGCAAGCGCAGCTAATTGGCTTATTTGCATGTGTGTTCTTTCGTTCGAATACTAGAGATATTTTGTCAATGTAGTGAAGTGTGGAGCCGAATTTCGCGTTGATTTTGTTCACAATTACGCTTCCTTAGTTTTATTATTTCGATGTTCTCATATGACTCTCCCATACAAGTAATAATACAAACAACACGTACCAAGAACTTCTCCCATTCCAATGAAGACTCCAGATAGTCCGACCAGTTGTTTAGCATTCTCGCCCATAGCTGTTGTAAACCCAATACTGGGGCTGTATACACCGCTGAAGAACGATAGTTCCACACCTGAAATAAACAAAAAGTTAGTTGTCATCTTAATCGACTTGCTTGCCGCGTTGCATTACTGCGGTCGTTACAAATTTTGTAATTTTTGCCCATCCCGTACTTTTTTTTTTATACGACTCGGTCGGTAAGCAAGCATACGGCGCGCCTGATGGTAAGCAGTTACCGTAGCCATATGGACGCTTGCAACACACGAAGCATCGCTCACGCGTTACCGACCTTTCCCCCCTCCCCAATGAGCTCTGGCGACCTTACTCACGCGCAGGAACACAACCTTACACAACATAAAGTTATTTGGTTGCGTTATTCTGTAAGGTGGAGGTACTTCCCCAGCCGAGCTGCTCTTTGAGCGAATAAACGCTACGCTCTACCTCTCTGTACGTGCAGTAAAATGATATAGGCGTAGCGTATACTCAGTTTTTAAACATCAATCTACATCTTGTAGATAAAAGGCATATAGCTATGGCATATGCGAGAATTTAAAATGCCTCGTATACAATGTCATGCAGTCAGACCCCAGAAACAAGTTGTGAGTTCCATAATTATAAGTTCTCTATAAAACACTATAATATTCATTGTTACTTTTGATATTTTCTTGGTCATTATTAAAGGAGACAAAGGCTTTTGTGACGTACTCATTCGCATTCAACTTCTGCCAACATCGTGCACACTTGTGGAATATAAATACAGTGTGTTTCAATTTCGATTTTAATCGGACACAAGTATGCTTTCTTACCTGTGTTTTCATATTTCAATCCGGATTGATAGATCGACGGATTTTGGGTTGATTACCTAGATTGAAACCGAGTCCATTAAGTAACTAAATTCCAATTTGAAACCGGCAGTATTGAAACAGTTGCAATCGCAGACGGTGCTTAATTGCTTACATTTGGAACTATAGACATTGTATTGTTTCTATCTTCTAGGTAAATGAAACTGATTGCAATAAAGTCACGTAATTCTACGTTTAAATTACCTGTATATATGAATGTGACGCTGAGTAATAGCATTTCCCTTGTGCAGAACAGCTTTATTGCGCCTTTGAACGCGTCCATCGGACCCTCGTTGTCGTGAGTTACCATTTCAACCTGGAATTGGAATATGCTTTGGAACTTTTGCTGTGTTATAACATGAGATGCCAAGCCAAGTCTAGTAAAACCTTAGAAAATGACGCGATATATTTTTTATACCACATTTTCACTTAAGAGAGTTCTTCTCTAAACAATCATTCAATTCTCAATTCTATTTTAATCGAGCTTGAGTATGATTTACCTTGGCATCATCAAGAGCTGGCGCCCGCCTGATGGGTCTCAGTAAGAGCAGGAACACCATTCCTACGGCGCATACTGCTGTCAACGCACCGAACACAACATTTCGGGTCTCCACATCGATGTGCGACTTGCCTTGGAACTTTATAAACACGAACAGATTTCCGAAAAACATGCTGCAATGAGAATTGTACAGATGGTCAGATGTTTCATTGCATTTTAAAATAATATGTAATATCACTTTTTTAGTTAGTAACATCGAACAATTAAACCAAAGCTCAATTTGTTTGAATTCAATTCCGAAAATTCCCCAACACCTCAATGGCTAGTCACCAGCATAGATTAATCATCTCAGTAAGACCAAAATAGAGATTAATAGATTGCGTGAACATTAATATGAGTAAGAAAGGTAATGCTAATATTAGGTAAGGGGATAGAATAACCAAATGGAATAAGAATACATATTGTGTCGACCCCAAATAATTGGGAACAGGACAGGCAGAGATGATTATGAAAACGTTTGAGAGAAAGTAAATACACCACATTTACCTGCATTGCAACATGGCCCAGAATATGCCGGAGTTTCTCGATATAGTATCTGAGTCGCTGTTGAGCGTCAGATAGTTCCCCTGGCCGGTCCAAATGGCGGCTGCGCCCGCGCCGATGAGCACACTCGCGACGTATAGCAGCCATGTTCGAGGGAACAGGAATGTTATTATGAAGAACCTGGAAATAAACAATTTGTGGTGAATACATGTAACTAATTCTAAGAGAGGCTTTAACGGGGGTGTCCCGTTCTAAAATAAGCGCAGTCCGACTGGGAAAATACCTCCATTGCACATAGAGTTGCCAATGTTGCCATCCGTCCGGGTTTCCCCGGACGGAGAGGGCGTCCGGGCGGAGTTTCATTTTTGTCCGGGTTTAAAAGTTTTCAAGTCACAACAATCAAAACTACTTTTTTTTATACCACTAAGGTGGCAAACAAGCATCCGCCTGATGGTAAGCGGTTACCGTAGCCTATGCACGCTTGCTACACCAAGGGTATAACTCGCGCGTTGCCGACCCTGAAGAAACCTCTTCACACCCTTCTTGAAGAACCCCATGCTGTACTCCATTGGGAAAACCACGCGTTTACTGAGTAGGTAATTTAAAATAAATTAAATTATTAAAAGAAACAAAAAACCCGACTGCGTAAAACAAAAATCAACTGAAAAGAGAAAAACAAGCTCTTTAATCTATAGAATTTTGAATATATCTTGAATGCTATAAGTACTTATAAGGTATTGCAGTCGGGGACAAACCAATAACCTAAGTAGGTATTTTTTTTGTAATATTTAGTAATTTCATTTAAATATGTTAATTCAAAATAGAGCTTGTTTTTCTCTTTTCAGTTGATTTTTGTTTTACGCAGTCGGGTTTTTTGTTTCTTTTAATAATTTATTTCAGACTTTTTAGTTTTATACAGAATGAGTTGTAAGTATTAGTAAGTAAATGAGCGGTACGGTAAAGTAACGCTAACAACCATTACAACTCTGTAAGTTACGTAGCTACGGTAGCCGCTCAGTACCTACTTACTGTCCTTGCATTATACGTGGTTTTTTGCAGTTTACGTCAAAATGGTAGCATAAAAGTATTATAATATATACATATATGGAATGGGCTGTTCACAAGCTTTCATTTGATACCCATATTGTTATAATAACGATATTTTTGTTTTTAATACCCCCCTCTTTTTCTATTCGTAGACGCCATATAAAAATAATGACACTCCCACAGAACGACACCTCATATGTTTAAATCCATCAAGCCGTTTAGGCTGCAGAGCGGCACAAACACTGTTAACATGTCCGGGTTCCAAGTTTCAAAATCCGGAGCTTTCTCGCTTCTTGCCCTGGTTGCCAGATTATAGAGATGGCAACCCTAATTGCATCTTACACAGGATCGCGGTTTAGTACTAAATGACACTGCGCTTAGACCCTTCCGCTTCCGGCACTGCCGACACCTGTCAATCCTTATTCAAAGTTTGAATTTCAAACCTATATACCACCGTAACTGCTTACCAGCAGGCGGACTGTAGGTATGTTTGTTTGCTTAGATGTCATAAATAAGGTCGGCATTTGTTTCTCATATTAAATGCCCAAAGGGCATATATAAGGGCTCCTATAGGTAAACTGCCTGAGTTTTAGATATTATTGAGATGGTTTAGATGCAGAAATATTCAGAGATAATTGATGTCACAATTTAATTTATAGTCCAACTAGCTTTATAGCCCGCGACTTCGTCCGCGTAGATTATTTCTTTTTTCTAGATATTAATCATTGTAACAATATAGAGCTTTGTTCATGGCTATTGTCCGCCACTACGTGTGATATTGACAAAAGTTCAGGTAGATCATATGCGAGGATGCCACATAAAACTGAAACAGTCCTGCCGCAAATCAACTCTAGCAAATTTCAGAGTTTTTCCCTGTGACTACAAACCTTAATTAGGAACTGTTATCTTTTAAATTCAAACGGAAGGTGATTTGGGATCAATGGTAAACGCGGCAAGAAGACTGTTTCTCCTCTGGCAGAACCAGTAAATATTTTGGCCTCAATAACATTGCGGCGGCGAGCTGTTACTTGTAGTCTAGTTCCACAGCACAATTTTGGAGGCCTTATCTCTCTTTCCCTCATGTCTGAGGATCGTGGTCAACATCGGGTTTGCTTCTAGAGCGAATGATCTGCCTCCACTGGTTTCTGTCTTCTGGTTTCTGTAAAACTTGGAGGACGATGAGTCTTTTACTTGATCGGACCATCTTGTTGGTGAACGACCACGTAGCCGTTTTCCTTCCGTGTTCCCAACTATGATCAGATTTCCAAACTTTCATCGCCTTTGCGCACCATGTGGCCGAAAATACGTTGGTGGCATATGGTGGACAATCGTGTTTTAATTTTGAGCTGCGATAGGATTGATGCATTGTTGCGTTTAGCGGTCCAAGGTATTTCCAACATCCGTCTCCAGCACCACATCTCGAATGCATCAATCCTTTTTCTTTCTCGGGCCAGTATAGTCCACGCTTCGAAAATGAGGAATACAAATGCTCGTATTAACCGGATCATTGTTTTAATACCGATTCCTCTCTTTTTCCTGATGTTGTTTAGGCGAGTCATTTCAATACGCCAATACCATAAGCCGAAATAATAAATTTTGAAATTTTCACTCCGAAAATAAAGAACTTCATATACTAAATTTAATCCCCCTTTTCACTCCTTAAGGGTTCAAATTCCAACAACACTCGATATTCGTTGCGTTAGTTTATAACCATAAGCTTAAATAATAAATTTAGTGTACTTCCATATACAAATTCATCCCCCTTTTTACCCTTTCGGGATCGGAATTATCAAAAACGTTGAGGCACATATAAATTAATTTTCAATTGTCAACCTAAACACAAAATTTGAAGGTCCTGACTTCGAAACTGATGGACTTTCATATAAACTTGCATCCCCTATTTTACCCCCTTAAGGATGGAATATGCAATAATCCTTAGTGGTTGCCTACACTGTGTAATAATATATTAAGTGACGTTTACTTTGAAACTGAATGACTTACATACATCCCATACCTTTTCACCCTGTCGGGGGTGGAATTGTCAAAAAAGCTGAAACATGTATAAATTAATTTTCAATCGTTAGCCTAAATACAAAATTTGAAGATCCTAACTTCAAAACTGACGAACTTTCATACAAACTTGCATCCCCTATTTTACCCCCCTAGGAGTGGAATTTCCAAAAATCCTTCCTTACTGAATACCTACACTGTATAATATAAAATTTAGTGAAGTTTACTTTGAAATTGAAGGACTTGCATACACAACTTCATCCCCCTTTTCCTCCCTTCGGTGGTGGAATAATCACAAACGCTGAGATAACTATACATTAATTTTCAATCGTCAGCCTAAACACAAAATTTGAAGATCCTAACTTCAAAACTGACGGACTTGCATACAAACTGTCATAGGGGATTTTACCCTCTTAGGGGTGGAATTTCCAAAAATCCTTCCTTAGTGGATGCCTACACTGTATAAGGTATCTTTGTGCAAAATTTCAAATCTCTAGGTCCAGCGGTTTGGGCTGTGGGCTGATATATCAACAATCAGTTTATCATTTTATATATTATAAGATGTGGCAAATTATTATGGACGCAATGATGAATTAGTGCGTGCTTAAACACTGCAAATCATCATGACAGATATAACATTATAAATAGCAGCCGTTTATTTAATTACATATAACTACTGACACGTTTCGTACAAAGTAGTTAACAGTTTGACAACTATTTGTAATTGATACAAATGTACTTAATTTGCATTATGCATCTATTTATCGATGGTAGTCAGCCTCGATCCTAATCCTTATCTTGTTGTGCTAAAACAGAACTGTATTTAACTAATATGTTTAGTTTTAAAGTCTTATTTTACACCTACTTCAAAAAAGGGCGAGGTTCTATGTTTGAAGATAATCAATAGTTACGCTGTGATATTCAAACATCACAAGAACCCAATATAGGTGTCCCCCAAATTGAATCTTATTGCCATAAGACAAGCATTAGGTAGGTAAAGCAAGAGATCCTATATAGTCTAGTCTAGATAAAAGAAAAATGTAACACTTGTTTTTTGACATTTGTAACAGACACAATGGATGACCTTGCAGCTCAGCCTGGTGAAGGTCTTCGCGCGAAATATGTACGATACTATTCACAGACCCAAAGGAATGTGGGTGTGTATGCTTAGAACCAATCACTATTCGTAAAGTTGCCACACCAACATCACGTTGCATGCAATATTATGTTTACTTTCAATGCTATTCGAAGATTTATAACTCAGATTTTATCGAAGTCTGAGGAAAATTTTATATCTAACCTAAATAAAGGGCGTTGCATTATTCATTTATTAAAACCACTATTAAAATTCCAAATACCTAATGTTTTCTCAGTAATTTGAAGCTTTATCGTTGATTTTTTGTAAAATATCAAGCAAGGAAAAGAGGTTAAAACTGAGCAACGAACTCATTGCAAACGAACATTAACGGGTACCAAAAAAGTGTAAAGTTACTTAAAATGCAAAAGGCGACGTCAACGTAACGGTTCCCGCATCGAACACATTCTATAGCCAGTAGACAGTAAAGTGCACGTATTTGTAACTTCATTCAATGAAGACAATTCATCAGCAATTACAGACACTAGCGAGCCTAGTAGTTTTTCTTATTTTGTGCTACTGACTCAGTTATTGAGATACTCAAACGCTTTTAAAATATTGCACTATGAATTGGGCTAAAGACCTACGTAAATGTTCGTAGTTATGAACGACTGGGAAGGAAGGAAGTTAGTAAAACAGCAAAAACACAGCAATGACCTAGCCAAATATTTCTTAAATTAGCAAATTAATGGAAACACACTTAAAAAGATAATAGAAATAGTTAAAAGGAAATATGAAAAAAAAAAAAACAATACTTATTAACATTCCATGCGAATAAGAAGTTTCAGTGATAAGGCAATAATTGTTTGCAATAACTTGTTTGACTTATTTATCTTTAATAATAATATTTGTATGACATGCATTGTTGATTATATTGGGCTTTATGTAGAATTTTATAAAGACTAGCTATCCCCCGCGATTTCACTCACGTGGTTGGGATAAAAAATAGCTTACGTCCCTACCCATACCATAGATAGGCTATCTGCGTGCCAACAAACAGACAGACAGAGTTATTATCGCATTTATAATTAGCGTGATTTTAATGGACATAATGAATATTATTAACTCTATCCTCCATCAGTTTTGATTCGCCATAACCATAGATTTTGTATTGTACATGATTCGTGTTCAGTTAGCTATAGTTTAGTTTTTTGTACTTAACTGAATCAAGTCACATAATATGGACTACATTCCTTAAAAATGCGTGCAGCAAGTGTCACTGACGTCACTGAAATATGTACATAGATTTCTACTACATTTTTCATTTTACAAGATGTACGATACGTATCACGTCATTTTGTGGTGAAATTGCGCTGAAGTTTTGCGCTAGTGTGAGGTAACAATATCATTCACATGAACACGATAAAACTTCTCGTTTAGATGCTAATGTAACCAACAATATATCATCGAGTACAATACAAACACGTGGTCAGTGAAAGTACTGTCTTATGACTCGTGCGCTTATGAGATGCCGAGCCTGTGCTAATTACGTACTTTCAAGAACTCCATTATTATTCCAGTTACTATTATACTATCTTAAGTACCTACTTGATATAAGGATCTTTTTGAAACAATTACATAACAGATGGTAATCCAAGCAGACCTCATTCGGTATCCCGATTGCCATTCTCGCCAGTGAAAGTTACTGTCGAGTCAATGCGATTGCTCACTTATCCTGTTCCTAATGTAGGAAGTGTTGAATACAAAAACTAAAACTAAGTCGATTATGTCACTGAGACATAAAAAGCTTCGAAAAACAATAGCCTGAAGCGAATGCAAGTCATATAACACTGGACATTCAATACATCAAATTAAGGTCATAGTATTTCATTACATAACACTTTCATACCTGGCCTGGCCTAATCTCCTTTTGCTAGTCGCGAATGGTGCGTACACACTAGACGCTCTCGTATCATCGTGCGATGGAACATTATTACGAGTTCCAAATCAAAGTCCATTGAACTGATTCAATGCATCATCAAGTGTTACATTTGTAGCTTGTTACACAGTTCCGCTGATTGCTAAATGATAATATCATTGTTCATGTTTTGTAGTGTAGATCAATTAATAATTTTATTCAAGTCTAAAATGGGAAAGACATAAGATCTAATAAGACCATGGGACCGTGGGGGTCCGAAGCTCGCCGTTTTGCTCGCACCTTGTCATCAAAATTGATCGAGACCTCCGGAGACCAGCGGGCGGGGAGCTTTTTCCGCCAACGCATCAGCTTGGCTATCCAAAGAGGAAACGCTGCCAGCCTTCTGGGAACCCTGCCGTTAATCGGAAGCAGCGGCAGGCTTGAGGAAATTTGCTATATATAGATTGTATTTTGTACATATTTGTTGTAAATAAAGATATTACCTAAGTCTAAAATATTAAGCATTTGATAGTGCATATGGGCTAATTCTAATACAAGAAATTCATTGCCTTTTTTCGAAAATATATTCTTCATCCTCTTTCACACAAATCCGCATCACATGTAGCAGATATAGCTTGTGACCCTTATTTATTAACGACACTGGCATTCTCAAGTAAACAAATTATCGAGATGTCAGTTTGCTTATAATGTTTTCGGCTTTGGTTTCCCCAGGATTACCCAGCGAATATGGTATGGTCGTATATTCTCCGTTATACATATTATATTATTGTTATGTTTAAAATTTCACTTTTGGGTGGGCTTTTGAACAGGTAATTTGACAGGGCAGGGCAGATGTTTAAATAATACTTAAATGGTGGCTATGTACTTATGGGTAGCGAGGAAACATCTCTGTAAAATTCGACCTCAAAAATGCGGGGGAAAGCTGCTGATTATGAAAAGAGTAAAACCAGATATTTGTACACCATTAAATAAGGCTTACAACGAAAGAGGATCTTTTCAGGTATAACTTACAAATAAGTTAATGCACCAATGAGCATGGCCCCTCTCGGCCCGGTGATGGTGATGATGGAAGGAGACAGCCAGTTGCATATCGCCAGTGTAGCATAGATGATGGCCAAGGACGTGTACCCGTCGCCAGTGAACGACGGGTCATCTTGTGTGATACTGTCAAGTATCGTTTTCTGCGAACAAAGTACAAGATTAGATTTGATCGGACCTTGAAACAAAGTCGGTAAGAGATCAAGGAGACCTCTTGAATTGGTCGATAACGAATTTATACAAAAATATTTATGATTTTTGGAGAAATTTAAATGGCGTTCGTTAGGTTTGATCTTTGGTGCTTGAGGAATAAGAATATGATAAGAATACCGAAAAAAAAATGTTTTCGTGACGAAATTAACCCATTATTGGTTCTTGCGAGTAACCGCGATCCAAAGGAATAGCTAGTTACATTTTGACTTATTAGAAACTGTTACGTTTATTGTGGAATAGGTATTTAAATGACGCGGGGTTTATAAAATATTTCATGCTTATTAATATGTTGCTGGTATAAGTGTGTTTTTGTATAAGTATAGATAGTGGATAGGTACTACCAATTAATCAATCATTATTTCGCGTTCATTTCAAATTCAGGGTCATCGTTTTTTAAAAACTTATTACCAAGCGTGGTTACGCTGAGCATAAGGCATCTCTAACTAAATTGATTTATTCAGTGCAAAAAATTGCTTCAACATAAAAAATATTTTATTTTCAATTTATTATGTTTCATCCATTACGTAAATGTTTAATAATAAACAACCTTCTTGATGCCAAAATAAACATGTTTTTATGATATCGCTGCATCTGCTTTCGAAATAAAAACCAGTAAACAGATAATGCGTGGGATGCATCGAAATCAAAAATAATAAGACACCAAAAGCTGACTGCGATAAAAGGTTGAGTGTTGCAATCCTCGACCGTAAACAGTGTATTGTATTTTGAAATCCACGTAAAAGTCGGAGAAACCCAAGTAAATAAATATGCATGTACATTTACGTATACCAATAAAAATACGAATATGGGAAGAAAGTGATTATTAATTTCGCAAAACTATAAAATAAATACCTATAAAACCAAAGCAAAAATATTTTTTATGCAATACCGATACATTTAAAATTCTATCCAGTTTATATTTGTGAATTAGATGCGAATTTCAACACTCAAAATATTTTTATTAGGTGTGACCACTGTGACGGAATTTTGTTTAGGTAAAAAAAACTGAATGTGCAGTCGATTACAATTATTTAAACATTATTAATTATGTATACCACCATATCACCACTGAAATTTATACTGTTAAGCTTATTTTAATAGTTACTATTGCATACAAGAGGATATATAACATTAAATGACTAAACCTGTGCCTAAGAAGGGCAGCCGTGCCAATCCTACAAACTATCGACCGATTGCGATCACCTCAATAGTCTGCATGCAAGACTATGGAGCGTGTATTGAATCAGAAGCTCCTGGCATACCTTGATAATGAACTCCTCAGCGAACGACAGCACGGTTTCCGCCAAAAACGGTCCACTGGGTATGCTACACATCTATGGAGCGAAGTCCTTGAGAGACACGCGGAAGCAATTGCCGTGTCCCTCGATATTTCTAAGCCTTTCGATAGAATCTGGCACACAAGCCTTCTAAACAAACTTCCTTCATATGGAATTCCTGATGACCTGTACGCTTGGATCCGATTTCCTGAATTAACGGTCTATACGAGTGGTCATAGACGGGTGCTCGTCGGAGTTCCTCAGGGATCAATTCTCTCTGCAACCTTATTTCTGCTGCATATTAACGATCTGTTAAAACCTGGTACCTTTAGGTACGCAGACGACAGCACTATTGCAGAGAGATACATTTCCAGCGGGCGAGCCACCAGTGACGAGATCCAATTGTTTCGAGGCCACCAGTGACGAGATCCAATTGTTTCGAGAGGCCATGGTAGAGCGTTTAAACGTGACCTTACAGGCTGTCTCCAATTGGGGCAAAGCTAATCTGGCCACTTTTAACGCCACCATGACACAGGCGTGTCTTTTCACCGCCAAACGGAGTCCTTTCCACAAAGCTCCTACTTTCCAAAATGTATCCTTGCCAATATGCGATGAGATCGGCTTGATCTCCTTGGCAAAACACAAGCCCATTTAATAAAAAAATGCATAGTTCTCATTGTAATCGACTGTACATATACAGCTACTTATGAACATCATGTATAGGAACATAACATATTTAGGTAGGTATTACGTTTATTATTAGGGTGCTAACACAAAAAAAACCTGAGTCGGTACTCTATGTATGTAAAACACTACATAAAAAAAATATTGAACACGTTGTTAAAGTGTATCGTAAAGGACAAGTCATTGAAATAAACCCTTGAAAAATAAATATCTCACCAGTCAATCTGTGTGACCTAAATTATATACTAACAAATCCTTGAGTTTATCGAATATAGACAAACAATGATAAAATACGCTTTATTAAAATGTCGTAAAGCGGGTTGCAGGCTCCGAATTAGAAAAGAAGTTAATCTAATAATAATAATATATATAAAATGCTTTTGTGGGTACGTAAATACGCAGTTTTCTCAATCACCACCAACCCCAATCAACTTCCCGTTGGGATGGTAAATACCCCTTGGTCTCCAGGTGGTAGTAAGGAAGTTTGGTCGCGGTGGGTGGAAGGGGGTGGTTGTGGGTGGCGAAAATGTTAAAACATATATTGCTGTCCTTTTCTAACGCATGAGGACTTCTGAAAAGATCTCAAAATTTCTGGAATAGTCTAGAAAGTTCCAAAATGTGTAAAACTGTTATAATTGGTCTGGAATGTTTGAGAAAGTTCTACAAATTTCTGGCTTCATCTAGAAAGTTCCAAAATGTCCAAAACTGTTATTATCGAGTTAGAATGTTCGAGAACGTTCTAGAAATTTCCAGAATGATCTGGAAAGTTCCAAAATGAGTGCAATTTATTATGATCGTTTTAGAATGATCGAGAATGTTCTAGAAATTTTCCGAATGATCTGAAAAGTTCCAAAATGAGTGCAATTGATTATGATCGATTTAGAATGTTCGAGAAATTTCTTGAATGATCTAGAAAGTTCCAAAATGAGTAAAACGGTTATAATCGATCTGGCTTCATCTAGAAAGTTCCAAAATGTCCAAAACTGTTATTATCGAGTTAGAATGTTCGAGAACGTTCTAGAAATTTCCAGAATGATCTGAAAAGTTCAAAAATGAGTGCAATTGATTATGATCGATTTAGAATGTTCGAGAAATTTCTTGAATGATCTAGAAAGTTCCAAAATGAGTAAAACGGTTATAATTGATCTGGCTTCATCTAGAAAGTTCCAAAATGTCCAAAACTGTTATTATCGAGTTAGAATGTTCAAGAACGTTCTAGATATTTTCCGAATGATCTGGAAAGTTACAAAATTAGTGCAATTGATTATGATCGATTTAGGATGTTCGAGAAATTTCTTGAATGATCTAGAAAGTTCCAAAATGAGTAAAACGGTTATAATTTATCTGGAGTGTTCTAGAAAGTTCAACAAATATCTGGAATGATCTAGAAAATTCTAGAATGAATGCAAACTATTATAATCGATATAGAATGTTTTAGAAAGTTCTACAAATTTCTGGCTTCATCTAGAAAGTTCCAAAATGTCCCAAAACTTTTATTATCCAGTTAGAATGTTCGAGAACGTTCTAGAAATTTTCCCAATGATCTGGGAAGTTCATAAATGAGTGCAATTTATTATGATCGAGAAAGTTCTAGAAATTTTCCGAATGATCTGGAAAGTTCCAAAATGAGTGCAATTTATTATGATCGATTTAGAATGTTCGAGAAATTTCTAGAATGATCTGGAAAAATCCAAAATGAGTGCAATTTATTATGATCGATTTAGAATGATCGAGAAAGTTCCAAAAAATTTCCGAATGATCTGGAAAGTTCCAAAATGAGTGCAATTTATTAGAAGCGATTTAAAATGTTCGAGAAAGTTCTAGAAATTTCTAGAATGATCTAGAAAATTCCAAAATGTGTAAAACGGTTATAATTGATCTGGAATGTTCTAGAAAATACCAAATTGAGTGCAGTTTATTATGATCGATCTAGAATGATTGAGAAAGTTCTAGAAATTTTCCGAGTGATCTGGAAAGTTCCAAAATGAGTGCAATTTATTATAAACGATTTAAAATGTTCGAGAAAGTTCTAAATATTTCTAGAATGATCTATAAAATTCTAAAATGAGTTCAATTTATTATAAGCGATTTAAAATGTTCTAGAAAGTTCTAAAAATTTTTGGATTGGTCTGGAAAGTTCCAAAATGTGTACGAGTGTTATTATTGACCTATAAAAACCAAATCGAAGTGATGTAAATCTAAATATTCTAGAGTGATCTTGCGGGGTTATTTTAAAACGGTCGGATTCGGAATCGGGAGCGGAATCGGAAACTTCCGAGAGGAGTTTCCGACATAATAAAATAATAATAAAAATGTGTATTTGCACATTAAAAGACAATCAAAACTATAAGAACATCAATATTTATCTAACATAGTATGATAATAGTACAATTTAAGTGTTACAAATAATACATAAACTAAAATAAATATATTCTGCATGATAGGTTATAGCGCCGATTGCTATTTTAATTTCCGAATCGAATAGTTTGACGTTTCTCGACGGAAATATCAATCCGATTCATCGAAAACTTTCCGATAGCTTTTAGCTGGCGGATTTCTTTCCGAATTTTATTTAAAGTTCGTTTTTGACCATTATTTAATATAAATGCATTATTTAAACTTATATAAAGGTTAGTTGGTACTGAACGGAGTGTGTTTGCCCCTATTTTAAGTAAATAATGAATGAGACTTTTGCGGCCGCGCCGGGGCACGCAATTGTTGTCAGTGCGATTAGAATGTAAATATTATGTAATGAATCTAAGCTTGTTTTGAAAAGAGTAATTGCTGAGTTTATTGCCGGCTCTTCTCAGCAAATGCAACCTTCCGAACCGGTATTAGAGTATTAGAGTCAGACTTTTCATAAGTGCCTGCGAAGGTCTATTTGAATAAATGATTTTGAATTTGAATTTGAATTTGAATTTGAATTTGAGAATTATAAACAACAATTACTTTGACCTATCAGTCAGTTTCCGAAGTTCGATAAAACTAGAAAACCATTTTTTTATGTTTATTAAAACAATGTAGACCATAAATCTAAAATATAAAAAATAACAAGTATCTGTCTTAATGCATTTGATATGAGTATTTAAATGAGGCCTTTCAACGATGAAAATCCGTAATCATTTCGATTTTACTTTTATTTTAGTTTAGGTATACCATTTCCTACCATTATTAAAAACAAACTTTGTAAACGCACTCCAACTTTCCGCTATCGGATCTTTTCGATGAAGGTTTCCGATTCCGCTCCCGATTCCGAATCCGACCGTTTTAAAATAACCCCGCTGGTACTGGAAATTTCGGTATATAAATCGAAATTCAGTGACTTTTCTTCAGTTCAATTGTGATTGCAGTCGAGTAAAAAAAAGAACAAACTATTTGAATGTTCTGGAAAGTCTCTCAATATCGAAAATAGAAATCTATAATATGTTAAAAAATGTATCCTTATATATTTTTTATACCATTAAACATGCGATGTATTTTAACCCGAGCAACGCCGGGTTTCGCTGCTAGTTAATATATAAATCAGAATTTCGTTGCTGGATAACCTTAGATTAGGATATCTCTATGAACTAATAACATATAAACTGTCCATCATGTTCTAACTCTACATGCCATTGTTTGGCTGAGACTGAGAGCAATACTTCCCATCTACGTTCAACATAAGAGTAGTCTAAAACAAACCTTAGTGAGGGAAAGACTTTTTAAATAAAACGCGTACAGTAGTACCCAACTAATATGGCTTACCGATGTACCTGCGCAGAAGATACATTTTCAAAGCGCGGGACACTATTGGTCGGCAGCTGCCGCCATGTTAGCGTGCGCCGTGCGGAGGGGCGTGACTTGCGAGTGAGACGGAACCAACAGCTGCAGTGTATTATGAAACTTATAGTAGTGATCTAAGGTTGATTGTAAGTTTTAAGCATTATTTCGTTAATCTTCGGGGCCATACTGTTTTTTCTGTGCAAACGAAGATTCACGACGCGCCATATCAGTTGGGTACTACTGTAATACGGATAATAAATCTTGGGACGCAACTTAGTTGATTACAAAAAAAGCAAAGTTGGTAAGGAATGAAATTTCTAGATCGAGAAAGATCAAATGGTCTCCATTTAATCAATCTTACGGATGTGAGACTGTAAAGCCTCTCATACACTATTACTTAATCGTTCAATCTAGTTGATCGACAATGGTTAGGCAAAACATCACATAAATAATGACTTACGGCCTTACTGATAAAACGCTATTTAATTAATATACCTACTGATTAAATGGTCACGTAAATAACGTCATATTGTTTGTCGATGACAGTCGTTTGATTGATAATTGTGACAACTTAGAGATTTCGTTCAATAGCGTTTTATAAGTGAGGACCTTAATCTACGGTGACTTCGGCTCAACAACTTACGTATTTTTTGTTTATCACAACAAGTTTCAGTAACTAGTTTTAAACCAAGTTACGTTCGGTAACCGAGCCGTGCAATATCCGTAGCGAATGTTTCGTAATCACACAGAATTGCACAAATAGACGATGGTTTAGCCGGTTATGCTTCTATCTAATTCATATTGTTATCGTCGACATTCAGGGGCTCGACTGATCTTTGAACTTGGCTTTTCGAATTTTCAAGAATTCAAGGCCCACGCGGTAGTCAAGGGATGGCTTTATTGACGTCTGTATTGTTGGGACTGATTTGTTCGAAAGAACTGATGTCAGAGCCAAGTCAACAAACGATCTCTGTGGGTAGAGCCGAGGGATTTACCAGAGTAGTGGGGACTACATGATTAGACTTAGTAGGGGAAGTAAACCTGGAAAACCGGAGGTTAAGACAGGGAAATGCGGAATATTAATGAATATACGAATCACGGAATGCTAATGAATATACGAATCATGGAATGTTAAAAACCCGAAATCACCAAAAAGGAACACGAAGTCTCGGAGACATTGCAACATCGTCTCAAAATAACTTTTGTTGGCATTACGAGTATAAATTAAGACAAAGACGCCGCACCGGTTTACAGTAAGTGGTAGAAGCATTTTTGCCAAAAGTTAGTGTTTAAAAGACCGTTACACAAGCATGAATCTGGTAGGTACCTATTACGGATTCTCGGACGATGTTCTAAATTTTTACTCATTACATAACATAAACTGTGTCGGTCATAATCGTGTCAATAAACTGAATTATGGCAGAAGAAAATAAATTATTTTGTCTTCTGACAACGAATCGTAAATAAAATAAATTATATTAATAATATGTATTTTTTATCAATGATACACAATGACATGAATGACATGAATGACAATATGACACAGTTACTTATGAAATAAACAATGTTGTATAAGGTAAAGCCTTCTTCCAATGGATGGCAAATGGCAATGATCTTATAAGTAGGTAATGCAGTTTCACTTGTCGTGAATTTATTAGCCATTAAATTATTTACATATCAGCAAAGAAAGATTGAAGATTTGTGGAATCAAGAGCCTAACAATATTGTGGTTGGATGACGGGCAAGGAAATTCTAGCCGCATAGAGACGCACATGAAACTTACAACCACATGGATTCGTCACCTGTCTACGTTTTCATAATATTTTTTAAACTTAATGGAAAATCTGGCCTCTACCTAGTATTACCTTAGACGACCCAGTTGGCGCAGTTGGTTAAGGTTCGCCTTACGCGCCGCAGGTCGTGGGTTCGATTCCCACACAGGACATGCATTTGTGTGCATGAACATGTCTGTATGTCCTGAGTCTGGGTGTAATTATGTATATTAAGTATGTATTTACAAACAAAAAGTAGTATATGTATTATATCAGTTATCTGGTTTCCATAGTACAAGCTCTGCTTAGTTTGGGATCAGATGACCGTGTGTGAGGAATGTCCCAGGATATTTATTTATTATTTTATTTACCTGATTTTCTCGGGCTCGATTACAATATTATGTCACTGGCGCTTTAAAAAAGTATTTAGTCTGTGTATTTGTCTTCGTCTTGGTTGCAGGACCAATCAACCTCATCGCTGCCGCTGCGGAGATCTCGTCAACGAGCTCGGCCACCATGGGCTTTCGTGCACTCTAAGTGCTGGTCGAATATCACGACACTCGGCTATTAATGACATTATCCGCAGGGCTCTTGTTGTCGCTAACGTGCCTTCCGTACTGGAACCAGTCGGTATTGCGCAGGGCGATGGCAAGAGACCGGATGGTATGTCTTTGATCCCTCGGAGTGTCGGCAAATCGCTGGTGTGGGATGCCACATGTGTCGATACACTCGCGCCATCTCACTTACCGGCGACTTGTAAAGCTGCAGGGGCAGCTGCGGCCAGAGCGGAAAATTCAAAATTCAAAAAATACGCATCGATTGGACCCAACTATATTTTTGTGCCTATTGCGGTCGAGACCATGGGACCGTGGGGCTCCGAAGCTCGCCGTTTTGCTCGCACCTTGTCATCAAAATTTATCGAGACCTCCGGAGACCAGCGGGCGAGGAGCTTTTTCCGCCAACGCGTCAGCTTGGCTATCCAAAGAGGAAACGCTCGAAATTTTCTATATATAGATTGTATTTTGTAAATATTTGTTGTAAATAAAGATATTACTACATTGAAAAAATAAATTATATAGTATGCGATGAAGAAAAAAGGGTGGGAAAGCGAGACTAGCACAATTATTTCAGACATAATAAATTTTTTTTGCATTATTTTTCATTTGTTACTTACCTCATACACTAACTTTACACTGAAAATCAGAGTATTGAACTCGGGTGTAAACTACAAATCTCACACTTGCACTACTACTAAATATCTTGTGTAGGAATTGTAAGTATGTACCTTACATCCCTTGGTTAACAATATATACTAATAATAATATTATATAGCGGAATAGTTTTTTATTTGTTTAAACGGGCTAATGTGTTGAACAACCAGTCGTATTCGAAAAATTCTTTCACTAATAGGAAGCTACATTACCCCCGAGTATTATAGGATACTTTTTATCCCGGGAACGTGGGTGAAACCGCGGGAAACAGTTAGTCTACTATAAATTAAGTCAATACTGTAATTTCTTGGTGCACTGCCAGTATTTAGTGCTTGGTTCTACTCATTGATAGTTTCAACATTTGAAGTTAGATTATACAGGGTGTTGTTTTGGTCGGCGACAAGCGACCCAGGAGCGGTAGTACAAAATATATATTCCCCAAAAATGGACTTAATTCCATTAAATACTGTAAATATGTTGAGAAATACCTTATTCAATTTGAAATAAAATTACCGCAAAGTATGGTTACTAGGCACGTGCACAGACTAGAGCTAGGCGCAAGCCGCCATCGCCCCACCCCTTTACTCCCTCGTACTCCCATTGAGTATAATGTCTACACTTTAGCTTATTACATGTTTTTAAAAATTTTAATTTTTTTATTTTTATTATTAAAAAAAAATTAGTATTTTTTTAATATTTTTTTTTAGCACCAGTATCATTTGTATTATCGACCCTGAAGCGCTCGTCGCTGACCAAAACAACGACCTGTATACAAGATACCTACATTACGTAAAGAAATTATAACTGCTTAAGTTCGGTAATATAATATTTCTATCGTAATAATTCTGTCGTAACTTTTTATGTTTGATTAGATTTGACATTTATGGGGCGACGAAAGGTTATTGAAATTGAATTTCAAGTTTCAAGGTCTCGTTAATATATCAGTTCAGCTCTCCAAAACCGGAATGCGGCATTATCTATCATGGTAGGTAGGTATCCACCACGTTGTCACTGTACGATTAGCGTCAAAAGTAAATTGGCATTTTAGTACTTTTTCATATTAATCTATTGACATTCTCTTGACAATTTGTATAAAAACTGTAAATTTCTTAATGTGAGAAGGTACTAAAGAGCTCAGCTACTTTTGATGCTACCTTTACCACTCACAACAAACATATCAAAATTAGTCAATGTAATAAAACCTAGTGACTAAAATAAAGGAGGAGGTTCTCAATTCGGTTGTATGGTTGTAAGGTCATCAGCAGGGCTATTTTAAAACGTCGGAATCGATATCAGAACCGGATTCAAAAAATTACGAGGCGAATTTCAGCAATTGCTATTTTAATTTCCGAAAACTTTTCGATGAATCGAATTGATATTTCGGTAAAGAAACATCAAAAATATTCGAATTCGGAAATTAAAAAAAGCAATTGCGGAATATCGCCTCGGTAGTTTTTGAATCCGTTTCCGATATCGAATCCGAGCGTTTTAAAATAGCCCTGCTCGTCAGGATTTGATTACTTTTTAGTGTACTTTGAAGTCAGTTTCAGTTGTTTGTAAAATAGTTTCAATTATTTTGTTTCCATATGCAGATTGAATGGGCAAATGACATTAATTTTAATAGTTATCAACTTTTAACTATAGTGGATTTCAAATAGCATGAGTTCTATGACACATGGTATTTTATTAATTTCTCAATGGCTAATGTTCATTTCGATATAATAAAAGAATACTATGATAGAGCGAGGTTTCATGAAATATTGTGAGTACTATTTCAGAGTAATCAAATTTAATTTCACTAGATATTGGTAAAAAACCCTTGGACTTAACGTCTCATCCTATGTGAAAGAGAATACCAAGTCGATCAGATACAGATCCATTCCAGCAGTACCTAGTTAATTATTTACTTAGTAGTAGTAGTAGTACTACTACATTTCCACCTTATTTAACATCACAACTTGCCTACAGTGCTTGTTGTGTAACTTTATAGTACATTTCAAGTAGATAAGAGGTTTCTTTTAGAAAGTGGAAACTACAAAGTTAAGTAATGTTTTCAATGCAGAATAATTGCAGAGTGGGACATATCTTTCATAACATGGGTCTTAACTTTGCTACACAAATTAACTGCATTGTAGAGCATTCATGAAAATTTCACTAGAATTTTTTTATACCATAAAATCTTAGCCAACTAGGGGCTGCTAGAAATACCTTCTTAAACAATGCCTATATGTATATAATTGAATGAATATATTTTTCCTGTTTGGGCTAGGTAATGATGAGTCAGTTAATGAACCAGTCAGTTGGGGGGTTAGTCTCCCCTTATTCATAATAAAGTTATCAAATGTTGATTAGCTAAAATTCTGAAGTCTTTATCTGACATGTGACATTTGAACGAAAGAGTGAGACTGGGCACACTATTACACTGATTAAGTTAAAAAGCTATTATGAATAAGGGGGTAAATTGATAAATAAATTGGGATATCTTGTCTTCTTATCATCCAATTTCAATGAAACAAAGCCTATTTGAGCCTATGGATGTCCCATTAAAATAAGTTGTATTAGCATGTTCATATTTATAGCCAAAATTATTCAAATGTTCCCTTTGCATTCTATTATTCTTCCTACATATAGGTATATAGACAAAAAAAGGAAAAAAGTTTTAGATTGATTTTTGTGTAAAAACTACAAACATTCTAGGATTTTTAAGGGGTGGATAGCATTGCTGCTTATGTTGCAAATACAAAAAAAAACAGAATAATTTGAAAAATTGTTTTAATTAAAAATATTTAACTGTTGCCCATATTCAAAGGATTTAAAAAAAATATATTTTAAACCATCGCTGATCTATTTTGGGGCATTTTGTACCTATATGAGCTATTAAAAAATATTATTAAAAGTGTACGGGCCAATTTTACAAATTGTGTTAGCTTTAATTGTTTTTTGTTTAAAGTAAATATTACTAAATTGAAACAAAAATAAAATCAAAACATTCTTTGCATAGGCAATTGTTATAAAATTATCTTACCTCTATATTACCCATTGTTTGGAATGCAGTAAAGACGAACATAAAGCCAAATCCAAGCAGGATAACGTTGAAAAATTTACGATCCATGATAAATATAATGAAAGTAATCAATACAATGAAAACAAACTTTCTTATTGGAAATCTGAATGCAATGCGACACAACACTTCAACAACAGGTATAGTAGTGAACTGCAGTAGTCGACGATTTTTTTCATCGATATTAAAGTTCTCCGAACTCCCTCCACTCTCAATACCGCAAGTGAGCAAGCGAACTAGTACGAAATATCTTGTTTTCTGTCGTCTATCTAGCGTAAATAAATAAATACACAATGGACGGGACGGGATATCATCATGACGTAAGACAAGAGCAGTCAGTGTCAACTTGACAAGTGTAAGCAAGCAATGACGTATTGTCTATGCACAGGTTAAATATAAAGCAAACCTATCATGACTTTATTGGCGGGAACTAACAGAGTGACGTTGCGTTTTCGTTTTCATAAATTCGTGTATTTTGAGTTTTATTCCATACTAGCTGTCCCCCGCGGTTTCACCTGCGTTCCCGGGATAAAAAGTAGCCTATGTCCTTCTTCATACCGTAGGCTATCTGCATGCCAAACATAGTGATCCGTTGAGTAGTTGAGGCGTGAAGGCGTAACAAACAAACTCACTTTCCCATTTATAATATTAGTTATTCAATAAAGATCAATCCATTTGCACCAATGAAGTGAAATGAAATGAATTATGTGTATCGTGACTTTTCAAGTTGTCTCAAAAAGTCCGTGAAGAGTTTTAGTACAATGGTGGTCCATTGTAGTAAAACATGACTTTTATGGACGGTGACTGTCTTACGTAGCTTTTGAATACTCTTTGGGTGACTGAGGACTAAATGTGAAAGTGATTTATTGTGACTGGAAATTATAATATACCTAACTCGGCACTGGCAGAAATAATTCCTAATTTGGATTTGGTTGCCAAACATAAAACTAATAAGAAGAACCTATAATGAAATGGCTTTTGTTCAATCTTTAAATAAAATATATTTGGTTGAATTTATTATTATCAACCTACGCAAACGCATACAAAAAAATTCATTCAAATTGGTCCAGCCGTTTAGGAGGAGTTCAATGACATACACACGTGCAGAAGAATTTTATATATAAAGAAGAACATACAACAAAAATATTAAAGTTGTACCAACATTAAAAATACAACTTTTTAATACGCTTTTATTAGCTTCACCTGTATGTATGTATGTATGTATTTATGTAAAGGAATCTTCGAACGTAATTTTCATCGACTTCCAGACGTCAGATTAAACTGAAATTTTGCACACTTATCAAGTATCGATGACAATACAATAATTTGGTACCATCGAGCTGATCTGATGATGGATCCGGAAGGTAGGCACTGGAACTCCATAACGGAGCAACGTTTCCTAGCCGTGTTTGGGCTTGTTGGAATTGTCATGAAATCAACTTTGACCATGTATGGTTTTCAGGGTCTGATGATGGAGTAGGAGAGTAAGTACTGGAACTCCATAACGGAGCAACATTTCCTTGCCGTGTTTGGGCTTGTTGGAATTGTCATGGAATGAACTTTGACCATGTATGGTTTTCAGGGTCTGATGATGGAGTAGGAGAGTAAGCACTCGAACTCCATAGTGGAGCATCGTATACTAGCCGTGTTTGGGTTTGTTGGAATTGTCGTGAGATGAACATGGACCATGTATAGTTTTCAGGGTCTGGTGATGAAGTAGGAGGGTAGGCATTGGAACTCCATAACGGACCAACGTTTCCTAGGCGTGTTTGGGCTTGTTGGAATTGTCGTAAGATGAACTTTGACCATATATGGTTTTCAGGGTCTGATGATGGAGTAGGAGGGTAAGCACTGGAACTCCATAGTGGAGTATCGTATCCTAGCCGTGTTTGGGGTTGTTGGAAATTTCGTGAGATTAATTTTGACCATGTATAGTTTTCAGGGTCTGATGATGAAGTCGGAGGGTTGGTACTGGAACCCCATAGCGGAGCATCGTATTCTAGCCGTGTTTGGGCGTATTGGAATCGTATTATGCGCATTTTGGCCAAATATGGTTTTCTGAGTCTATTGGTGGAGTCAAAGAGTAAGCACTGAAGCTAAATACGTATTATAAATGTGAAAGAAAGTGATATTGGGTGAAAATATGGTATAAGTAACATAATAAAATGGTATGATTAATTTATTTTGACTAAAAAATAAAAAATAAATTACAGTTTAAAAAAACTAAAAAAACACGCTTTAAAAAGCCCTGCACTAAAAAGTGTTAAATAATTATAAAATTGAACCTAAATATATTCTCTGTCTATCCCGTAAGGGCCTAGATGTAAGCAAATTTTGTAATTAAGTTCAATATTTGAATGAAAAGCGTGGGGCGCTTTTCCTTGTAACCCAATAGAATTTCTAAGCATTATCATTATCATGAAGAAATATCGTAAATTACAAAAAGAAAAGCGCCGCAGGGCGCGCAGGGCTTTTTAAAACGTGTTTTTTTAGTTTTTTTAAACTGTAATTTATCTCTCTAATTTTATCTATCTATCTATGGTCTGTTTTTTTCACCCCATTCAAAATAAATAAGTATTGTCTGTGGCCATTTTATTTTTCTGATTCATTGGGTTATTTTACTCCGGTGAATCTAAAAACAATAAAATCAAGTAAAACAACAAGTGTGCTTTATTCTATTTATGTAAATGGAAATGTAGTGCCTTATTGGATATTTTGTGTGATTTGTCTACGGGTGTTGCACTGCATCATCCCTTGCTGAGGATGATCTCATTGACGTACTGACATTACGTTCCCTATAACGAGCTCTCGGTCGTTTTATTATTTTTACGATCGAGTCCAATGACCTTGTAAGTTTTAACAAGATCATCGAAAGTAATTAGTCAAAATGAAGAAACAGTTTTACCGAGTGAAGCAACTCGCCGACCAAACATTTTCAAGGTATCGTCATGGTATCATAATTTTATTATCTCTATTACCTATCGTCCATAAGATAAGATTTTGCGACTTCTTTGTAGTCATTTTATTTCGAGAATTACTCTCCTGGTGGCAGTATCAAATGCAGAAGAGGCTGAAAAACATAGTTAAAAAAATGTTTGTTGTTGTAGTTGTTGCTAGGCGTCAGTGCCTATAAATGTTTTCCTTTTATGTACACAAGTCATTGCCCTTTATAAATGATATACCGTTGTAGTTTAATTTTAAAATCACTGCTTATATTTATAGACAAATTAACACAGCCTTTAAAATGATAAAATATTTGTTTTGGACAGGTCTGGGAAAGAAGAAGCGTTAACAGATGAGCTGCAAACAGCTGATAGGAAGGTGGAACACCTCCGCAATGCCCTGCAACTGGTCAGTAAGAGGCTGTCTACAGGTGCTGGCAGTACACAAGGCCAAGATCCTGCTGCACGGGAAAAGAGGCTCAAGAAGCTCCCAGAGTACATGCTTGGATTATCTATGTGTGAAGCCAGTAACTTTGATGACGATGACAGCATTTTGAAATACATTTTGTATGAATGTGGTAAGTGTTAATTTAGTTTAAAATATACAATGATTTCAAATCCATAAGCTATTGGCCCTGATTCTGTTGTTCACAACTAAACTAATTTTAATGTCACTATGTCTCTTTCTAACAAAGAACATAAGAAAAGGATGTAAGAAATTTAGTCCTGTCAAATTAGTCCAATGCTTGTTTCCAATATAAATTTAGTCTCCATCTATTGCGGTTACGCCTAAATACACGCAAAATAAGACGGCAAAGATTAATTTGACAACTTAAAATATGTTCTATCCTTTTTCAATCATGTTCGTAAGAAAGAGATGAGATGTGACTAAAATTAGTTTAGTGCGATTTACAACAGAATCGGCACCAGTATCAACTTTAACCCAACTTAATTATTTTGTAAACATAATTAAACATATTTAAGTAATGGATAAACAGTAGTTCTTTACAATAATATTATGAAATCTATCCTTGTAATTACAATGTCACAGAATCAATTAGCTGTCTGCAGATGATCATTATAACAGCTGACCTTGATAAACCTATTATAAACCATGTAATATAATTGCCTTCATTTATTCATAATTCATATTTTCCTGTGTCCTCAGTGGATAGTTTGGACAAATTATGTGATTGAATTATTAATTTAACAAATGCAAATCATGAACATGTTCCAACCAAATCCTTGGATTTTCTAATATTGTAGTCTAAGACCTATGTAGGCCACAGAATCAGAGAACAGATTAACCCATTAGTTTTTGTTATTTTTTAACTGCAATCCAAATGAAACTAGGAAGTAAATCTGAAATAATATTATGGTAAAACAAATATGGTTACCTTAATGCTTAAAAAGTTAAGTCATCATTCATCAATCATCTGATAATAATATTATAATATAATGTTGAATGTATGTACTAGGTAGTTGGTAAAAATAATTTATTAAAAAAGTAGTATGTCAATTATCTGGTTCCCATAGTAAAATCTCTACTTAGTTTGGGGTGCAATGACTGTGCATGTGTTTAAAAAAAAAATCTGAATATTTTATTAATAAAATTTACCTGTAACATACATAATTTCGTTGAAATCTTGTAGGAAAAACAGAAAAATTCCTTGCCAACGAAATTGCTGAGCACGAGTTGAAGGTAGAGCAGTTGGTGTGTGCACCACTAACAGCAATCAGTGACCAAGACCTACCAGCAATAATGAAGGCCAAAAAACACCTCAGCAGACTTGTCAGTGAAAAGGAATCAGCAGCAAGTAGATATAGTGTGAGTAAATTATCTTTGATGTAATCTTAGCTGTCAGTTGAGATCAGCCCCTCAAGATCATACATAAATGTTATTGTCACAAATCAATACTTTTATCTTGGTACTAGTAAGTAGCTAGTAGATCCACATGTCATATTGTGGTATAATGCATGATTTAAATTACACAGAATTATGTTCATGCATGCTTGAATATGAAATAAATAATATACTGATTATGTGTTAAATAAATCTACTTCAATAGTCAAGTTGATAAATGGATATTTACTAGTGGACCAGTAGTGGTCAAAAGTCGACCATTTATTTTTTAAAGTTTGATTAAATTCTCTTCACATTATTGGTGCATTCGAATTGGGCTACGGTAGCAAAAATAACAGTCAAAAATGCCAAAAACGATCACATCTGGCGTTCGATTTGGAAAGTTGTGGGCGAAATTGTCATTTTGAACTGTTTTCATTCACCGTTCGTTTTGCTTGGAAACAGTTAAAAACGACATTGTGAACTGCAAATTTTGACCCACCTCGGAGGCAGGGTCGTTTGTGATCATATTTTGACATCTTTAAATCTGACAGATAAGTTTTGGCTAACAATTCAAACGGGAAGCGAAAATTATAATTTTTATATTAAAATTTGATAGAAACTAACAGGCAAGAGAAAAATTTGTCAGTTTAACTTTGTTTATACATTAACTGAAGGTTTATACATTAGGTTGAGACAAGTGACAAGCAGGCAATGAGCATGCAAATGTAATTTTTGTATCTAATCGTTTGATTTGGGAAAAATCGTTTGTGGCAAAAGTTGCAAAATTGACGAAATTTTCCAATTCGAACGCATGAACAAAAATGCCCATTTTGAAACTGTTAAAAACGACATCACTCCAATTCGAACGCACCTTATAATAAACAAACTATGACATTATGATTATGTTTGACATTCTTCTCAGTTTGACATGTGTGTGTGACAACATATTTTTTGAGAGATAAATAAATTATCTCACTGAAGTTAGGTTTATTTTTATTTATAGCCAGTCGGACCAATTAATATTTATGTGGGATATATAAAATTCTGTTTAAAGTATATGTAAAAGCGAAACGCCACTGTCTTACTTATACAAAAAGATAAAGCCTAGTAAATTGAAATTTAACAAGGTCTTTCCATATAAGAAGGATTTTTTTTTATCAACTACTAGGTAGTTTATAAATAATTATCACACACCATATTACTCAAATGGTGTGTATGACTCTCGCCAAAACATGATCAATCTGAGAGGCGTATTCAAGCTTATATAGCCATGATTTCTTTTGCCTACCTGTTCCGATAACCAATGCACGCCACTGATACAGAAAAGAAATCTAGTTAAAAATAAGATTTTTTTCTGGAATACATAAACCATTTTTTTTTACATTTTTAAGAATAGAATAAGAAATTTATGATTGAATATATAAATGTATTCAACAGCATTTAGAGCGTCAAAAAGAA